>CM035836.1:120704096-121189985 GCA_020510985.1 Pholidichthys leucotaenia | reverse complement strand
CTGTGGAAACCACACTAAACCTCAAGCAACTTAAGTCTCTGTGCCTCTCCACTCTTTGTCCAGACTCTGAGACTTTGATTACCTCCACCAAGGAAGTTATGTGATCATCGGCGTTGGTTTGTCTGTTTGTTTGTTAGCAAGATAACTCAAAAACTTATGGACGGATTTTCATGAAATTTTCACAGATTGTCAGAAATGGGGTATCCTACAGATGATTACATTTTGGTGGTGATCCGGATCACTGTCCACAAGAAAACCGCCATTACGGAAAATGCCATTTTCGTGAATAACCACTGAACCACTAATCCTATCACTATCAGATTGATTGTCATTGATTAATTGTCTATGTTTATTGCACTGTCCCTGTCAAATAAACAAATAATCATTGTGAATCCAATTGCTAGTCATATGTTTACATGCTCAAGGAATCTGAAAACATACACACAAACACTGTATGGGGGGAATTGTGGCGCTTGGCGGAGGTCTGCGCTCTCCGAGTGCTTTTCTAGTTTCCAAATGAAATCCAAAATTTACTATTATCTGAACAGAGGTCATCTGCTGGTGTTTGTCCACTGTGTTTTATCAAGACCAAAGTCAATGCAGTTGTCTACAAAGAAATTTTAGAGCACTTGATGCTTCCCTGTGCTGACAAGCTTTATGGAGAAGCCGATTTCATTTTCCAGCAGGACTTGCCCCCCCCCCCACACACACACACACACTGCCAAAAGTATCAAAACCTGGTTTAATGACCATGGCATCACTGTGTTTGATTGGCCAGCAAACTCTCCTGACCTAAACCCCATAGACAATCTATGGAGTTTTGTCAAGAGGAAGATGAGAGGCACCAGACTTGTTATGAAGGTCAACCTGGACCTTCATAACACCTCAGCAGTGCCACAGGCTGATCACATCCATGCCATGCCACATTGATACAGTAATTAATCCAAAAGGAGCCCAGACCAAGTATTGAGTGTGTACATGGACATACTTTTCAGTCGGCCAACATTTCTATTAAAAAACTATTTTAAAATTAATTTCATATAAGTTTTCATGGGCTGTAAGCCATAATTATCAAAATTAAAATTAACACTTGAAATATACCACTCTCTGTGTAATGAATCTATATAATATATGGGTTTCACTTTCTGAAATGAGTGACCAAAAATATTGAAGTTTTTCTTGATATTATAATTTTTTGAGATGTTCCTGTAGTTTTCATTGAATCTATGGTTAATGAAGCTAAAATTCAAGCTTATAGTCAAAACCTCATCTATCAATTCCTAAACTTTTTCCTGTGTCTTTAAGTGTGATGGAGAGCCACTCCCAGTTCAACCGCAACGTACAGAACAGTGGGGGCATCCTGTGCAGCTTCAGGACCACCTGACAATAGTTTTTGGAGGATCTGGGCTTCTGAAGCATCCTGCTGCTGCTGCTGCTGCTGCTACTACTGTCTTTTATTTTCACACGTTTTTGTATTTCATGTAATAATTCACCCTCATAATGAAGAATTGCTGGTGTGCCCTCATCTTTATGCAATGTTATAATTACTTATTGCCCCTGTGTCCTGGTGCCTTTGATGAAAATATTGTTATCAATGACCTGACCTATGTCTAAACTATAATACAACACAGTCTTATTTTTACCATAATCCCGGAAAACCTTATAACTGAGTGGTGTAATAATTTCAACCAGAGTTGTTTACTTGTAATAACCAATGCCCCTGATCTGAAATACAGGATTGGTGTGTTGTATTTTCTCATTCTGGTTTATCGTCTGTAGTTAATTTTAAAACTGTATCTACATTGGGGAGTCCATTCTCTGGAATACATATAGGAAATTTTGAAGAAAAAATATCAATGACAATAAAAATTTTTATTATACAAATATTTTCCAGCACACAAATATATAAGGAAAAACACCAACAACAAGATAAGGCGAAGGAGTAAGGCACATCTTTTTGCACAAATGGAGTTTGCCAGTGAGCTCCAGAATTACATTGGTTGTAATCATCATTTCCACAATCACCTTATCTGAATGCTAAACAAGACAAGATATACTGCATTGTAGATGTGGTTTCCTCAACTTTTAGCTGTAACTTTAAGAAGTTGTAAAACAAAGACTGTACCACCAGTAAACCTGCATCTGACATTTGGAGTTCTGAGTATGACCTGTATTGCTTTGTAAAGAGCACCCACTTATGAGAGTTTACCAAATCACTAAAACTACACGTAGGCAGATTTTATGGCAGTGCTATGATTGAAAATAAAAGTGATCCAAAGGAAAGAAAATCATGCATTTCTTAAGAACACACAAGAAATATAATTGAGTCAAGATAAATGTTGCTGTCATTTAAAATGGATATTACATAAAGCTGTAAAATTCTGAATTACAGAATTATAACTTAAAATTATAGAGTGATAACAATGTAAGAGCACTTTTTTTTAAGTCTTTCTAACATGTCTGACATGTCTCTCTCTCAGTTTAGCCTTTAACCAGCTAATTACACAGCTCATTCCAGGTATAATACACTTGAAAGATAATGTATTTCCCCTATGTGTGGTTGTCATTTTTTTGAATGAGTTCTTGATTTGGAGATTCATCAGAGTCCACTTGACGTCCTGCTGTATCATCATGGCGACCTCTTCTTCCGCCATGAGAACCTTTACCATTACTGAAGGTGATTTTGTTCAGGTCTTCACACACTTTAAACTTCCTGGTGACTTTGTATATATTCTTGCGCTGCCAGCCAATAATAACTGCCAAAATGGCAATACATGAAAATGCAGTGATGAAGGATGTGGTCCTGGTCCAAGAGGGGCACACTGGGTGCTACAGAGAAGTGAGAAAACACAAGATATGACTATTTTTTTTAAGAGTTTAAATATATCCATTGCATTTCTGTGGACAGGGTCACTCTGGTGAGTGCATCAAGCCCAAAATAAACATGTAACAACATAAGGGATAAGGGCCTGTACTTATATAGTGTTTTTTCTAGTCACAAAGACCACTGAAAGCACTTAACCAGTAGGTACACTAACTCTCTATTCTAAGGGTCTATCAGAGACTGATACCTAGGGACAATTTAGAGTCTCCAGTTGACCTAACATGCATGTCTCTGGATTGTGGGAGGAAAACGGAGCCGCCGGAGTAAATCCACACAGCACAGGAAGAACATGCAAACTTCACACAGAAAGGTTCCCACCCTTTAGCTGTGAGGCAGCAGTGCTGTTCAACATCTTATTGTGCAGTTTTCACCGAAGGAGTGTAAACAAAAATGTCACCAAAAAGGTGACATGGGCCATTTTGACAGCTGAAACTCAACTCAAAACAGCAGAAAGTACGGATGCCCACGTGCCACCAAATGTGAATTATTTGTCCACTGCTGTCACCAAATGACGGGAAACTGGCAAAAGGTGGTCAATGTTTTACAAAAGTATGAAAAAAATGAATGAAGCCTTTGAAGATAACGAGTTTGCATGATCTAAAATGTGAAATTTGAATTAATATCTTTAAACATCGACTACTTGAATAGAGGATAACATCTGATCGCCACCTTATCGTGGTGGAGGGGTTTGAGTGCCAGAATGACCCCCCCCCCCTCCCCCCCATATGCTAGGGAGGGGGACTCTCTCCTGGTAGGGTCTCCCAAGGCAAAGCAGTCCTGGGTGAAGGGCCAGACTAAGAGCGGTCCAGTGGATCTCCATGAAAAAACATTACATTAAGGACCCAGTGTACCCAAAGGAGACACGTGGGTCCGCCCTCCAGCAGGCTCACCACCTGCAGGATGAATCATGGTGCTATGTGAACTGGGCGTATACTCACTGGTGGTGGAGGTGGTGTCTGGTCCGGAATCCCCTCATTCATCGTCAGTCTCACGGCAGCAGGACGTCCTCTCTGTTCATTATTATCTACTTTTGCGGAACAAAAATAATCCCCCCAATCTTCCTTGTGAGCCCGCTGTAGAATCAGAGAGAAATTCCCCTCGGAAAACCACTCGGGTGGCACAGACAGCCGACCATCATCGGCCCCCTTATCCGTGTCGCTGCAGGAATTCAGCTCAAACACAACAGTCCCGTTTCTCCTCCACACCACGGACACGCACCGTGTGCCTGTAGTTTGATAGAAACACGGTAGGATCACTGGTTCTGACTCCCGGGCTGAAACATGGTCGGCTACAACAACCTCCACTTGGATAGTCTTCACCCTGCCGTTACAGCTGAGCTCATAAACCCCCTCATCAGTGAAAAGTGTACGACTGAAGACAGCAGAGGAGTTTCCATCCATTCGGTGTCTGTAACCTTCAGCCGGCATCCACACGCCAGCGAGATGAGTGGCCACCTCCCGAACCCTGTCCGGTCCTTCTACCCGGAGAAGTCCACACTGTTCTCCCGTCATGTTTTCCCGGATATAAAGCGGGTCTCCCACGATAACTTGCTCACACTCACCACGTCTCAGAATGAGGACGACAAGGAGGACAAAGGCGAAGATCACTCGGAGCTGAAACATTTCTCCGTCTGTGTGGCAGCTCGGTTGCACTGCTCTGTGGTGCTTTTCACGTCTCTCTCTGTCTCTCTCTTTCGAAGTGGGCGGGGTTTTTGATGCCGGTATTAACCTCGCCAGCCCACGGGACGAACGCGCAAAGGCAGCTGGCGGTTCCTGTACAGATCTCCAGTGGAGGATTGTGCATGGGGCAGTAGCGAGTCTAATGATGGGTCCATGAGGCGTCATGATGCGTTTCGACACATTGCAAAACTGTATTGATACTGTGTCACTGAATACTGACATCTGCTGGACCTTAAAAATCCCTACAGGCAACCTAGTTGACAGACTCAACTGACACTGATTTGATGACCTAGTATATACAATAATATACTGCTCCAAAAAATAAAGGGAACACTGTCCCTCAAACTGTCCACTTAGGAAGCAACACTGATTGACAGTCAATTTCACATGCTGTTGTGTGATTTTGTTGTCAGCACATTCAACTATGTAAAGAACAAAGTATTTAATAAGAATATTTCATTCAAATCTAGGATGTTTAGTGTTCCCTTTGTGGCACATATGTTTGGTTCATATTTCCCACAAGTGTGTGGCACATATGTTGGTTCATATCTCCCACAAGTGTATGGCTTATGTGGATTGGGGCTTCACGTCTTGAGGGCCAAAGAGTCTGGGTTGGCAGAGGTCGACAGGAGATGACGAGGAGGTGTGAGTTTTGACCTTAGTCTCAGAGAAGAGGCCCCGGAGGGATTCCCGGAACATCAGAGAATGAGAGACAATGGTGAATCTTCAAAGGCGTTGCATTGTGACTGTATGTTTGCAGAAGCACCATGTGACTTGAGTTCTTAATCCCCGAGATGTATAAGAATGTGATGTGACATGATTCTGCCTCTTTTGACTATTTGAGAAGGATGGAGATTGTGTTCTGCAATAAAGCTGAACCTGAGAAATACACTCAGCCTCATCATTGAACACAACTTCGACACTGGTGACCCACGACAAAGAATGAGCAGAGAGAATTCTCCCGAGCGGAGCTCATCAGAGGCCAGCCTGATAGCTGCCTCCACGCTCCGGCTGCCTGATTTCTGGCAGCATAGTCCGCGCTCCTGGTTTATCGCAGTCGAGGCGCAGTTCAACCTCCGGAGAATCTCGAAGGATGACACAAAATTCTACCATGTGGTAGCGAAGCTAGACAACCACACGGTCCAGAGGGTGGAAGATCTGGTTAATCACCCACCGGACACCGACAAGTACAGCGCATTGAAGGAGGCGCTGGTCAGCCATTTCACCCCCTCGGTGCAACAGCGGGCAGAGGGGCTCCTAGCGTTGACGGAGTCGGAGAACGACAGACCTGCGGACCTGATGGTGAAGATGCTGAGGCTGAAAGACTCCGAGGATGGCGAATTTATTTTCGCCCACCTTTTCCTCCAGACCCTGCCACCAGCAGTGAGAGTGACCCTGGCAGACTCACCCCGATTGGCCAAGCGAGACTACCATGGGCTGAGCAAGGAGGCGCAGCGACTTGTCGACGCCCACAAGTAGAGTGCGGTTTCGGCCGCGGCAGCTGAGCCAGGACCGGCGCCCGGAAGCGGTTTGGAGCCAGTGGTGGCGGCGCCAGACGCACCGACGACGGTGGCGACAGGCACCAGGCGACGCGGAGCCGAGGACGGCCTGTGCTTCTACCACCGCCGTTTTACGGAGAGGGCACACAGATGTCTCCCACCGTGCCACTTCAAGCGTCAGGGAAACGCCAAGACTGGGGGCCGGTAGCAGCTGCGACCCTCGGAGAAGAAAACAAGCTGCTTTACCTAACGGATGCACACTCGGGGAAACAATTCCTCGTGGACACGGGCTCCCAGCTGAGTTTCGTCACGCCTACCTATGCGGAACGGCTGATGCCGTCTAAGGCTCCCTGGGTGTCAGTGTCAGCAGCGAATGGCTCAGCGATTAAGACCTTCGGTGAGAGGACCATGCTTCTGTCTATACAGGGTCGTTCATTTGAGTGGACCTTTATTGTAGCGGCAGTTAGTTTCAACATGTTAGGGGCTGACTTTTTGTGCTCACATGGTTTATTGGTTGATCTTGCTAATAGACGTCTGGTTAATGCACTGTCTTTCCATTCTATTCCCTGCACAGCTCGGGTGGCCCTGCCGACTGCACATGCCAGCGTCACAGCTGCGGGTGGTAAGTTTCATGCTCTGCTCTCTCAGTTCCCAGCACTCACAGTCCCAAAGTTTTCGGCGACAGTGGCCAAACACGGGGTGGAGCATTTTATCACCACCACTGGGCCACCCGTTTTTGCAAAAGCTCGGCGCTTGGACTCAGCTAAACTGGCAATAGCGCGCAAGGAATTTGCCAACCTGGAAAAACTGGGCATAATTAGACGCTTGAACAGCCCCTGGGCTTCGCCCTTATACATGGACCCAAAGGCCGATGGCTCGTGGCGGCCTTGGGGCGATTTTCACAGGTTGAACAACATTTCGGCACACGACCGCTACCCGATTCTGCACATCCAGGACTTTTAAGTTCATTTGGCGGGGGCGCGCATTTTTTCTAAAATAGATTTGGTGCGCGGCTACCATCAAGTCCGGTGCGCGCGCAGGATATACCCAAAACAGCCGTAATAACTCCTTTCGGGCTTTTTGAGTTTTTGCGCATGCCGTTTGGTTTAAAGGGTGCTGCGCAAACTTTCCAACGCATGATGGATGCGGTTTTACGCGACCTTCCTTTCGTGTTCGTCTATTTGGACGACATTTTGGTAGCCAGCACGTTCGAAGACGAACACAAAATCCACCTCACAGCGGTTTTTCGGAGACTGGCAGAGCATGGGTTAATAATTAACCCGGCGAAGTGCCAGTTTGGGGTGGCGCAAATTGATTTTTTGGGGCACCACGTTTCGCCAGAAGGAGCGGTTCCCCTGCCCGATAAGGTTCGCGCGATAACAAATTTTCCCCAACCTCAAACGGTAAAAGCGCTGCAGGAGTTTCTAGGAATGGTTAATTTTTACAACCGGTTTCTTCCGAGCGCAGCGCGGCTCATGCAGCCACTGTACACGGCACTTAAGAAACAAAAGCCCACAAATAAGGTCAAATGGTCTCCGGAGCGGGAGCGCGCTTTCTCCCAGGTCAAATCAGCCCTTGCAAGCGCAGTTTTGTTAGTGCACCCGGTTCCAACAGCCCGTTTGGCGCTCACCACAGACGCTTCTGATCTAGCGGTGGGGGCAGTCATTGAACAGTTTGTGGCAGGGACCTGGCAGCTGTTCGCGTTTTAGGGTGAGAAATACACTCAGCCTCATCATTGAACACAACTTCCACACCTTTATTTTTTTGAGCAGTATTTTATTTAAGTCATTGTATTTTATATTGTATTATTTCATATCTTCATTTTAATTTCAAATATCGTTGATATTTTTAGATACAGTCAATAAACAGTCAATAAATAATGTGAACATGTATCGTAACGTGAAAATCTAGATTAGATCTAAGTAAGTGAACGTGTTGTGAATGAGGATGCTTGTGGAGTGGGATTTTTTTTTTTATTTTTTTTTTTACAAATCTTTATTAAAAACAAAAAAGCTTTTCCAACGTTTTGAAATCGAGTCTGTTACGCTTTTTTGATACAACTTCTCCAGCTGTAGAAAACACCCGCTCACACGGCACAGATGAGGCTGGAGTGCAGAGAAATTGTAAGGAAAGCTGAAAGAGGTTTGTCTTTTGGTTGTCCCAGTATCTCATAGGATCCTGGGACCTGGCAATATTGCCCTCTGCCAGGTATCGCTGCACCTCCTGGATAGCATCAGCTGTGGCACTTTTGGTGCCACAGACTGATGCCAGTCTCCTCCCATATCTGCTGTAACTGGGGTTTACTGCCTCCGTGGCGCTGCTGTGCCGGTGGGGGGGCTGCTGGGAGTGTGTCCGACTGCGGGTGAGCCGTGGAGAGTGGGGGGGGGGGGGTCACTCTGTCCGTGTGGCTGCTCTGATGAATCGTTCCCCTGGGGAGGTCTCCGTGGGGGTCTCTCACCCACATGGGCATTGTTCTCCCATGTGTATTCATTGTCTCTGTCTAAGGTGTGAAATAACCTGAGGCCCACAACGCCGCTGTTTCTGGTGGTCCGGAGGGTAGCGCTACATGTGGTGCGGCGGATGCCGCTGCGGTGTCTGCTTCCGCTGGGGCGGCCGCGGCCGCGTCCGCTTCTGCTGGGGCGGCCACGGTGGGCACTGTAGTTGCTCTTCCAAACAGTGATGGTGGGTAGTTTCTGTCTGGCTGCAGCTCTGATCATTGTGACGAGCCTGTCACCCGGAGTAAAGAGGTGGAGGGCGAAATGAGTGCAGTTAAACAAAAGAACGTGAATGAACAGACTTTGCAGGCGGGGGAGGAGTGGACTGAGGCTGTGGCGGATACACAGAGTAAACACTGCATGACAAACGCATACCTGTCAAGGCATACCTCATGCCTCCCTTATTGGGTGGGGGGCTTTCACACCTGTACTGAATACTGAAAAACTGTATTTATCGGCAGATGAAAGAAAACTGAAGCAAAAAAAACCCAAACAAAAACCAACCAAACAACAACAATTGCAACATGAACTATTTCAAACATATTTATTCAAATGTACACATATGGACACAATCTTGAGCCATAACTTTTTGGTAATGCTACAGCTTAACAAAAAGTTACTTTTTGGTAAAGGCTACAGCTTTCACGCACAGGTTAGCCAGACGACATATGTAGCCAATGCTGAAACAAAAGCAGAATGGATTTTTGTTTCATAAGTTAAGTATAAGAAATAATTCTCTTTGAAATTGTGTTAATAATAATAACAACTAGAAAAGCACTCGGAGAGCGCAGACCTTCACTCGCCAAGCGCCACAGTTCCCCCCATACAGTGTTTGTGTGTACGTTTTCAGATTCCTTGACCATGAAAACATATGACTAGCAATTGGATTCACAATGATAGGATTAGTGGTTCAGTAGTTATTGACGAAAATGGCATTTTCTGTAATGGCGGTTTAGCGCCACAGTTCCCCCCATACAGTGTTTGTGTGTACGTTTTCAGATTCCTTGACCATGAAAACATAGGACAAGCAATTGGATTGACAATGATAGGATTAGTGGTTTAGTAGTTATTCACGAAAATGGCATTTTGCGTAATGGCGGTTTTCTTGTGGACAGTGATCCGGATCACCACCAAAATCTAATCATCTGTAGGATACCCCATTTCTGACAATCTGTGAAAATTTCATGAAAATCTGTCCATAAATTTTTAAGTTATCTTGCTAACAAACAAACAGACAGACAGACAGACAGACAAACAAACAAACCAGCGCCGATGATCATATAACCTTCCCCTTTGGCGGAGGTAATGAAAATATCAATCTTATTCAGCTCTTTCAATATAATGCTATACATTCAGATGTAAAGCAAAGTTCCAAGATACAAAATAACAGTACACTATAGGGGATTTGGGCTACCTCTTAGCATGTTTGTTAAGATTTTAAAGCATTTTTTTTGTTATATTTAGGTAATATTTGAAGGTGAATAATACTGCCCATACCTGAAAACATTTGGAGATTTCTCCTTCAGTCTGGAAACGACAGAATTGTCTCGACCCACCATCGTGTTGCAATTGTCCGAAGCAAAGCCCACAACATTCTCCCATGGAATATTGTGCAATCTAAAAAATTAAATGAATAAATAAATAAAAAATAAAAAATAAAAGAATTTGGTAAAAAGTGGTCTGTATGCAAGCAAAAAAAAAAAAAAATCCATTTCGTACCTCATGAAGTTGTCAATTTCCGCAAAAATATCAGTGCCTTTTCCCAATGCTGGAATGGGCATGTCCAGCAGCCTGGTCTGGGACATCTCCCCATCGAAAATTCTTGCAAGGGTGACGAGACGCTTTTCAGTGTTCTTGTCGTTGCTCTCATTGACCATAATTGAGAAAGGCCCCTTCCTGCATGCTTCTATGACTTGTTCTGTGTAGGCAGGTGCCAGGCTCTCTTTGATGATCATGGTCGTTTTGGTTCTTTTGCAAGCAAAGTCTTGAGTGCTCTTGCTGTCAGGAAACATTGTTGACACCACATCACTGAAGTGATCTGCCACCGATGGGGGTAGATTGTGCTCTGCCACAAAATGACAAAACATCACTTCTGCTAGTGATGCATTGGATTTGGAAGGTGTCGGTTCTCTCACTGGCTGAAAATGTTCATCGATCGATCGATACGTTTTCGATTTGGCTACACAGTTTTTGTGGCCCTGTGTAGCGAAGTGCGACTTCAGGTCGAAAATCCCCGATGCAGTCACTTTTATGCTCTTCCTACATGGAACACAGAAGGAGTGTGTAGGGCCCTCTGGAGAAGCCTTTATCCATCCAGTGTTTTTTCCCTTCTCGAAGCTCGGACTCTCCCATTCTTTTCAGTGACATCCAGTCCCTCGATTTCCCTTTTCTTCAAGCTTTGTTTTCTTCGCCGGCGGCACGCTGCATGAAGCCATTTTGAAAATCACAAAAAGACTGCTTAGGTGCGTTCAATTTCGCCAGTCATCGAATTACTGTTCAGCTGATTTTAGGTTCTCTCAATAATTTTTTTTTTCGCTGTATATTTTTCTTTTTGGCATACAGAAATGGCAATATGCCCGTATTTGCTAAAATGGCATTTTCCCCGTATTAAAATACGGCAAAACCGTATCACTTGACGGGTACGCAAACGTTGCAGTTGACAAAGAAATGCAGGAATGTAATTTTGTTGAGGAGGATCCTTTTAAAGCTGCATAAAAAAGAAAAAGTGCTGAAAACTTGCAGAGCTCTGCTGAATCTAGTAGGATTGGGAATTTGGAAATACTGGACGAGAGCGCTTCTGAGGAAAGTGGAGCTGAGTCTGAACTGATGCAGATGCAAGGGAGCAAAGCTCCTATTGTTTTACCAAGATTAGGAAATTTCTTCAGGTGACTAAGGGGAGCAGAGCTGTGAAAGTGGAAAATTACTTTCCAGATCTGGAGTTATTCGTGGCATCAGCTCGCAAGTTTATAAAACTGAATGATGGGAATGAGACTTTCACTGATCAGGGAATATATCGTTTAAAGAAACTGGTTCTTAAACTGAAATCACAAATTACTAACAGTCATGTTGACTCTTAGTTTGTTTCTTCCCTTTTATGCTGTGTGTGTGTGTTTTTTTTTTTACTGTACCTTATTTTTATCCTTTTTAATGCCCCAGTGTAGCGGTTTGAATTCAACCCCCACAACACAGACAGTCAGCTCGCACTCCTGGGTTTTATTTCCGCTGCATGCTGCGTTTACAGCTGTGAGGTTAACGTGCCACCCATGCATCCTGTCTGTACCTCTGATATGCAAATGCCCAGATTGACTGCTGTGAATGCCTTTGATCTATTGTTTGAGTTGAGTATATAAGCTGCACTGTGCTGTTAAGCTTCCTCTCATTCACTCATTCTGATTTTGCATCTGCTGCGAGACACACACACTGTCTCCTATCTGAGAGCTGGAGGAACGAGGTTTCAGCCTGCTCACACTATGGGCTGGAGCCAAGTTCTGATGAAGGCGGGTGATAATAAAGCTATTTAAAAATCCAACGCTGCCTTTATTTTATCATCCTCTTCACTGGTGACCCCGGAATGCACACGTTTTGTGCAAACACGACCTTCTGATCTGAACAGCCACGCTGGCGACCCGAGACTGAAGAAAACGAGCGGCCAGCGAACGCAGCACCCGGGCATGAATGCTCCGTCACAGCGGCCTGACTGGTTTTCCCTCCCTGCGGCCTCAGGGAGACCTCGACGCAGAGCCCACGGCGGGCGAGCCGCTCTCTGGACATCAACCAAGACCGGGTAAGCGGCAGAGAATGTCATGGCGCACCCTCGCCGAGATCGGGCACATCCACGCGGGACCGGCCGCGCAGCTCCTCCACATCAGAGCACATGCGGGCGACTCCCATGGCCGACGGAGCACACGTGGACCTGAACGCACCATGGCTAATCTGCAGCCACGGCTCATCAGAGATGTTTTTCGGCGCAGACTGCGCCGATCCCCACCAAGTTTCCGACCCTGATTCCCTCTCCAGCGGCCCACCCAAGCACGGAACCCCCGCGCGCACACCGGGGAGTTACGAGGACGGGCACACACACGCACGGGACAAGAATGGCTTCACTGACCGCCTTCCTTCTGCCGCTCACTGGCCCTTCAGGCTTGCTTGTACACCTGAGGCCCACAGCTTGCTCACTGGATTTATGGTCTTAGCCACGGCACACAAGGGGAATTCAGCTGTCTGCGGTTCCCGAGGCTGTAGGGTTACGTCTGCCCTAAAGTCAACACGCCAGTCCCTCTGCTTTTATTTTTTTCTTGCCGCCGCTCCTGCTTTTCTTCACGGCCACGAGAGGAGTCAGAGACTAATTTTTCTTCTTCTGACCTCTGCATGTTCAGACGGGACATCGCGGAGCAGCAAACACTTTTGGCGCGACTTGAACGGTTTTCCCGCGCCCCGTCAGCATGTACTACCCCCCCCCCTCCTGCACAGAGCTTTTCCCTGCTCGCTGCCCAGACTGCAACATCGAGGTCACGGTCCCCTACCGTTCCCTCTGGGGGGGGAGCAGTGTAGCGGTTTGAATTCAACCCCCACAACACAGACAGTCAGCTCGCACTCCTGGGTTTTATTTCCGCTGCATGCTGCGTTTACAGCTGTGAGGTTAACGTGCCACCCATGCATCCTGTCTGTACCTCTGATATGCAAAGGCCCAGATTGACTGCTGTGAATGCCTTTGATCTATTGTTTGAGTTGAGTATATAAGCTGCACTGTGCTGTTAAGCTTCCTCTCATTCACTCATTCTGATTTTGCATCTGCTGCGAGACACACACACTGTCTCCTATCTGAGAGCTGGAGGAACGAGGTTTCAGCCTGCTCACACTATGGGCTGGAGCCGAGTTCTGATGAAGGCGGGTGATAATAAAGCTATTTAAAAATCCAACGCTGCCTTTATTTTATCATCCTCTTCACCACCTTAGAATTGGCACTCTTAATATAAATGGGGCCAGGGATGATGTAAAAAGGGCCTCTTTATACAAGCTTTTTAGTTTAAAGAAACTTGACATGCTGATGCTCCAGGAGACTCACAGCACCGTAGACATTGAGGGCCAGTGGAGAAAAGAGTGGGATGGCTGCTTTTTTTTTTATCCACAAATCTAATAGCAGTGGGTGGGTGGCTGTACTTTTCTCTAGGGGTTGTGTGCCTGTCTCTTATGAGGTAGAAGAGGTGGTGAAAAGACATGCACTCTTATTAAAGGTACAGTTTGAAAACGTGAACTTGGTTTTTATAAACGTGTATGTGCCAACACAGAGAGTAGAGAGGATCAGGGTCTTTGATGTACTATCGGATACGGTTAGGTCCTGCAATCCAAATAGTTTTTTATTTCTGGGGGGTGATTTTAACTGTACATTAAACCACAGACTAGACAGGAACCATCAGGAGCCTCACCCTGCTTCTGCCAATATCCTGAGGGAACTGGTGAAGACACACGAAATGGCCAATGTGTGGAGATCACATCATGGGGACCAGAGGCAGTACACCTGGAACCATATTAAAGATAACCTTTTATCTATGGCTAGGTTAGACCGTTTTTTATGATTTTAAACATCAAATGAGTGTTTTTAAAAATAGTTGTATCTGTCCTGTTGGTTTCACTGATCACTGCCTGCTGTTTTGTTCTGTGTTTATTGAAAATGTAAAGTGTAAGAGTGCTTTTTGGCATTTTAATAATACACTTTTAAATTATGTTTTTTTAAAGGAGTTTTTCATGATGTATGGAAGTCACACAGGGAACAAAAACCCTCTTTTAGTTCTCTCCAAATGTCATGGGATTTTGGTAAGGCACAGATAAAACAACTCTGCCAACAGTACACTGGAAATTGTCACGCCGCGCTGCTCATCAACGGCGCCACCTGCTCACACACCTGTCAGTCATCAGCGGCGAGGGATATAAGCCGCCTCGCCCTGAGCTTCGGTCTGAAGCTGTAGACTTCATTTCCCTTCCATGGGCTTCTACCACATTCTCTTCAGCATCCTCGTTACCGGTAAGAAGATCACTTACCTCATCTTTCCAGTCTGCTCCCCTGTGCACAGGTGGATTCCTCGGCGGCGGACTATCCCGTCCCTCGTCTCTCCTCGCTGCTGCACCGAGCCCTGCAGGTGGCTGTCTCCCGGGCTTCCATCCTTGAAGCGCCAGTCATCTGCCCTAAACAAGTAAGCTTCTCTCCCTCGCCTATTCTCCTCCTGTGTTGGTGTGTGCTCATCACCCTGTGTCTAATTTCTCCCATAGGGTTGCCGGCTGAACGGTCTCCTGCCTCTGGGTCCGAAGCAGACGCCACCACCAACACATTAACATTCCGCAGACACGCACCCAAACATCCCTGTTGTTAATAAACAGTTTGAACTACTCTGAGCCTGTGTGTGTGCGTCTCCTGAGCCGAACGTTATGTCAGAAATGTCACTCGTACCTTGACCCAATCCGGAGAGGAACTACGATGTGGGGGACAGAGAGCTCTTGGCCATCAAGCTCGCCCTGCAGGAGTGGCGCCACTGGCTAGAGGGGGCGAACCTGCCGTTTGTGGTCCTCACGGACCACAAGAACTTGGAATATTTACGATCTGCCAAGCGCCTGAACGCCCGCCAGGCGCGCTGGTCTCTGTTCTTTGCCAGGTTCCAATTTTCTATCACCTTCAGGCCTGGCTCTAAGAACGGCCTGCCTGACGCCCTCTCTAGGCAGTTCACTCCCGTGGAATCGGAGGAGACGCCCCACTCCATCCTGCCCAGGTCGTGCGTCGTGGGAGCCATCTCGTGGGATATCGAGGCCAAGATCCGGAAGGCACAGGAGGTGGAGCCTGATCCTGGTGGCGGACCGGAGGGAAGACTGTTCGTCCCATCTGCGGTCCGAGGAGAGGTCATCCACTGGCTCCACACCTCCCGGCTCACCTGTCATCCCGGCACCTCCCGGATGATCAGCCTCCTCCAACGGTCTTTTTGGTGGCCAGGCCTGCGGAGGGATGCAGCCCGCTATGCCCGGGCTTGCCCAGTCTGTGCCACCAGCAAATCAGGAAATGCCCCTCCAGCGGGTCTGCTCCAGCCTCTGCCCGTCCCTGGCAGGCCCTGGTCGCACATCGCACTGGATTTCGTCACCGGACTCCCCGTTTCCAACTCCTTTAACACCATCCTGACCATCGTGGACCGTTTCTCCAAGGCGGCACACTTCGTCCCCCTGCGAGGTCTTCCTACCGCCCTGGAGACGGCGGGCCTCCTCGTCCAACACGTGGTCAGGCTGCACGGGATTCCGGTGGACGTGGTCTCGGACCGGGGTCCCCAATTTTCATCCGAGGTTTGGAGGTCCTTTTGCAACGCCATTGGAGCCAAGGTGAGCCTCTCCTCCGGCCATCACCCCCAGTCTAACGGGCAGTGTGAGAGGACCAATCAGGAGCTGGCGTCTGCGCTCCGCTGTGTTGCAAGATCCAAGCCGACGTCATGGAGCAACCATCTCACCTGGGTGGAGTACGCCCACAACACCGCCCGCTCTTCTGCAACGGGGATGTCCCCCTTCAAGGCGTCCCTGGGTTACGACCCCCCGCTGCTTCCAGCGCAGGAGAGCGAGGTAACTGTCCCGTCAGTTAGGGCGCACCTGAGGCAGTTCCGCTCCATCTGGGCCGCCGCGCGTCATGCGCTTTTACGCACAGCGGAGCGCAACAGGACCGTGGCGGACCGGCGTAGAAGACCTGCCCCGGCGTACAGAGTTGGGCAACTTGTCTACGTTTCCACCCAGGACGTCACCCTAAAAGGCGAGAGGAGAAAGCTGGCACAGCGCTTCATGGGTCCCTTTCCCATCTCCCGGATCATCAACCCGGTGGCTGTGCGCGTGGCTATTCCCCCCTCCCTCCGCATCCATCCCACTTTCCACGTGTCGAAGGTGAAGCTGGCAGTTACCGACCCCCTTTGCCCTCCTCCTGCAGCGCAACCCGCACCCCGGATGGTTGGTGGCCATCCGGCCTGGTCCGTCTCCTCCATCCTGGACTCCCGGCGCCGGGGTCGTGGGTTGCAATACTTGGTGGACTGGGAGGGCTATGGGCCCGAGCATCGACAGTGGGTGCCCCCGTCGTTTGTGTTGGACCCATCGCTCATTGCGGACTTCCACCGAGCGCACCCGGATAAGCCATCGCCAGGAGGCGCTGCTAGAGGGGGGAGTACTGTCACGCCGCGCCGCTCATCAACGGCGCCACCTGCTCACACACCTGTCAGTCATCAGCGGCGAGGGATATAAGCCGCCTCGCCCTGAGCTTCGGTCTGAAGCCATAGACTTCATTTCCCTTCCATGGGCTTCTACCACATTCTCTTCAGCATCCTCGTTACCGGTAAGAAGATCACTTACCTCATCTTTCCAGTCTGCTCCCCTGTGCACAGGTGGATTCCTCGGCGGCGGACTATCCCGTCCCTCGTCTCTCCTCGCTGCTGCACCGAGCCCTGCAGGTGGCTGTCTCCCGGGCTTCCATCCTTGAAGCGCCAGTCATCTGCCCTAAACAAGTAAGCTTCTCTCCCTCGCCTATTCTCCTCCTGTGTTGGTGTGTGCTCATCACCCTGTGTCTAATTTCTCCCATAAGGTTGCCGGCTGAACGGTCTCCTGCCTCTGGGTCCGAAGCAGACGCCACCACCAACACATTAACATTCCGCAGACACGCACCTAAACATCCCTGTTGTTAATAAACAGTTTGAACTACTCTGAGCCTGTGTGTGTGCATCTCCTGAGCCGAACGTTATGTCAGAAATGTCACTCGTACCTTGACCCAATCCTTGAAAATTCTGGAGACTGAGGTGGTAGAGCTAGAGGAGTTGCTCAGTTCTACAGGAAAACAAGAGCACTTAGAGGCTCTTAAGTCAAAAAGGTCAGCCTTGGCTAGCCTGCTAGGGGTCACCGCACAAGGTGCTCTGGTCCGCTCGTGCTACATGGATGTAGCTCTGATGGATTCGCCCTCCCAGTACTTTTTTGGACTGGAGGGGAAAAATGGACAGAGAAAACTCATTCACTCCTTGTTGGACGATGACGGGAGAACAATCTCCACAGCAGCAGAGATCAGGAAATACGCTGCTAGCTTTTACAGTGACTTGTTTAGAGCAGAGTGGAGGGAAGACACGTCACTGGGCCAGGTCTTCCTTGATGGTCTTCCAGCGCTCTCAGAGGACCTTGTTGCCGGCTTGGATGCTCCACTGTCTCTGTCTGAGCTGTATACGGCGCTAATGAGCCTCCAGAATGGAAAATCACCAGGCATAGATGGTCTCTCTGTGGACTTTTTTAAGGAATTCTGGCCCCTGCTTGGTCCAGACCTGCTGGACGTTCTCCAGGATAGCTTGAAAAGGGGGACCCTACCCACGACCTGCAGGAGGGCCATCATCATACTGTTGCCAAAAAAAGGGGACCTCCAGAGCCTAAAGAACTGGAGGCCAGTCTCTCTGCTCTGCACGGACTATAAGATTCTTTCGAAAGCTCTGGCCCGAAGACTGAGAAAGGTGATGAGTGAGCTCATTCATGTAGACCAGACTTACTTTGTGCCTGGCAGGCTGATTAGTGACAATGTCACTTTAATTCGGGATGTTTTGGAGGTCTCTGGTTCATTGGCGGTGGAAACTGGTTTGATTTCAATTGACCAGGAAAAGGCGTTTGACCGGGTTGAACACCAATATTTATGGACAGTTTTAACAGCTTTTGGGTTCAGCCCAGGCTTCATAGCCAGGATACGGGTCTTGTACAGTGACATTGAGAGTGTGCTGAAGATAAATGGGGGCCTGTCTGCCCCTTTAAAAGTCCAGAGGGGGGTTCGGCAGGGCTGCCCTCTCTCAGGGATGCTGTACTCCCTCGCCATAGAGCCTTTGCTTCACTGCCTGAGAAGGGATCTATCAGGAGTTACTTTTCCTGGCTGTGACACCACGTTCAAGCTGTCGGCCTATGCAGATGATGTAGTCATTCTGCTAAACAAGCAGAGTGACATTGACGTTTTGGTTAGGAGTGTAAATCTTTTTGGCCAACTTTCCTCTGCAAAAATAAACTGGGGAAAAAGCGAGGCTCTGATGGTGGGGGAGAAACTAGAAAATCAGCTTACACTGCCTGGTGGGTTGATTTGGAAAAAAGGAGGGTTTAAGTATCTTGGTGTCTTTATTGGAAATCAGCAGTTTGAGCAAAAGAATTGGGATGGGGTCATAGAGAAAATTAACGGGAGACTAAACAAGTGGAAGTGGCTAATGCCAAGAATATCTTTTAGAGGAAGAGTGCTCATTTTAAATAATCTTGTTTCCTCATCCCTGTGGCACCGCCTCATGTGCATGGACCCCCCTGCTGGTTTGTTGTCCAAAATTCAGTCTGTTTTGGTGGACTTTTTTGGGGGGAGTGGACTCCACTGGGTTCCTCAAGCCCTGTTATTTCTTCCCAAAGAGGAGGGGGGGCAAGGAGTGATTCATTTAGCTAGTAGAGGTGCTGCTTTTAGACTGACTTTCATACAGAGACTGCTGACGGGCCCCCAGGACCTGGTATGGAGGCCTTTGGCCTGTGTTATTTTACAGAGAGTCCTTGGGCTTGGGCTAGACCTCCCTGTGTTTTTAATGGATTTTAAGAACTCTAATGCACTGTCTTTACCCAGTTTTTACCGCAGTCTCTTTTCAGTGTGGACTCTTTTTAAAAAACAAAGAGGGCCATGCGATTCCCTCTACTGGTTGTTGAGGGAGCCGCTGGTTTTTGGTGGTCGCCTTGGTGTCCTGCCGGGAGTTGGAAGGACCTTCCTTGATAGGCTGTGTTCCAGGAACGTTCTCACTCTGAAGCAAGTGGTGGAACTGGCTGGTCCTGGCCTCAACAACGCCTCAGTTTTAGCAGCTCATCTTGGTGTCAGGTCGAATCGTTTCATCGATGGTCTTCTTGCACACTGGAAATAGGAGCTTCATGGACTTGAGCACTCCCTACTCTTGGACTTTAGCAATGGCACGCTGCAGCCGGAAAGCACGGACCCCTTTCCCTCTCTCACGCTCTATATGGACTTTGACGTCGCTCCTTGCTCCTTACTGGCATTCTGTGCTCCCACTGGTGTGGACTTTGGAGGAGCCAGTGGTAAGGCACTCTACAGACTGGTGGTGATGGCACTCAACAAGGACAGATTGAACACCTGTGTGGACACTCCTTGGAGAGCCTATTTTAGACTAGGAAAAGGGCATCGGCCTGCCTGGAGGGCTCTTTATAAAGCCCCTCTCCCTAAGAGGCATGGAGACTTACAGTGGAGGGTCCTGCATGGCATTATAGCTGTCAATGCTTTTGTTTCTGTGATTAACAGCAGTGTCAGTGATCAGTGTGTTTTTTGTTCCTCTAGGGAGACAGTTTTTCATTGTTTTATTGAATGTCAGCGCCTGAGTGGTCTCTTTGAACTTCTCACAGAACTTTTTCACATTTTTAAGGAAGTTTTCTCTAAGCAGGTTTTCATTTGTGGTTTTATGTACAATCGTCGTTTTAAGCAGAAGTGTCAACTACTGAACTTTGTTTTAGGGCAGGCAAAGTTGGCTATCTATGTAAGCCGGAGAAGAAAACTTGAAAATGTTGAGAATGATGTTGATGTCAAAATTTTATTTGTGAGGCTACTTAAAGCCAGAATCAGGCTAGACTTTCAGTTTTTTATGGGGAATGGGGATGTGGAAGGTTTCAGGACCCTCTGGTCCCTGGAGAATGTCCTCTGCTCAGTTCGTGATGGACAGCTTTTTTGGGGGCGTTTTTTGGGGGAATAATTTTCTGTGTAATATAGCATGACATAGAAATTGTATTGACTGATGGACAAGTGTGTTTATTAAAGATCTTTTAAAAATCAAAATCTCTCTCCCTCTCTCTCTCTCTCTCTCTCTCTCTCCCCCCCCCCCCCCTTTTCAGTTACTGGCAGATAGCAAACAAATGAACGGTGCATACCGCCACTTACTGTACAAGAGTGTGTAGCATTATGTCATTTGAGCCCAACCCCTAAATTCTATGACTTAATCCTGTGTTATTTAAAAAAGAGAAAAGAGTCCTTCTCGTGATTCCTTGTGCCTCTCCATCTCCATCTGTTCCCAGAATCCCAGTTAAATCCCATTCCCTACCAGCCTCTTGAACTTCACTTTCCGTTATCTGTCTTTCATTTCCATATTTGTGACAGTGTAGTAAGATGTGCTCAACATTTTCTTTTACTCCACATTCTCTGTATTTGTCACTTTCGCTTTCCCCCATGGTGAATAAAGTGCTGTTTAAACCTGTGTGATCCAGTCTGAGTCTTGCCATAATGATGTCCTCCCTCCTTTTGGTTGTTATGAAATTCTTTATTGCAATAGATTTTTGTATCTTGTAATACGATCTACCTTTATGGGCAGTGTGGTGGCGGAGTGGTTAGCACTGTGGTAGCACAGCAACTCACTGTTGGCCGGGGGATCCTGGGTTTGATCCCAGCCCCTGACCAACAGTGATCTGTGTGGAGTCTGCATGTTCTCCCCGTGTCTGCCTGGGTTTACTCCGGGATTTCTCCGGTTTCCTCCCACATGCCAAAAACATGCATGTTAGGTTAATTGGCATCAAAACTGGGGATTCTAAATTGTCCTTAGGTATGACTGTGAGAGTGAATGGTTGTCTGTCTCTCTGTGTTGGCCCTGAGATGGACTGGCGATCTGTCCAGGGTGTACCCTGCCTCTCGCCCAAAGATGCTGGGATAGGCTCCAGCCCCCTGCGACCCAAAAAGGATTAAGCAGAAGAAGATGGACGGATGGATGGATGGATCTACCTTTATAATCTTCATCCCATCTTTTTTTAACCCTAGTTCAGTTCCTTTTTTCTCAATTACTGCTTTCCCTTCACCTTTTCCAAGAGACAATGGTATACAGTGATCCCTCGCTACTTCGCGTTTCACCTTTTGCGCCCTCAGTGCATCGCGGATTTTTCAAAAATATTCATCAAAAATTCAAAATTGAGAAAAAATGGCACGAAAGTTGCCCGGGCGCTAGCAGAAGGCAGGGAGACTACATTAGAACATCAGGTATCAACACGGAGAGCCCGCACAACTCAAAATCCACCTCTCTGACCACCACTCCACTCCTCTCCGCCCACCTCTTCACCGCTCGGGAATCTTGCAAGCTGATTGGCCGAGATGTTTTACCCAGCTTCTCTCCCTGCCGAGCGCCCATACCCAGTGAAGGAAGACCGCATTCATTGTTCTTTATCGCTCGTGTTCCTTAGTGGCACTTTCCGCTGTTCTCTTGTGCCTTTTTGTGCAAAATAGTGCTTGTGACGCCCTTGGGGGGGGGGTGACGCTACTTCGCGGTTTTTCACTTTTCGCGGTCGGTTCTGGCCCCCATTAAACGCGATAAGTGAGGGATCACTGTAGTTATCTCTTTTCCAAGAGCACTTTTTGCTATTTTGTCTGCACAGTCATTCCCTTTCAACCCTTCATGTGCAGCAGTGGTCCCCAACCTTTTTTGCGCCATGGACCGGTTTAATGTCAGACTGTGGGTGACCCCCACAACAGACTGGGACAAGCAGAGCGCTCAGCTGGAGCAACTGGCAGAACAATGAGATGTGTGTATTGATATCAATAGGCAGCCTCCCTTTGTCTAGCTTTTTCCTGCCAGTAATCTTCCTGTTGTTATGGGTGACTCTCAAATGCAAATGTCTTCCTGTCAGTAATCCTCCTAGTGATGTGGGTGACTCTCAAATGCAAATGTCCATGACTACTGCTGTGAATGCATTGTCTGTAGTGGGGTATTTAAATTGCATCGCTCTGTAACTCTTCCTCTCTCTCTGACTACTGCTTCTGACTACACGCTACGAGAGCCTGAGGGCTCGCTCTAGCCTGCACCCACAGGGCTGGGGTGAGTTCTGTGATGGCGGTATGATTAATAAAATCCCTCAAAAACTCTCAGTTTGCCGCTTATTATTTCATGCCGCCACAAGACAATATTTTCAGGGACCAGCCTTTAAGGTGTGGCGGACAAATACAACAAAAGAGCATGATACGACCGGCATAAAAACTGTGGTATTTTCTAAATGTAATAATAAACATGAACGTCCTCTTAACATTGCGACAACAACAACATAACATGAGTAACATCCTCTCCGCCCGCAACACTCTCTGGTCACTTATGGTAACATTTAAACATGCCTTCAAAATAAGATACACCACAAACACAAATATAAAGAGCATGAAAAATACAACTCACCACAACGCTGAATCAGTGGCAGCCCTGAGCTTGTTTCTCTGCAACAAGACGGTCCCATCCACATTTGGTGACTCTTGGACTTTCCCAACCCTCTAAAGTATAAAACATATTGAATGGCAAGAAGTGGGTTTTCATGGCAACTGTGGTTATTGCAGTACAAAAGTGACTTCCACTGAGGGTAGTCCAATTCACTGTGAGAAACCAATGAAAATGTCATTTCACTCTGCACGCCGGTCGCCATGGAAACAGTTCTGTACTATGTACATGTACTGTCAATGAGCCCTAGTCATTCCTTCATGTGTAGTGGATGCTGTATTGATATGTGAAGTTCATATAGAGTCACCACTAGAGGGCAGTATGACCCTGGCCATGACCTGACTATAAAAGGAGTTGTACTTGAGCCACTGTGTGGTTAGTTGTTGGTTGCAGTTGGAGTGACAAGTAAAAGTCCTAACTGACACCCGGTGTGTGTGCGCCTCGTCATTACATGGTACCAGGATAAAACTACGAACCGACGGCGAAGATGAACGCTCTTCGACAGCCGGACAAGTTAAAGTTGACCGGTAACGTCAACGAGAACTGGAAAGCATTCAAACAAAGTTTTGAACTTTATTCGCTAGCTATCGGTCTCCGTGACGAGGAGAGGAAGATAGCATTACTGCTAACAGTAGCAGGGTGAGCGGCGCTAGATGTGTTCAACACATTCATCTTCACGGAAGAAGAAAAAGGCAAATTCGACGTCGTAATGAAGAAGTTCGACGATTATTGCACACCGAGAAAGAATGAAACGTACGAGAGGTATGTGTTCAGAAAAAGACTTCAGAAAGAGTCAGAGTCCATTGAGCTGTATGTCACAGACCTACAGTTGAAATGTCAGTCATGCAACTTTGGAACATTGAGTGAGTCAATGATACGGGACCAAATTGTAATTGGGGTCCAAGACAACAAATTGCGGATGCAATTACTCAAAGAGACTAACTTAACGCTGGAGAAAGCGATACAGATTTGCCAAGCGTCTGAGAGTACAAAGGCACAATTAAAGACTTTTAGCAGCAAGGAAAAAGAGACTGCTGAGGTCGATGCAGTGCAGCGCGCGAAGCCGAAAGGAACGTTGCATGCAAGAAAAAGGGAGGCAAACCCAGAGCGCGCGCGCGGGAACTGTGAGCGGTGTGGAATGCAACATGCGCCGAAGCAGTGTCCAGCATTCGGGAAGGAATGTCGCAAGTGTGGCGGAAAAAATCACTTCGCAAAGACCTGCTTCTCGAAGAAGAGGGTGCAACTCGTGGAGAAAAAGAGCGACAGCGAAGAGGATCAGTTTTACGTGGACGCCATCGAGGGAGAGACGAGCGCTGACGAATGGATAGTGTGCTTGGAGATGAATGGCACGGACATGTCACTGAAGCTCGACACAGGTGCGCAGGTAAACATCCTGCCAATGAAAGAATTTAAAAGACTGAAAAACAAACCGAAAATAAGAGATAAAAAGATTAATCTGAGAACATATGACGATAAGCCAATACCCACTAAAGGAATGTGCAGGGTTACACTGTCAAACAAAGATAAGACAGTGAATGCATTGTTTGTACTTGTTGATGGAAATAGACAAGCAATTTTGGGTTTAAAAACATGCGATCAGCTAGGTCTGATCAAAAGGGTGAATGTCATTGATACAGACAAGGTGAAAGCACGAGAAAATACAGAGGCTACAACAAGTAAGCACAAACACACTGACTGGGTGAAAGAATACAAAGAGGTGTTCAAAGGAATAGGCCGCCTACCAGGCAAACAAAAAATTAGGCTGAAAGAGAATGCAGAGCCAGTCATACATCCAGCAAGAAAAGTGCCAATAGCTCTTAAAAAGAGGCTGAGGGAAACACTAGACTCACTGATAGCAGACGGAGTGGTCAGAAAAATAGAAGAACCAACTGAATGGGTTAACTCCCTAGTTATAGTGGAGAAGCCAAATGGAGATTTGAGATTGTGCATAGATCCGAAAGATCTAAATAAAGTAATACAGCGGGAGCATTACAGGCTACCAACAAAATCTGACATAACCAGCACAATGAGTGGAGCAAATTACTTCACAAAATTAGATGCCAAATCTGGGTTTTACCAAATAGTGCTCGACGAGGAAAGCGCTAAACTGTGCACATTTAATACGCCATTCGGAAGGCATTGCTTTCTACGAATGCCGTTCGGGATTAGCTCAGCCCCTGAAATTTTCCATAGAACTGTGCAGCAATTGTTTGACGGAATAGAAGGGGTGGGAGTTTTTCTTGATGATGTGGTAGTCTGGGGAAAAACAAAAGAGGAGCACGACGAAAGGTTGGCTAGAGTTCTCACACAGGCGCAAAAGTCAGGTATGAAACTGAATAAGAGTAAGTGCCAATTTGGGGTACAGGAGATTACATACCTGGGAGAGAAGTTATCTGGGGCAGGCGTGCAACCAGATCCGGAAAAAGTGCGGGCCATAGCAGAGCTGCCAGTACCGCAGGACAAAAATGACTTGCAAAGAGCCTTAGGGCTAGTCAATTACATGGGGAAATTTATCCCAAATTTATCAGCTAACACAATAGCTCTTAGAAGCTTGTTAGAGACCAATACAAGGTGGCAGTGGATGGCAGAGCATGCCAGAGAATGGGAGTGGCTCAAAAGCAGTCTAATAAAGGAGCCAGTGTTAAAATTCTATGATCAGGACAAACTGCTAAAAGTGTCCACAGTTGCGTCCAAAGCCGGCCTAGGAGCTGTGCTATTGCAAAAACATGACACAGAGTGGTATCCAGTCGCATACGCATCGCGCACTATGACAAGCGCAGAAAAAAATTACGCGCAAATAGAGAAAGAGACTCTAGGTGCAGTGTTTGGATGTGAGAAGTTTCATGAATATGTATATGGACGGTCAGTAATACTAGAAACAGACCACAAACCACTGATTGCGATCTCACAGAAGCCACTGGGTGACGCACCACCGCGCATCCAGCGTCTAATGTTAAGATTACAGAAATATGACTTGAAATTTGAGTTTACACCAGGCAAGCAACTAATTGTAGCCGATGCGCTGAGTAGGGCTAGCTTGAGCAACACCAGCAGCACAACAGAGGAAGCTGTGCAAATACATGTAGACTCTATTAAGGCACACATGCCAGTGTCAGATGCAAAATGGACGAAGATAGTGAAAGAAACACAAAAAGATGAGAAACTAAAAAGAGTAATGGAACAGATACATCAGCCAGGACAGGTTATGATTGACAAGCCTTACCAACACTTTAAAGGTGAACTGTCTGTGTTAGATGGGGTTCTGTTAAAAGGTACAAGGATAGTCATACCTACCTCCATGAGATCAGAAATGGTTAAATTAGTGCATGAGGGGCATTTGGGTATTGAAAAGTGCAAAAGACGTGCACGTGATGTTTTGTATTGGCCCAACATGCACAAGGACATTGAGGCATATGTGCAGCGCTGTGAGACTTGCCAGCGCCACAGGTATCAACAGCCAAAGGAGCCTATGAGGCCCCATGAGAAGCCTCAAGGGCCATGGAGAAAAGTGGGCATGGATCTATTTCAGCTTAAGGGCAAGGACTATCTGTTAGTCATGGACTATCATTCCACCTACCCAGAGTTTGCAGGGTTGAGTGACACAACAGCAGAAAGAGTGATTGCACATACAAAGACAATGTTCGCACGCCATGGAATTCCAATGACTGTTGTAAGTGATAACGGACCACAATTCACGAGTCAGTGCTTCAAAGACTTTGCAGACACATATGGGTTCAAGCACGGGACCTCAAGCCCTCTGTACCCACAGTCGAATGGGTTAGCAGAGAAAGGGGTGCAAATAGTGAAGCGCATACTGAAAAAGGCTGCAGACAATGCAGAAGACCCACATCTGGCGATCCTGAATTACCGAGCATCACCACTGGAGAATGGACTTTCCCCAGCAGAAATGCTCATGAACCGGAAACTCAGAACGCGACTTCCATCAGCATCTCAAGGGATGGAAAAGAGAGATGTGAGGCGTGATGAGAGGCAAACTGAACTGTACAACAGAACAGCACGACCTCTGAGACCACTTGCACATGAGGACATAGTGCGAGTGAGATGTGATGGAGAATGGGGACCGCTGGCAAAAGTGGTCAAGGAAACAACTCCCAGATCATATGAAGTCATCACAGAGCATGGGAAAACAATGAGGCGAAACCGACGTCACTTACTGAAAGTGCCTCAGACAAAAATGAGAGTCACAGACGGTGAAACAAGCGACATGCCAATTCCCAGCCAAACCGAACAATCAGAAATGGCTGAGAACCAGAACATAGAGACAGACACTAACGAACAGACTGAGGTGACACAAAGGAGATGCTCACAGAGGCAAATTGTGAAACCGAAAAGATTGATTGAGGAAATGTAAGGAGTACTGAGATGAATGGAAAAAAAAAAAAAAAAAAAGTGTTGATGTTGAGTTGTAAACAGAGAAATGTTAAAGTTGTGATTCAGTGTACAAGGTTGACAAAGATGTAAAAAGAATGGAGTTTATTTTGTTTATTGAAATTTGAGAAAAAGTTTATAGTTGGACATGACCTTTACTTGAAAAAAAAGGGAGATGTATTGATATGTGAAGTTCATATTGAGTCACCACTAGAGGGCAGTATGACCCTGGCCATGACCTGACTATAAAAGGAGTTGTACTTGAGCCACTGTGTGGTTAGTTGTTGGTTGCAGTTGGAGTGACAAGTAAAAGTCCTAACTGACACCCGGTGTGTGTGCGCCTCGTCATTACAGATGCGTTTGAATGATGAGGCTGAGTTTTATTTCTCAGGTTCAGCTTTATTGACAGAACACATCCTCTAGCATTCTCAAAGCAGGAAGAAGAGAAAGAATCATCTCACATCACCCTTTTATACGTTTCCAGCATCAGAACTCAAGTCACATGGTGCTTCAGTAAACATACAGTCACAAAGCATCTCTTTGAACCTTCACCATTGTCTCTCATTCATTGATGAACCGGAAATCCCTCCGGGGCATCTTCTTTGGGACCAAAAGGCAAATCTCACACCTCCTCGTTATCTTCTGCAGATTCGAGTCTTTTGTCCTTCCACACATGAAGCCCCCAATACACATGCAGTCATACCTCTGTGGAAATGTGAGCCCAACATATGTGTCACCACACATGTATTTTTTTGTGCTGGTGAGAAAAAAAGAAAGAAAAAAAATTTCAGCAATTCTTCCTTTTAACAATAGGGCCACTAAAAATTTTGTTTGTTATTTTTATGTAGACAAGTTTGGTGCAGGACTAAAATCGATCATAGTGTGGCGCATATGTTGGTTACATATTCCCCACAAATGTGTTGCTGTATGTTTATTGTGTGCTTCACGTCTCATGGAACAAAGAGGACTGAGACTCTGGGATTCAGCAGAGGAGTGTGAGATTCGGCCTTTGTCTCCAGGAGACGACGGGGGAAGATTTCCGGGCCACAGAGACTAGAGGACAATGGCATAAGATCAAAGGGGTTACTTTGTGGTTGAGATTAAGTACCATGCCCGGGGTATAAAGCCCCTGATGTGAGATGAAAACTTCCTCTTGATTTTGCTGTGAGATTTGTTGGAGATGTGCTCTGTTAATAAAGCTGAATCTGAGGAACAAACTCAGCCTCATCCTTGATCACATTCTCCACACTGGTGACCTTACGACTCAGAATGAGCAGAAATAATTCTCCCGAGCGGGGCTCGGCAGAAGCCGGCCTGATGGCTGCCTCCACACTCCGGCTGCCTGACTTCTGGTAGCATAGTCCGTGCTCCTGGTTTAGCGCGGTCGAGGTGCAGTTCAACCTCCGGAGAATCTCTGACGACAACACAAGAATCTCGAAGGACGACATGAGATTCTACCATGTTGTGGCGAAGCTGGACAGCCACACAGTTCAGAGGGTGGAAGACCTGGTCAACCACCCACCGGACAGCGACAAATACGACGCCTTGAAAACTGCGCTTATCAGCCATTTCACCCCCTCGGTGCAACAGCGAACAGAGGGGCTCCTGGCGTTGACGGAGTCAGAGAACGACAGACCCGTAGACCTGATGGTGAGAATGCTGAGGCTGAAAAACTCCGAGGACTGCGAATTTATCTTTGCCCACCTGTTCCTCCGAACCCTGCCGCCAGCGGTGAGAGTTACCCTGGCAGATTCACCCCGGTTGGCCCAGCGAGACTACCACGGGCTGAGCAAGGAGGCGCAGCGACTCGTCGACGCCCACAAGCGGAGCGCAGCTTCGGCTGCAGCAGCGGAGCTAGGAGCGACGACCGGAGACAGCATGGGGCCAGTGGGTGCAGCACCAGACGCGCCGACGACGGCAGCAGTCAGCACCAAGCGACACGGAACGGGCGACGTCCTTTGCTTCTATCATCGCCGTTTTGCAGAGAGGGCACACAAGTGCCTCCCGCCGTACCACTTCAAGCGTTCGGGAAACGCCAAGACCGAGGGTCGGTAGCGGCTGCGGCCCTCGGGGAAGAGAACAAGCTGCTTTACCTGACGGATGCACGTTCGGGGAAACGATTCCTTGTGGACACAGGCTCCCAGCTGAGCTTCATCATGCCTTCCTACGCGGACCGGCTGACGCCGTCCAAGGTTCCCCGTGTGTCAGTATCAGCAGTGAACAGCTCAGCTATTAAGACCTTCGGTGAGAGGACTCTGCTTATGTCTTTGCAGGGTCGTTCATTTGAGTGGACTTTTGTGGTAGCTGCAGTCAGTTTCAACATGTTAGGGGCTGATTTCTTGTGCTCACATGGTTTATTGGTTGATCTTGCTAATAGACGTCTGGTTAATGCACTGTCTTTTCACTCTATCCCCTGCACAGCACGAGTGGCACTGCCAATTGCACAAGCCAACGTCACGACTGCGGGTAGTAAGTTCCACGCACTCCTCACTCAGTTCCCAGCACTAACAGTCCCAACGTTTTCGGCGACAGTGGCCAAACATGGGGTGGAGCATTATATCACTACCACCGGGCCGCCTGTTTTTGCAAAAGCTCGGCGCCTGGACTCAGCTAAACTGACCATAGCGCACGAGGAGTTTGCCAACCTGGAAAAACTGGGCATCATCAGACGCTCGAAAAGCCCCTGGGCTTCACCATTGCACATGGTCCCAAAAACTGATGGCTCGTGGCGACCTTGCGGTGATTTCCGCAGGTTGAATAACGCCACTGCACACGACCGCTACCCGATCCCACACATTCAAGATTTTTCGGTTCATTTGGCGGGGGCGCGCATTTTTTCTAAAATAGATTTAGTGCGCGGCTACCATCAGGTTCCAGTGTGCGCCCAGGACATACCCAAAACAGCGGTTATAACTCCTTTCGGCCTTTTTGAGTTTTTGCGCATGCCTTTTGGACTCAAGGGGGCCGCGCAGACGTTCCAACGCATGATGGACGCGGTGCTGCGCGACCTCCCTTTCGTGTTCGTCTACTTGGATGACATTTTAGCAGCCAGCACGTCCGAAGACGAACACGAAAACCACCTCATGGCAGTTTTCCGGAGGCTGGCAGAACACGGGTTAATAATTAACCCAGCGAAGTGCCAGTTTGGGGTGGCGCAGATTGATTTTTTGGGGCACTGCGTTTCGCCAGGAGGAGCGGTCCCTCTCCCCGATAAAGTGCGCGCAATAACAGATTTTCCCCAGCCTCAAGCGGTCACGTTACAGGAGTTTTTGGGAATGGTTAATTTTTATAACCGTTTCCTCCCAAGCGCAGCACGGCTCATGCAACCATTGTACGCGGCACTAAAAAAACAAAAACCCACAAATAAAATCAAATGGGCTCCTGAGCGGGAGCACGTATTCTCTCAAGTCAAAACAGCGCTGGCAAACGCAGCTTTGTTGGCGCACCCAGTTCCAACAGCCCGCATGGCCCTCACCACTGACGCATCCGATTTAGCAGTAGGGGCGGTTGTTGAACAGTTGGTAGCGGGGACCTGGCTACCGCTCGCGTTTTTCAGCAAAACCTTGCGCGATAGTGAGCGAAAATACAACGCGTTTGACAGGCAGTTGTTGGCCCTACACTTGGCCATCCGCCATTTCCAGTTCTGGCTGGAAGGGCGCCGTTTCACCACGTTTGTGGACCACAAACCGCTGACTTTTGCAATGGCCAAAATTTCTGAACCTTGGTCGGGCCGGCAACAAAGACAGCTGGCCGCGATATCAGAGTTCACCACCGATATCCAGCATGTCGCAGGTAAACATAATGTAGTGGCAGACTGCCTCTCGCGTGCTGTGCCGGAGCCAGACCACGCGAGGGCAGACTCTGCAGGCATGGCCGCTGGCCAGGGTAGTGATGCGTGAGCGTGCGCGACCCCGGTCCGCGTGGGGTTAGATTATGCAGCCAATGGCCGCGGAGCAGGTTAGCGATGCGGACGTGCGTGCGCTCCAGTCTGGACCAACAGGGTTAAGGCTGGAGCACAGGGTGCTGCAAATGGGTATGCCTCCCCTAATCTGCGATGTCTCCACGGGACGGCCGCGCCCCGTGGTACCAGTTGCATGGCGCCGCCGCGTTTTTGACTCGATCCAGTCTCTGGCGCACCCGGGGGTGCGCGCATCGGTCAAAATGGTGGGGGAGAAATTTGTATGGCCGGGGTTGCGCAGACACGTCAAAGAATGGGCGACAGCCTGCGTAGCGTGTCAGCAAGCCAAAATGCACAAGCACACTAGAGCTCCTTTGGAGCCTTTTCACATTCCTGCTAAGCGCTTTGATCATGTGCATGTCGACTTGGTAGGCCCCCTTCCGTCGTCACAGGGGTACACACATCTTTTGACAATGGTGGATCGCACCACGCGTTGGCCAGAAGCGGTTCCTCTGGCATCAACCACAGCGGAGGAAGTGTCACGCGCGTTTTTAACAGCTTGGGTAGCGCGTTTTGGAGTTCCGTCGGATATAACGTCAGACAAGGGTCCTCAATTTGTTTCCAAACTCTGGTCGTCGATGGCCCACAGCCTAGGGGTAAAGATCCACCGCACCACCGCGTACAACTCCCAGGCTAACGGTTTATGCGAGCGTTTTCACAGGTCATTGAAAGCGGCCCTCAGAGCTTCGCTTACGGATACAAATTGGGTTGACAAGTTACCATGGGTCTTATTGGGGTTGCGTTCTGCACCTAAGGAGGATTTGCAAGCCTCTCCAGCTGAGTTAGTTTTTGCACAGCCTCTCCGTTTGCCAGGGGAATTTCTCCCCGATAATCCTGCCCCAAATTGCACCCCCCACTCAGCTGTTGCAGAGCGGCACAGGAGCAAGCACGCTTCCTGGCCCGGTTCATCACAGTTTCCCACGCGTTTTTGTGCTGAAGGCTTTAAAAAATGCGGAGTTTGTTTTTGTGAGACATGATGCTTGTCGCCCCAGCCTGTGCCCGCCTTACGATGGGCCGTACAAGGTGCTGGAAACAGGAGAGAAGCATTTTTTGCTAGATTTGGGAGGCAGAAAAGAATTGATTTGTATTAACAGACTCAAACCTGTTTTTGTCTTGGCGGATGAGGAGGTGCAGTTGGCGAGAGCCCCCCGTCGCGGTAGACCCCCTAGAGGGCATTCTACAGGACTCCCACAGAGATTGACTAACAGTTCTAATCCACAGGTGCAGACAGCAGCAAAGCCGGCTTTCAGCAGATACGGCAGGAGACTGAGAGTTAAGCAACTGGTGGATTGATGTGTAGTAATGTTATCATGTTATGTGTCTCTGGTTATATTTGTCCCATTTAGACGTTTGGGGGGGGGTGTCTTGTGGCGCATATGTTGGTTACATATTCCCCACAAATGTGTTGCTGTATGTTTATTGTGTGCTTCACGTCTCATGGAACAAAGAGGACTGAGACTCTGGGATTCAGCAGAGGAGTGTGAGATTCGGCCTTTGTCTCCAGGAGACGACGGGGGAAGATTTCCGGGCCACAGAGACTAGAGGACAATGGCATAAGATCAAAGGGGTTACTTTGTGGTTGAGATTAAGTACCATGTGACTGTATGTTTGATCAAACACCATGTGACTGCTGTTTCGTGCCCGGGGTATAAAGCCCCTGATGTGAGATGAAAACTTCCTCTTGATTTTGCTGTGAGATTTGTTGGAGATGTGCTCTGTTAATAAAGCTGAATCTGAGGAACAAACTCAGCCTCATCCTTGATCACATTCTCCACAATAGAAAATTTGGTGCAGAAGTGTGTCGCTAATGTCCAGTCTACTTCGTAATTTTGTTTTGCTTGCTGTCACTTCAGAAAACCCCGCTTCACACAGATATGACGTCGGAAATGGCAACAGCGTTTTCAGTGCTGTAGTGGCGATCTCAGGGTATTCAGCCATGACTTTAATTCAGATCACCGGCAGAGCTGTTGTCTCGAACATACTTTTAAGGCCGCCGTCATTTGCGATCTCCAGCAGTTGATCTTCTTGCAGAGACATGTTGGAGTCACCTGGTTTGTTGAGAAATGGGTTGCGCATCCATTCTTTGGCAGTTTGCGGATCTTTTGTGGTTGGAAAGTAGCGCTCAAACTCTTTTAAAAGCAAAGACAGGTGATCGTGCACCAGCTGGGAGAATGAAGGCTCGGGCTCAGTCTCTTCCAAAATCGCCGCTAATGTTTGAAACATGTCAAATATACCTCCATTCACGCGCCGTCCCCACAAATCTAATTTGGCTTTAAATGCAGCTACTTTATCTGCCAACTTGAAGACGGCTGTCATTTTACTCTGAAGTGACAGATTGAGTTCATTGAGCAGGCTGAATATGTCGCACAAGTAAGTGAGTTTTGCGACCCAATCCTCATCACTGAAATGTGCTGCCAGCGGTGACTTTTTCTGAGAGAAATCTCTGCAGCGGCTCTCGTAATTCAAACACTCTGGCCAGCGAGCTCCCTCGGGATAACCATCTTATTTCTAGAGATGGCAAAATCGAAACAGTGTTTTGGAACGTACCGGAACCTAGGCGGAACTTGTGATTCGAAACGCTGTTCCGAGGTCTGTATCAGAAGGACGGTGTCACGTGACGTTCCATATTGCGTTCCATTCCGCCCCCAATTGTTTTGAAACGTCACAGTCGTTTTTGTTTCAGCAAGTGAATACAAATCCGTGTATGGTTCCTTCATTTGTAATTCCAATTCAAAATAAAATCAGAAAAAACAAATTTTTGGTCTCATTTTTGTTTTGTCCTTTTCTAAACTTAGGTAGAAAAAAATATATTATCAAATTTTTGGACATACCTGTGTTTAATTTTGCTCTTATTGTTTTATAGTCAAAACAAAAATATTGTGACGTAGGCAAGGTTCACACAAAGAAGAGGAGCAAGATGGTTGTGATGAACAGGCTTTATTCACACACCGTCGACCCCAACTACTTCTGAGCACAGACAGGAGGGGAGGTCATTCTCCCAGACCTCCGTTTCAATCATGGTTACACACACATGATACATCTTGCCCTAATCCTGCCTATAAACCATGCTGGGTCATTATAACGCAGTTATAATGACACAGCAGTATAATAACTCAGTAATAACACATTTAATACACACACACAGTAACGTTTCAACTGTCAAAGCATGCTGGGAAATCCCTGCCCCCTTAACATGGCAGGGAAAGCTCTGTGCAGGCGGAGGTGGGGGGGGGGGGAGTAAATGCCGGCCGGGGACGGTGAAATCGTCTGAGCCGCGCAAAAATTGCTTGTGGGTCTGCGATGTTGAGGGGCTGTCCCGTTGAACGTGCGGAGATCCACAAGAAGAAAAATTAGTCACTGACTCCTCTCGCGATTAAGTCCTGCAAGGTTTAATAGCGGCCGTGAAGAAAAAAGGAGCGGCAAGGATTAACAGCGGCCATGAAGAAAAACGGGCGGCTGTAAGAAAAAAAAACAAAAGCAAAGGGACTTGGCGTGTTGACTTTAGGTGCGGGCACAACCTTAAAGCCTTCGGGGACCGCAGACTGCTGAATTCCCGTTGTGCGCCATGGCTAAGACCGTTAGAAAATCCAGTGAGCAAGCTGCGTGCGTGCCTCAGGTGTACGAGCAAGCCTGAAGGGCCTGTGTGTAGCGACGAAGGAGGAAGGCGGTCTGTGGAGCCGTATGTGTCCCGTGCGTGGTGCGCCGTCCTCGTAGCTCCCCGCTGCGTGTGCCGGGGTTCTGTGCGTAGGTGGGCCTGCTGGAGAGGGAGAGTCAGGGTCAGGGAGCTTAATCATCCCTGTTGTAGTTGTTGTAGATGGGTCATGGTGCGTTCAGGTCCACGCGTTCTCCGTCGGCCATGGAGGTCGCCGTCGTGGAGAGAGGACGAGGTGCGTGCGCTCTCGTAAGGAGACACAGAATCGTGTGTCAGAAGCTGTGAGAGCGGCCGGTCCAAGCGTGGATGTGCAGATCTAGGCGTGAAGATCTCACCATGAAATTTTCCGCAGCTGTCCCAGTCGTAGGTGGTCTCTGGAGAGTTTCACCTGGAAACTCTGTGTCGAAGTCTCCCTGAAGCAGAAGGGAGGGCAGATCAGTCAGGCTGCTGCGTTCGCTTGTCGTCGGAGAATTACCGCCGGGTGCTGCGTTCGTTGCCATCAGGACACCAGCGTGGCTGTCCAAACCAGAAGGTTGCGTTGCACAAAGCATGGGCATTCTCGGGGTCACCAGTGCGGCGGATGATAAAATAAGGCAGCGAAGTGAGGTTTTTAAGTAGGTTTATTATCATACCGCCATCACGGAGCTCGCCCCATGGGCGAGCCCGGAGGCTCTCCAGCAAAGTGTGCAGATGAGCAGTCGTCAGAGTGAGAGAGAGGGTTACAGAATAATGCAGCTTATATACCCAACTACAGACAATACATGAAAGGCATTCACAGCAGTAGGTATGGGCATTTGCATTTGAGAGACACACATAACAATAAGGAGATTGCTGGCCGTAATTCGCCTCCGCTCCGGAGCTGTGGGACAAAAGAGGTTACAAGGCACATCTACATATTGTTATCAGTCATTGGATCACAGTAAGGGCAGGAAGCATGAACAATGCATGAATGGCACATTAACATCACAGTACCGAGCCGGAAAGAGCCAGAAGAAGCGGGGCTGCCTGTTGACATTAATACACACATTTCACTGTTCTGTTAATTGCTCTAGCCGAGCGCTGTGCCTGACCCAGTCTGTTGTGGGGGTTACGCCACACCCCCCATCCATTTCCAAATAATGTAAATCCAAAAGCAGCTCAGTACAAGACACTCAGAAAGGCAAGACTTCACAAACAAACTGCACTTCAGAGGAGCTTTTAAATGTTTCAGGCATATGGGCTGATGAACCAGCCGCCAATCAGGCAAAGACACGAGAAATTAGTATTTTACATATAAATTATTTATATAATACATAAATTGTGCATAGAATAGGCAATTTAATATTGTGTAATGACAGCATTTTATTATTCCATTTGAGAAACGGGATAACACAATCACTGCATAAAATAACGGTGAAGTTTGAAAACAGTTGGTGACGTAATGGAACGCGAAATGGAACAGTCACGTGACATCCGCTTTCTGATACAGACCTCGGAACAATGATTTTTATTTATTTATTTCAGATAGATTCAGAATCAGAATCAGAATGAGCTTTATTGCCAAGCATGTTTTTACACATACGAGGAATTTGACTTGACATTAGGTGCGCTCGATAAGCGCTTCCTAATGACGCGGCAGCCATGCAAGGTGCCTGTCATGCAGTGGGGGGTAAAGAGGGGGAGGGGGGATGACACATTGGGCAGAGAGAAAAAACATAGTTTATCAAAATAAAGCTCATATGAGCAAAATTGTGATCACATAGAAAAAACCCTCTAATGCACAATTGGCAGACAATACAAATCACACATTAACAAAGTAGCAGAAGTTGAGAGAGACAGTGTGTGTGTGTGTGTGTGTGTCAGTGTATGTGTATCAGTCGTGTAATGTTGTATGCAGTGTGTGTATCAGTTACTGGTGAACAGCAAAATCCTCCCTGAGCAGCGTTTAGATGTTATGTCTTTAGTGTCCTAAAACATAGATAGCATGATTATAGATAAAAAGTAAAGATTAAAAAGAAACAGAATAATATAACAAAGGGGAAAAAATCCAACAAGGTCAAATTAAACAATAACTCCTCTGATTATACAGTTCAACATAAGTTATCCGAAATTGGTGATGGCTGAAGCTGCAGCTTATATTGCAATTCAGTTGCTTATATTGATTCGATTCCATACCTGTCAAGGTATACCTCATGCCTCCCTTATTGGGGGGGCTTTCACACCTGTACTGAGTACTTAAAAACTGTATTTGTCGGCAGATGAAAAAAAACTGAAGCAAAAAACACAAACAAAAAACAAACAAACAACAACAATTGCAACATGAACTATTTCAAACATATTTATTCAAATGTACACTTATATGGACACAATCTTGAGCCATAACTTTTTGGTAATGTGAAAATAATAAGCCAAGTAGCACAAAAAAAATAAATAAATAAATAAATTTAAAAAATAAATCATAATATTAATAATAAATAAATAAAAGTAAGTTAAAAAAAACAATATTTTTCAAATTTACATTAGCACAAGGTAGATTGCTTAATTTGAAAGTACACAATAAGAATAGTTCTGAATATAGTTCTTAATTGTCAGCTAGATATATACACTTGGAATTAAAGAGTTTTTAATTGTCAGCTTTGTTACACTAATGCACTTGGGTGAATTTGAAACAAGAAAATGTTCACTGATGCTGCTTGTTATAGTTCCAAGTAGCAGCCTTTGCTGACTCTAGCATTTCTTTTGAAGGCTTGACCTTGAAGCATGGAGTGTCACAATTCATTTTCACTTGCATGAAAGAAGTCACAGTTTCTGGGAGCATACTTTTTCTGAAGTTGGTGTGAATTTTCCTGACCATGCTGAAAGCCCTCTTACTGTCAGCATTGCTGTGAGGAAGGCAAAGCAGTGCTGAGTACACTTTGAGGAGCTGGGGGAAGCGGGGCCACAATTACCGGGACTTACTACACTTCACTGCTGCAGAAATTGCAGAAGGTAATCAAAAGCAATCATCATGCTGACCAAAGGTGTCCGCTTCCTGCAAGATAATGCCGGGTTCACAACTTACACGTTGCCCAGAGGGAAGCACAGTCCTGCGGCTATTTAATCCTTCCTCACCCCACTTCCCCGCCCTACCTTACACCATTGACTTCCACCTTTTTCCAACAATGAAGTCATTTTTGAAGGGCAAGCCCTTCCAAGACAATGAAATGCTGATTTCCATGGTCAAGTTGTGGCTTCTGGCACAGCCTGCAGACTTCTACAGGTGAGGTCTCCACAGCTGCATAAAGCGATAGGAGAAATGTGTAACCCTTGGTGGCAACTATGCAGAAAAAGACTAATAAATGTGCCAAGGTTGAGTCTTCTCAGTCCATGGAAGATGACTCAGGGGAAATCTCTTATGAACAGCCCTCATAAATGTGTAACATTTCTATATTTTAGCTAAATTATATAAAATTGAAAAGCCTGTTTTTTAGTGCCATAGCTATCATGGAGCAGCATATGCCCTGCTGAATCTGAACAGCGCTGTCAGTCAAAGATGGTGTTTCCCTGTTCTCACCTACTGTCAATCATCACCTTCATTGAGTTTGATCTACTGAAAGCTGAAGTTTGATACTTTATATCCAGTGTGTCTAGGAAGCATGAAGGGCTAAAAAGGCGCCGACCTGCAGCGTGGGTCTGGCTGTCAGGTACGATCTGATGCAGATGAGCGTATGTGTATGCTCGTCTGCCGCTACAAAGGTGGGTTTGAGTCTGTCTATGCCAATTTCTCAAAGCTCGGACTCTCCCATTCTTTTTGGTGACGTCCAGTCCCTCGATTTCCCTTTTCTTCAAGCTTTGTTTTCTTCGCCAGCAGCGCGCTGCATGAAGCCATTTTGAAAATCACAAGAAGACTGCTTAGGTGCGCTCAATGTCGCCAGGCATCAAATTACTGTTAGGTTGATTTTAGGTTCTCTCAATAATTTTTTTTTTTGCTGTATATTTTTCTTTTTGGCGTACAGAAATGGCAATACGCCCGTATTTGCTAAAATTGCATTTTCCCCGTATTAAAATACGGCAAAACCGTATCACTTGACAGGTATGCAATTCAGAAGTTCCACCTAGGTTTCGGTACACACTAAAACACTGTTTTGACTTTGCCGTCACTAGTTTTCATATAATAGGCATTTTAATTTTGTGTAATGGAGGTCAGACATCATAGATTAAACTAGAGACACTTTAAATAACTGATTAAACTCATCACCTACACTAACACTTCCGGTGTCACAAAATAATAAACTGTGGGACACATATGTGAGTTGCTTAGGCTGCATATGTATATTACTCTTGCTTCACGTCTCAGAATGAACAATAGGTCTGGGTCTCCTGGGGATGACAGGAGGGTGCAAAATGTGATCTTTAGAGATGACCTTGAGGGATTTCCTGACCACCAGTGGTTTTAGGTGGAGGGGAGAAGACCTGGAGGATGATGTATTGTGTCTTGGGATTTAAAGACAATGTGACTCTGTACTTTGATGTCCGGGGTATAAAAAGGACAGATGTGGGAGGATGTGTCTCTTTTTTCTGTTTGGAGGATGTTGGAGACAAGTGAATAAATCTGCTTTGAGAAATAAACTCAGCCTCATCTTTTCACGCTCTCCACACTGGTGACCTTAAGACGTATCATGGGCGAAAGAAATTCCCCCGAGCCGGACTGGCCAGGAACCAGCCAGGCGAACGCAGTCTCAGTCAAGCTACCAGATTTCTGGCAGGATAACCCGTGCTCCTGGTTCCTCTTGGCCGAAGCTCAGTTCGCTCTCCGGGGAATAACGGCAGATGACACGAAATTCTACCACGCTATTGCCAAGCTCAACAACTGCACGGCTCGACATGTGCAGAGCCTGGTGCAGCACCCACCGGCCGAAGACAAATACGGTGGGTTGAAGGCAGCGCTCATCCAGCGCTTCACTCCCTCAGCCCAGGAGAGAGCGGATAGACTCCTGGCCCTGAACGACTTGGGAGACAGCACTCCCGTCGACCTGATGGAAGACATGCTGAGGCTGAGGGGCTCAGATGGCGACGACCTTCTCTTCACCCACATTTCCTGAGAACCCTACCGTCGACCACGAGAGCGAACCTGGCCGGTTCACCGTTGCTGGCCCAGCGGGACTTCCGCGCGCTGGCCCAGGAGGCACAGCGGATTCTCAACGCCAGCAAACAGCGCGCAGCCACCGCAGCAGCGACAGGACTCGACGCGATGGCCGGAGATGGCAGGGGGCCAGAGGCGGCGGCAGCAGAAACACTGGTGGCGGTGAAGGCCAAATATCGCGGAGGAGATGACCTCTGTTTCTACCATCACCGCTTTGCAGAGAGGGCACGCAAGTGTATACCACCGTGTCAGTTCAAGAGCTCCGGAAACGCCAGAGCCCAAGGTCGGTAGCAGCCGTGGCCCTCGGCGAACAGAACAAGCTGCTCTACATGACGGATGCGCGTTCGGGGAGGCAATTCCTCGTGGACACAGGCTCCCAAGTGAGTTTACACGTTTGAGGTAAACTCAAATGTTTACCCCAAACGTTGTCAAACGTTTGACAATGTTTTTGTCCACAACATTTTTGTGGACAAAACCACAACGTTTTTGCCTCAGTTTTCGCGGATGAGGCAAAAACTCATCCGCGTTTTTGACTCGATTCATTCTCTGGAGCACCCAGGGGTGCGCGCGTCGGTCAAAATGGTAGGAGAAAAATTTGTATGGCCGAGCCTGCGCAAGCACGTTAAGGAGTGGGTGACAGCCTGCATGGCTTGCCAGCGAGCCAAAATACACAGACACACTAAAGCCCCCTTAGAGCCGTTTCACATTCCGGCCAAGAGGTTCGATCATGTGCATGTCGTCCTCGTAGGCCCCCTCCCGCAGTCGCAAGGGTGCACACACCTTTTGACAATGGTGGACCGCACCACGCGTTGGCCCGAAGTGGTCCCACTGGCATCAACCACAGCAGAAGAGGTGGAGCGCGCATTTTTAACGGCTTGGTAGCGCGTTTTGGAGTTCCGTCGGATATTACGTCCGACAGGGGTCCTCAATTTGTTTCCGAGCTTTGGTCAGCGATGGCCCGCAGCCTGGGGGTAACGATCCACCGCACTACCGCGTACAACCCACAGGCTAATGGTTTATGCGAACGTTTCCATAGGTCATTGAAAGCAGCCCTCAGAGCGTCGCTTACGGATGCAAATTGGGTCGACAGACTACCATGGGTTTTATTGGGGTTGCGTTCTGCACCTAAAGAGGATTTAAAAGCCTCCCCAGCTGAATTAGTTTTGGCGCAGCCATTCCGGCTGCCCGGGGAGTTTCTCCCAGATAATCCTGCGCCAGAGTGCCCCCCTGCTCAGCGGTTACTGAGCGACACGGGAGCGAGCACGCTTCCTGGCCCTGTTCATCACAGTTTTCCGCGCGTTTTTGTTCCTAAGGCTTTAAAAAATGCGGAGTTTGTTTTTGTCAGACACGATGCGCATCGCCCAACCTTGCGCCCGCCTTATGATGGCCCATTTAGAGTGCTGGAAACAGGTGATAAGCACTTTTTGCTAGATTTGGGAGGCAGAAAGGAAATAATTGGCATAGACAAGCTCAAACCCGCTTTTGTGATGTCGGACGAAGCTGTGCAGTTGGCGAGGGCTCCTCAACGCGGCAGACCTCCTAGGGAGCGTTCCCCAGAGCTCCCACAGGGATTGACTAACAGTTCTCATCCGCAGATAGCAGCTCCACAGCAGGAGGACGCCGCAGGAGTGGTAAAGCCCGCTTACAGCAAGTTCGGAAGAAGATTAAAGCCCAAACAGCACGTGGACTGATGTTTGTGATTTTATCATGATATGCAGACTGTGTTGTATTGTTTCATCTTAGACGTTTGGGGGGGGGGTCATGTGGGACACATATGTGAGTTGCATAGGCTGCATATGTATATTACTCTTGCTTCACGTCTCAGAATGAACAATAGGTCTGGGTCTCCTGGGGATGACAGGAGGGTGCAAAATGTGATCTTTAGAGATGACCTTGAGGGATTTCCTGACCACCAGTGGTTTTAGGTGGAGGGGAGAAGACCTGGAGGATGATGTACTGTGTCTTGGGATTTAAAGACAATGTGACTCTGTACTTTGATGTCCGGGGTATAAAAAGGACAGATGTGGGAGGATGTGTCTCTTTTTTCTGTTTGGAGGATGTTGGAGACAAGTGAATAAATCTGCTTTGAGAAATAAACTCAGCCTCATCTTTTCACGCTCTCCACAAAACCAAAATAATAACTTAATATTTTTGTTTTGACTATAAAACAATAAGAGTGTGGGCACATATGTGGTTTCCATATGCTTCACATGCTTGTTACTGTATGCTTATTGTTTACTGCACGTCTCAGAGGAACAAAAGGTCTGAACCTCCTAGGGGTAGCAGGAAGATGCAAAGTCTGGCCTTTTGTATGCAGAGAGATGGCCATGAAGGATTTCCTGACCACTAGGACTTCAGGTGGAGGCAGAAGACCTGAAGTGGGGTGCATTGTGGTTTGGGATGTAAAGACAATGCGACTGGAGACAGAAGACCTGAAGGGGGGTGCATTGTGATTTGGGATGTAAAGACAATGCGACTGTTTGCTTTGATGTCCTGGGGTATAAAAAGGACAGAGGTGGGGGCATGCCTTCCTCTTTTCTGTTTTTGGATGTTGGAGAATGTGTTGATGAATAAAACTGACTTTGAGTAATAAACTCAGCCTCATCTTTCCACACATTCACCACACTGGTGACCCTACGACGTATCATGAGCGGAGATGAATCTCCCGAGCCAGATTCGCCAGGAGCCGGCCGAACGAATGCAGCCACAGTCCACCTACCGGACTTCTGGCCGAACAATCCGTGCTCCTGGTTTAGCGCAGTCGAGGCACAGTTCCACCTCCGGAGGATTTCGGTAGACACCACAAAGTTCTACCATGTGGTTGCAAAGCTGGACAACCACACGGCCCAGCGAGTGGAGAGCCTGATCAACCACCTGCCGGACAGCGACAAGTACAGCACGTTGAAGGCTGCACTCATTCGTTACTTCACCCCCTCGGTGCAGGAGCGAGCGGAGAAGCTCCTGGCGCTGACTGAATGTGAGGGCGACAGACCTGCAGACCTGATGGGGAAGATGTTGAGTTTGAGAGACTCCGAAGGCGATGACTTCATCTTCACCCATCTCTTCCTCAGAACCCTACCGTCAGAGGTGAGAGTGACCCTGGCCAGTTCACCACTGCTGGCCCGACGAGACTACCACGAGCTGGGCCAGGAGGCGCAGCGACTCGTCGACGCCAGTAAACGATGCACGGCTGCGGCTGCGGCTGCAGCAGCGGAGCCAGGCGCAACGTCTGGAGACGGCAGGGGGCCAGAGGCTGCAGCACCAGACGCACCGACGACGGCGGCGGCAAGGGCTTGGAAGCACGGAGCAGACGACGTCCTTTGCTTCTACCATCGCCGTTTCGCAGAGAGGGCACGCAAGTGCATTCCACCGTGCCACTTCAAGCGCTCGGGAAACGCCAAGACCGGGGGTTGGTAGCAGCAGCGGCCCTTGGAGAGGAGAACACGCTGCTCTACTTGAAGGATGCGCACTCGGGGAGGCACTTCCTCATGGACACGGGCTCCCAGCTGAGTTTCATCACACCTTCCTACGCTGACCGACTGGCGCCCTCCAGTGGTCCCCAGGTGTCAGCAGCGAACGGCTCGGCGATTAAGACCTTCGGTGAGAGGACTCTGCTTCTGTCTTTACACGGCCGCACTTTCGAATGGACTTTTGTCATAGCGGCAGTCAATTTCAACATGTTAGGGGCTGATTTTTTGTGCTCACATAGTTTGTTGGTCGATCTTGCTAACAGACGCCTGGTTAATGCACTCTCTTTCTCTTCTATTCCCTGTACAGCTTGAGTGGCCCCGCCAACAGCACAAGCCAACGTCACAGCTGCAGGTGGTAAGTTCCACACACTCCTCACTCAGTTCCCAGCACTCACAGTCCCGTTTTCGGTGACAGTGGCTAAGCACGGGGTGGAACATTTTATTACTACCACCGGGCCGCCCGTTTTCACAAAAGCTCGGCGCTTGGATCCAGTTAAACTGACCATATCGCGCGAGGAGTTCGCCAACCTGGAGAGGTTGGGCATCATCAGGCATTCCAAGAGCCCATGGGCTTCACCGCTTCACATGGTCCCAAAAGCTGATGGCTTGTGGCGGCCTTGTGGTGATTTCCGCAGGCTGAACAACGCTACAGCGCACGACCGCTACCCGATCCCACACATCCAAGATTTTTCAGTTCATTTGGCGGGGGCGCACGTTTTTTCTAAAATAGACTTGGTACTCGGTTACCACCAGGTCCCAGTGCGCGCTGAGGACATACCCAAAACAGCGGTAATAACTCCCTTTGGGCTTTTCGAGTTTTTGCGCATGCCGTTTGGGCTTAAGGGCACGGCGCAGACGTTCCAACGCATGATGGACGCGGTTTTGCGCGATCTTCCTTTCGTGTTCGTCTACCTGGATGACATATTGGTAGCCAGCGCGTCCGAAGATGAACACGAAAACCACCTCACAGCAGTTTTCCGGAGGTTGTCAGAGCACGGCTTAATAATTAACCCGGCGAAGTGTCAGTTCGGGGTGACGCAGGTTGATTTTTTGGGCCATCGCGTCTCCCCAGAGGGAGCGGTCCCTCTGCCTGACAAAGTGCGCGCAGTAACAAATTTCCCCCAGCCACAAACGGTCAAAGCGTTACAGGAGTTTTTGGGAATGGTAAATTTTTATAACCGTTTCCTCCCCCGCGCAGCGCAGCTCATGCAGCCATTGTATGCCACACTAAAAAAACAAAAACCCACAAATAAAGTCGAATGGTCTCCGGAGCGAGAGAGCACATTTTCCGAAGTCAAAACAGCCCTGGCAAACGCTGCATTGTTAGCACATCCAGTCCCAGCGGCCCGCATGGCGCTCACTACTGACGCGTCAGATGTGGCCATAGGGGCGGTTGTGGAAAAGTTTGTAGCTGGAGCCTGGCAACCGCTCGCCTTTTTCAGTAAGACCCTGCGCGACAGCGAACGAAAATACAGCGCATTCGACAGGGAGTTGTTAGCTCTCCAGTTGGCCATTCGCCACTTCCAGTTCTGGCTGGAAGGACGCAGTTTCACTGCGTTCGTTGACCACAAGCCGTTGACTTTCGCGATGGCCAAGATTTCAGAACTTTGGTCGGGCTGGCAGCAGAGACAGCTGGCCGCGATTTCGGAGTTTACTACCGATATCCAGCATGTGGCGGGTAAACTTAATGTAGTGGCGGACTGCCTCTCGCGCGCCGTGGGGGCTCCCGCCCGCGCGGAGGTAGATCCCGCAGCCATGGCCGCGGAGAAGGTTAGCGGCGCGGAAGTCCGCGCGGCCCCGGTCCGCGTGGGGATAGATTATGCAGCCATGGCCGCGGAGCAGGTTAGTGACGCAGATGTGCACGCGCTCCAGTCTGGACCAACAGGGTTAAGGCTGGAGAACAGGGTGCTGCAAGACGGTATGCCCCCCCAATCTGCGATGTCTCCACTGGGTGGCCGCGTCCGGTGGTTCCAACCTCGTGGCGCCGCCACATTTTTGACTAGATCCATTCTCTGGCGCACCCGGGAGCGCGCGCGACGGTCAAAATGGTAGGAGAGAAATTTGTATGGCCGAGCCTGCGCAAACAAGTTAGAGAGTGGGTGGCAGCCTGCACAGCCTGCCAGCGGGCCAAGGTTCATAGACACACGAGAGCTCCCTTGGAGCCATTTCACATTCCAGCTAAAAGGTTTGATCATGTCCATGTGGACCTCGTAGGCTCCCTCCCGCCCTCACAAGGGTGCACACATCTTCTGACAATGGTTGACCGCACCACGCGTTGGCCGGAAGTGGTCCCGCTGTCGTCAACCACAGCCGAGGAGGTGGCGCGTGCGTTTTTAACGGCATGGGTAGCGCGTTTTGGAGTCCCGTCAGACATTACGTCTGACAGAGGCCCGCAATTTGTTTCCGAACTTTGGTCAGCGATGTCCCGCAGCCTGGGGGCAACGATCCACCGCACGACCGCGTACAACCCGCAGGCTAACGGGTTATGCGAATGTTTTCACAGGTCATTGAAGGCGGCCCTCAGAGCGTTGCTTACAGATACAAATTGGGTGGACAAACTACCATGGGTTTTATTGGGGTTGCGTTCTGCACCTAAAGAGGATTTAGAAGCCTCCCCAGCTGAGCTAGTTTTCGCACAGCCACTTCGGCTGCCCGGGGAATTTCTCCCAGATAATCCAGCGCCAGAGTGCTCCCCGGTTCAGCGGTTACAGAATAGCACGGGCCCGAGCACGCTACCTGGCCCCGTTCACCACAGTTTTCCACGCGTTTTTGTGCCTAAGGCTTTAAAAAATGCGGAGTTTGTTTTTGTCAGACATGATGCCCATCGTCCGCCTTTACGCCCACCTTATGACGGACCATATAGAGTGCTGGAAACAGGGGATAAGCATTTTTTGCTAGATTTGGGGGGCAGAAAAGAAAGGATTGGCATTAACAGGCTCAAACCCGCTTTTGTGATAGCTGACGAAGTTGTGCAGTTGGCGAAGGCTCCTCGGCGCGGCAGACCCCCTAGAGAGCATTACCCAGAACACCCACAGAGGTTGACTAACAGTTCTCATCCCCAGGCAGCAGATCCACAGCTGGAAGACGCCGTGGAAGTGGTACAGCCTGCTTACAGCAGATATGGGAGAAGGTTGAGACCTAAGCGGCACTTGGACTGATATGTAGTGATTTTATTATGGCATGCAATCTGTGGTGATGTTGTTCCATCTTAGACGTTTGGAGGGGTCATGTGGGCACATATGCGGTTTCCATATGCTTCACATGCTTGTTACTGTATGCTTATTGTTTACTGCACGTCTCAGACGAACAAAAGGTCTGAACCTCCTAGGGGTAGCAGGAGGATGCGAAGTCTGGCCTTTTGTATGCAGAGAGACGGCCATGAAGGATTTCCTGACCACCAGGACTTCAGGTGGAGGCAGAAGACCTGAAGGGGGGTGCATTGTGGTTTGGGATGTAAAGACAATGCGACTGGAGACAGAAGACCTGAAGGGGGGTGCATTGTGATTTGGGATGTAAAGACAATGCGACTGTTTGCTTTGATGTCCTGGGGTATAAAAAGGACAGAGGTGGGGGCATGCCTTCCTCTTTTCTGTTTTTGGATGTTGGAGAATGTGTTGATGAATAAAACTGACTTTGAGTAATAAACTCAGCCTCATCTTTCCACACATTCACCACAAGAGCAAAATTAAACACAGGTACAGTGGGGCAAAAAAGTATTTAGTCAGCCACCAATTGTGCAAGTTCTCCCACTTAAAAGATGAGAGAGGTCTCCAATTTTCATCACAGGTATACCTCAACTATGAGAGACAAAATGAGAAAAAAAAATCCAGAAAATCACATTGAAGGATTTTTAATGAATTAATTGGTAAATTCCTCAGTAAAATAAGTATTTGGTCACCTACAAACAAGCAAGATTTCTGGCTCTCACAGACCTGTAACAACTTCTTTAAGAGGCTCCTCTGTCCTCCACTCGTTACCTGTATTAATGGCACCTGTTTGAACTCGTTATCAGTATAAAAAACACCTGTCCACAACCTCAAACAGTCAGAATCTAAACTCCACTATGGCCAAGACCAAAGAGCTGTCAAAGGACACCAGAAAAAAAATTGTAGACCTGCACCAGGCTGGGAAGACTGAATCTGCAATAGGTAAGCAGCTTGGTGTGAAGAAATCAACTGTGGGAGCAATTATTAGAAAATGGAAGACATACAAGACCACTGATAATCTCCCTCGATCTGGAGCTCCACGCAAGAGCTCACCCCGTGGGGTCAAAATGATCACGAGAACGGTGAGCAAAAATCCCAGAACCACACGGGGGGACCTAGTGAATGACCTGCAGAGAGCTGGGACCAAAGTAACAAAGGCTACCATCAGTAACACACTACGCCGCCAGGGACTCAAATCCTGCAGTGCCAGACGTGCCCCCCTGCTTAAGCCAGTACATGTCCAGGCCCGTCTGAAGTTTGCAAGAGAGCATTTGGATGATCCAGAAGAGGAGTGAGAGAATGTCAAATGGTCAGATGAAACCAAAATAGAGCTTTCTTGTAAAAACTCAACTTGTCGTGTTTGGAGGAGAAAGAACACCATACCTACTGTGAAGCATGGGGGTGGAAACATCATACTTTGGGGCTGTTTTTCTGCAAAGGGACCAGGATGACTGATCCATGTAAAGGAAAGAATGAATGGGGACATGTATCGTGAGATTTTGAGTGAAAACCTCCTTCCATCAGCAAGGGCATTGAAGATGAAACATGACTGGGTCTTTCAGCATGACAATGATCCCAAACGCACTGCCTGGGCAATGAAGGAGGGGCTTCGTAAGAAGCATTTCAAGGTCCTGGAGTGGCCTAGCCAGTCTCCAGATCTCAACCCCATAGAAAATCTTTGGAGGGAGTTGAAATGAACATGAAAACCGTTCAGTTTTTCAACGCGTAAAACAGTTACGCGTTGTACCAAAGTCTGGTAGGAGGTCTGGCGGACATCAGGGTCAAGGTCAAGGTCATAAGAAGCACCAAGTCTTCATCAGTCGACTCGACCCCACCACCAGACCCTATCATGTACGCTCCTACATCAAAACCCATGTTAAATTAAATGACAATCTCAAGATTGAGCAACTAGAAACCAAGTATGATGGTTATGCCTCTTTTAAGATTACATGTCCTGCCAGTTGCAGCAAGAAGTTGCTTGATAAAAATGTGTGGCCATCTGGTGTATACCTTCAACAGTTTTTTGAGAGGAAATGATCTACATGTGATTGTCATTATTGTGTTTGTCATTATACTCATTCAATAGTAGGACCAACCTTAGAATATGTTCATTCAACTGCCAGAATGTAAAAACTTCATCTAATGAGATCTCCAGTTTATGTGATAACCATGACATTATGTTGTTGCAGGAACACTGGTTGTTCGAAAACGAATTGTCTATTCTGAGCAGATTACATGGTGACTTTATAGGACAAGGTGTTTCTTTTATGGATACGGAAGAACGTGTTATCTTAGGTCGCCCCTATGGCGGCGTCGGTATCCTATGGCGGAAGTCACTTGCGAACAGTTGTGTTGTGAAAACGTACGATTGCGTAAGAGTTACAGGTATTGAAGTCAACCTGGGTGACTTTCACTGTCTTATATTATGTGTATATTTCCCCTATGACAGTGTTGAAAACTTGGATGAATACTTGCACTGCCTGAGTCTTGTTAAACGTATCACCGAGGACTTTCCAACTCCATATGTGTTCACAATTGGTGACTTCAACGCTAATACAGCACGTTCAAGTTGTTTTGGAGACGAACTGGTGTCTTTTTGTGAGAGTTACTCCTTACACATCTCGGACAGGATTATCTTACCAGGTGATACCTTTACTCATGTTAGCATGGCTCATGGCTCTACATCATGGCTTGATCACTGTGTGACTACATCCTCAGGCCATGATAACGAGTCCAATATCAAAGTTCTGTATGACTATGTGAGTTCTGATCATGTACCTTTATCTATAGATATTGAGGTATCTAGTGCTGTAAGTGGCCCCCGGGAAGCTCCCTCAGCCACAACGGGCAGTAGGACATACAAATGGCGTGATGCCACTGCGTCAGACCTGTCCAGATATAAGAAACTTACTCGTAGGAAACTCTGTAACATCCGTGCTCCTATGGACGCCATCAGGTGTCACGACCGTAATTGTGCGGCACACAGGGACATTATCGACAGGTTCTACAGTGATATTGTTGATGCTTTAAATTACCGTGTGAGTGAATGCATTCCTAGTCACAGTGTGGCCACCCAATATAACGTCCCAGGCTGGAATGATGTCGTTAGCGAGGCTCACACAGCTGCTCGGGATGCTTTTTTGTGGTGGAGGAGTAATAGCAAACCACGTTCTGGTCCAATATTTGAAAACATGAAAAATTGCAGGGCTAGGTTCAAATATGCTCTACGAGCATGCAGGCGCAATGAAGAAAGTATCAAATGTGACCAGCTAGCTAATCACATGAGTGAACTGAACATGGTAGAATTCTGGAAACAAATGAAGGCTATGAGCTCCCACCGGTCTGTCAGATCAAACACTATTGATGGTGTGACTGGTGACGTTAATATTGCTGAAAAGTGGAAATGTCAATATGAAGTTATTTTCAACTCAGTCAAGAATGTTTCAATGAAGGATTCTATTATGCACGATATTCGTCTGTATAACGACATGTTTGATGCCTCTGATATTTCTGCTGTTACTCCTGTTGAAGTTGATTTACTGATCAAAGTTCTCAAGAAAGGCAAATCAGCTGGCCCTGACTGTCTCACCAGCAAATGCCTCATCAACGCTGATTTCAATTTGTGTATTCTGTTGTCATTGTGTTTTAACTGTATGTTTGTTCATGGTTACATGCCAGATATGTTGATGAACTCTGTTATTATTCCTTTGGTGAAAAACAAGTGTGCCAGTCTTTCTGATATGAACAACTACAGACCTATAGCTATTGCAAATGTTATATCTAAACTGTTAGAGGGTTTAATCCTGAACAGAATTGAGGATTATCTGTGGACAAACGTCAATCAGTTTGGTTTCAAGTCAGCTCTTTCAACCGACAAGGCTGTTTACCTACTCCATGAATTTGTTGACTACTTCAGAAGCCATTCCACTAGTGTCTATGCTACGTTCCTAGATGCTAGCAAAGCTTTTGACAGGATTAACCACTGGTGTTTGTTCAGAAAACTGATCGATCGAGGTATTCCTATTTACATTGTTAGCATCCTGTTATACTGGTACAGAAGGCAGTCTATGGTTGTTAGATGGGGCAATGTCACCTCATCCAAATTTCATGTGACCAACGGTGTTAAACAAGGTGGTATACTGTCACCCTTGTTGTTTAATGTCTATGTTGATGATCTCAGTGTACTGTTGAACAATACTAATGTGGGCGGCTCCTTTAACGGTGCACTGTTAAATCACATTTTCTACGCTGATGACCTCTGTTTGTTAAGTTTGTCTACTGCAGCGATGCAACATCTCCTTTCGGTATGTGAAAAATTTGGTGAAAAAAATGACATCTTGTTCAACTGTACTAAATCTATGTGTATGGCTTTCAAACCAAAGGGTGTCAATACGTCGAATCCTGTTATGCCACTTTGTGGTAATAGCTTGAACTTTGTTGAAAAAGTCAAATACCTAGGTGTGTGGATTGAATCTGATAAGACCAATGATGATTGTAACAGGCATCTCAGGAAACTGTATGCGCAAACAAATTTACTGTTCCGTAGATGTTCTCCTGATGTCAAATGTATGTTGTTCAAGACCTTCTGTACCTCAATGTACTGCTCGCCTTTATGGTTTAATAGCAATGTTGCTGTTAGGAACAAAATCCGCATTGCATATAATAACTCCCTAAGAAGGTTGTTAGATGTACCACGAAGGTCGAGTGCAAGCAAGATGTTTGTGTCTGTGAACATTCCGTCTTTTGGCGAATTGATACGTAAGAATGTTTACAGTTTTATGAGAAGGTTGCTGGCATGTAACAATCATCTTATATCAGCAATTGTCAACTTGTCACTCACACTTCATTCCAGCATTTGGAAGTGGTGGGGTTCCATTTTATACTGAGCCCATTATTGTATGTTATTGTTGTTACAAGAGCGCCGAGTGTCTGCTGATCTGTATATACTTTTATTTATTTATTTATCTATTTTCTACTCGTTTTAGTTTTGCTCTTAATATGAACCCTGAGTTTGAAATAAACGTTTGAATTTGAATTTGAATTTGAAAGTCCATGTTGCCCAGCAACATCCCCAAAACATCACTGCTCTAGAGGAGATCTGCATGGAGGAATGGGCCAAAATACCAGCAACAGTGTGTGAAAACCTTGTGAAGACTTACAGAAAACGTTTGACCTCTGTCATTGCCAACAAAGGGTATATAACAAAGTATTGAGATGAACTTTTGTTATTGACCAAATATTTATTTCACTGAGGAATTTACCAATTAATTCATTAAAAATCCTTCAATGTGATTTTCTGGATTTTTTTTTCCTCATTTTGTCTCTCATAGTTGAGGTATACCTGTGATGAAAATTGGAGACCTCTCTCATCTTTTAAGTGGGAGAACTTGCACAATTGGTGGCTGACTAAATACTTTTTTGCCCCACTGTATGTCCAAAAATTTGATAATATATTTTTTTCTACCTAAGTTTAGAAAAGGACAAAACAAAAATGAGACCAAAAATTTGTTTTTTCTTGATTTTATTTTGAATTGGAATTACAAATGAAGGAACCATACACGGATTTGTATTCACTTGCTGAAACAAAAACGACTGTGACGTTTCAAAACAATTGGGGGCGGAATGGAACACGATATGGAACTGTCACGTGACACCGTCCTTCTGATACAGACCTCGGAACAGCGTTTCAGATCACAAGTTCCGCCTAGGTTCCGGTACGTTCCAAAACACTGTTTCGATTTTTCCATCACTAGTTATTAGTTGCTCTAGTGATGGGTCCATGAGCCGTCATGATGCGTTTTGACACATTGCAAAACTGTATTGATACTGTGTTGATACTGTGTCACTGAATACTGACACCTGCTGGACCTTAAAAATCCCTACAGGCAACCTAGGTGACGGACTCAACTAACACTGATTTGATGACCTAGTATATACAATAATACACTGCTCCAAAAAAATAAAGGGAACACTGTCCCTCAAACTGTCCACTTAGGAAGCAACACTGATTGACAATTTCACATGCTGTTGTGTGATTTTGTTGTCAGCACATTCAACTATGTAAAGAATAAAGTAATAAGAATATTTCATTCAAATCTAGGATGTTTAGTGTTCCCTTTATTTTTTTGAGCAGTATGTAGAGGAGCTTGGAATAACGAGGCGATGTGACTTATAAACCAAAGTTTATTATCAGCTTCGCTCCTCTAACAAGTCTCATCTAGTGCAGCAGCAGAAGGAGTAAGAGAGCGAACACATTTGGCTCTGTGTACTTATACTCACACACAAAAAAAGACATGCATACAAAGCTGACATCCCCTATTAACTTAATTACCCTCCTTTGTCTCCGTACCCCTCCACCTGGCCCTGGGAGGTCAGGGCGACCTATCTGGTCTCCACCGCAGTGCCTTGGATGCTCTTTGATCTTCACTGGCGGTTGAGACCCTTTGTCCTGTTCTGAGGTGTGAAGTCGCTTTACATATGTAATCACCAAACATTCTCACATGCTTATACATATGTAGGTTATGGGATATATGATTAATATAGACCACAGCCCTCCCCCCCCAAACGACTAAGAAAAGGACAATAGGAAAATTCACAGTTTAAGATAATTATTATGACATACTAACTGCTACACCTCTTGACAAAGAAGAAACTTTCCAGCAGCTATGCTCCTGTAGAGAATTCAGTGGTAATCGTAACAGCATAGTAATATCACAAGTCAGTCCTAAACTGTTACAGCACAATTAGTGAACAACTTTTGAGTAGTTTGCATCAGTCCTTGTGCCGTCTGGGCTTTAATCTTCTTCCGAATCTGCTGTGGGTCCGTTCGGGCGTCCTGGTGGGACCTTCCTGTAAGGAATCTGCAGCTTGGGAAGGAGAGTGATTATTTGTTCCCTGGAGGGGGGCTGAGTCTTTTCTCTTGGAGGGTCTACTCCGCCAAGGTGCTCTCGCCAACCGTGCAGGCTCGTCTCTCAACAAGAAGGCAGGTTTAAGTCTGTCAATGCTGACTGTTTCTTTTCTGTCCCCAAAATCAAGCACAAAATGCTTATCACCAGGTTCCAGCACTCTGAATGGTTCATCGCATGGTGGGTGGAAGGTTGGTTTTAAAGCTTCATGCCTAACAAAAACGAATTCAGCGTTTTTTAAAGCTTGGGGGACAAAAACCCGTGGAAAAGAATGATGTGCCGGCCCAGGGAGAGAGTCCGGTCCGTTGCTGCCTAAAAACCTCGGGGCTGGAAGATGCCCTGGCTCTGGGTTCTCTGGTAAAAACTCACCTGGGAGCCTGAGAGGTTGTGCAAAAACTAATTCTGCTGGGGAGGCATCTAGATCCTCTTTAGGTGCAGCACGCAACCCCAATAAAACCTAGGGAAGTTTATTTACCCAATTTGTATCCGTTAGTGAGGCTCTGAGGGCGGCCTTTAAAGACCTGTGAAAACGCTCGCATAACCCATTAGCCTGAGGGTGATAAGCGGTGGTGCAGTGAATTGTCGCTCCTAAGCTGCTGGCCATGGCTGACCAAAGCTCCGAGACAAATTGAGGCCCCCTATTGGACGTGATGTCCGATGGGACGCCGAAACGTGCCACCCAGTTTGTCAAAAAAACGCGAGCGACTTCCTCCGCTGTGGTTGACACCAGAGGGACCGCCTCCGGCCAGCGCGTAGTACGGTCTATCATTGTTAACAGATGTGTGAAACCTTGGGAGGAAGGTAGTGGTCCCACGAGGTCGACATGAACGTGGTCGAACCTTCTAGCAGGGATTCAAAAAGGCTCTAGAGGGGCTTTTGTGTGTTTGTGTATTTTGGCGCGCTGACAAGAAATGCAAGTCTTTGCCCATTCTTTTACGTTTTTGCGCAGGCCAGGCCACACAAACTTTTCGGCGACCATTTTAACCAAAGCGCGCACACCTGGATGCGCGAGGGAGTGAATTGAGTCGAAAATACGGCGGCGCCATGCAGCTGGAACTACCGGGCGAGGTCGGCCGGTTGAGATGTCGCATATTAGGGGGGGCACACCGTCGCGTAAACCCCTTTCCTCCAGCCTTAACCCTGTTGGTCCAGACAGGAGTGCGCGCACGTCCACGTCACTACTATGCTCCTCCGCCGTGGCTGCATAATCTATCCCTACGTGGATTGGGGCTGCGTATGTGTCCGCGCTGGCGAAGAGTTCTGCGGCTGAGGTAGTATAATCTGTCTCCTCGCGCTCTGGCGATGTCACAGCGCGAGAGAGGCAGTCTGCTACCACGTTAAGTTTGCCTGCCACATGTTGAATGTCTGTGGTGAACTCTGAAATCGCAGCTAGCTGTCTTTGTTGCCTGCCAGACCAGGGTTCAGAAATCTTAGCCATCGCAAAGGTGAGCGGTTTGTGGTCTACAAAAGCCGTGAAACGCCGCCCCTCCAACCAGAACTGGAAGTGGCGGATGGATAAATGAAGCGCTAGCAGCTCCCTGTCAAAGGTGCTGTATTTACGCTCAGTTTGGTTCAGCGATTTGCTGAAAAATGCCAAAGGTTGCCAGGTTCTGCCGACGTGTTGTTCTACAACCGCCCCTATGGCCAGGTCTGAAGCGTCTGTGGTTAGCGCAATGCGGGCCGAGGGATCAGGGTGAACCAACAATGTGGCTTTAGCTAGGGCACTTTTTACTTCCGCGAAGGCGCGTTCGCGCTCCGGGGTCCATTCGACCGTGTTGGAAGGTTTTTGTTTTCTGAGCGCGTCATATAGGGGCTGCATGAGCTGAGCTGCGCGGGGGAGGAAACGGTTGTAAAAATTAACCATTCCCAAAAATTCTTGCAGCGATTTGACCGTTTGTGGCCGTGGGAAACTTTTTACTGCGTGAACTTTGTCTGGCAGTGGGACTGCCCCCTTCGGTGAAACTCTGTGTCCCAAAAAATCAATTTGTGACACGCCGAATTTGCATTTGGCTGGACTGATTATTAACCCGTGCTCTTCTAGTCTCTGAAAAACCATAGTGAGATGCTGTTTGTGTTCTTCCTCAGACGAGCTGGCTACCAGCATATCGTCGAGGTAGACGAACACGAAAGGGAGGTCGCGTAATACTGCGTCCATCATCCGCTGAAAGGTTTGAGCAGCGCCTTTGAGGCCGAAAGGCATCTGCAAAAATTCAAAAAGACCGAAGGGGGTTATTACAGCTGTTTTAGGAATGTCTTCCGCTCTAACGGGGACTTGATGATAGCCGCGGACCAGGTCTATTTTTGAAAAAATGCGCGCACCCGCCAGATGTAGTGAAAAATCTTGGATGTGAGGAATTGGGTAGCAGTCATGCGCTGTCGCATTGTTTAATCTGCGGTAATCGCCGCACGGTCTCCAAGAACCGTCGGATTTAGGGACCATGTGAAGCGGTGACGCCCAGGGGCTTTTTGAGCGCCTGATAATGCCTAGTTTTTCAAGGGTGGTAAACTCGTCCTGAGCTATGGCGAGCTTGGTCGCGTCTAAGCGCCGAGCTTTGGCGAATATGGGCGGGCCCGTTGTGGGAATAAAGTTTTCGACCCCGTGCTTAGCCACTGTAGCTGAGAATTTGGGAATTGTGAGTGCTGGAAATTGGGTGAGGCGTTGATCAAACTTACCTCCTGCTGTAGTGACGCTGGCCTGCACGGGTAGTGGAGAAACTCGCGCTGAGCAGGGAATAGAAGCAAAGGACAATGCATTAACCAAGCGTCTGTTCGCTAGATCAACCAATAACCCATGTGCACACAAAAAGTCTGCGCCCAACAAGTTAAAACTCACCACCGCTACAACAAATGTCCATCTGTAGTTGCGGCCATGGATGCGGAGGGGCAGGTTCCTTTCGCCAAAAGTGTCGATGATGTAGCCGTTGGCTGCCACCGCTCCATTGCCCAGGGGGCCCATGGCCCGGTCTGCTTGGGAGGGCATTATAAAACTCAGTTGAGCTCTTGTGTCAATGAGGAACTGCTTGCCGGTGTGTCCGTCCGTCACATATAGAAGCTTGCTTTTTTCGTCGAGAACTGCCGCTGTTAACGGTTCTCGGCTTTGGCATTTTCCCGAAATCGTGCATCTGCAGGGGGGAAGGCATTTGTAAGCCTTCTCGGCGAAGCGGTGGTGGTAATAACAGACGTCGCTCCGTCTGTTACGTCTTGGCCGTGTCGCTGCCATGGCGGGCGGATTCTGCTCAGTGGTTTGTGGCTCCCCGTGGCTCCGGACATCTGCGTTGAGGTCTGCGGATGCTGCTGTGGGTGTCTGTTCCCTGCAGGCGTTGACGAGTCGCTGCGCTTCGCGAGCCAGCGTGCGGAAGTCTTGCTGGGTGCTGCATCGCATGTTGGCAAGCGTCCCTCTCATGTGTGGCGGCAGCGTACTGAGGAATATAAATTGGAAGAGGAAATTGTCATTGTCCTCTTCTTTCAGTTGCAGCAAGTCCTCCATGAGGGCCTTGGGTCTGCATCCTCTGTGGCCGTAGACAGCCAGGATCCTCTCGGCTCTCTCCTCGGCAGAGGGGAAGAAATTCGCCACGATGGTCGCTTTTAGTTCTCTGTATTTGTCCTGGGCCGCGGCCGCTGGATTATGCTCCGCGCACATCTCGAAGTGGCGGCGTCGAGTTTGGCGACGGTGTGATAGAACTTTGTATCGTCAGCCGTGATGCCCGCAAGTGCAAACTGGGCTTCAGCTTGCTGAAACCACGAGGCGGGGTCTTCCTGCCAGAAGTCCGGCAGGTTGACGGTGACGGCGTTTGTGTGGACCGTCCTGATGTGTCCGCAGGGTGAGAGTGTCTTCCTTCGGCTCTCACAGCGGCGCTGGTGCTCGGTTGAGCCGTCTCTATCACTTCTGCCGTGGGGGAACGTCGTCCATCTATTCCCCTGTCTGCATGGGCACCGGCGTCTGCCTGGGTCGCCACAGATGAGTTGATCGCTGGGGAACGCCTCTGGTCCATCCTCACGTCAGGGTCACCAGCGTAGAGGAGCTTGGAATAACGAGGCGATGTGACTTATAAACCAAAGTTTATTATCAGCTTTGCTCCTCTAACAAGTCTCATCTAGTGCAGCAGCAGAAGAAGTAAGAGAGCGAACACATTCGGCTCTGTGTACTTATACTCACACACAACAAAAGACATGCATACAAAGCTGACATCTCCCATTAACTTAATTACCCTCCTTTGTCTCCGTACCCCTCCACCTGGCCCTGGGAGGTCAGGGCGACCTATCTGGTCTCCACCGCAGTGCCTTGGATGCTCTTTGATCTTCACTGGCGGTTGAGACCCTTTGTCCTGTTCTGAGGTGTGAAGTCGCTTTACATATGTAATCACCAAACATTCTCACATGCTTATACATATGTAGGTTATGGGATATATGATTAATATAGACCACACAGTATATAATTTAAGTAATTGTATTTTATATTGTATTATTTCATATCTTCATTTTAATTTCAAATATCGTTGATATTTTTAGATACTTTAGGACTTCAAGACCGACCTGCGCTTCCAGAGCTCCGCTGTCATGGCTCTGCAGGAGGCCAGCGAGGCCTACCTGGTGGGTCTCTTCGAGGACACCAACCTGTGCGCCATCCACGCCAAGAGGGTCACCATCATGCCCAAAGACATCCAGCTGGCCCGCCGCATCCGCAGAGAGCTTAGACTTTCTGCTGCACATCCACCAACCACAATGCTCCGCACTGTGTCTATATATATCTATAGTAATATGTACATATGTATACTAGCTGCTCTTGTTTTTTCTTGCCTTCTGATTGTTGCTATCCCTGTGCTGTTGCAATCCTGGAATTTCCCCATTGTGGGACTAATAAAGGCTTCTCTTATACAGTCAAATAATGTGAACATGTATCATAACGTGAAAATCTAAGTGAACATGTTGTGAATGAAGATGCTTGTGGACTGGGATTTTTTTTTTTTTTTTTTTTTTTACAAATTTTGATTAAAAACAAAAAAGCTTTTCCAACGCTTTGAAATTGAGTCGTTACGCTTTTTTGATACAACTTCTCCAGCTGTAGAAAACACCCGCTCACACGGCACAGATGAGGCTGGAGTGCAGAAAATTTGTAAGGAAAGCTGAAAGAGGTTTGGATAGATGGTCTTTTGGTTGTCCCAGTATCTCATAGGATCCTGGGACCTGGTAATATTGCCCTCTGCCAGGTATCTCTGCACCTCCTGGATGGCATCAGCTGTGGCACTTTTGGTCTGCCTGCCCACTTCGATGTTGAGATGTTACCAAAGGTTATCTAAAAAACAACAAATTGGCATTTTAGTACATGATTTCCAAACAACAACAAACAAATAATGCTGAATAACATGGCTGAAGTGGGTGCAGACAGCTGTTGTGAAGACGGTCCCGTCTAAATTGAGACTATGTGCAATGCAAATTGAGTGCCGAATTTGGAGCTGTCTAGTGGATGCAATCATGTTTGGTGCTGTGTCGGTCACAAAACACTTTACTTTATTGGTTATGGCCCAGTCCTCCATCATGCCCCTTTTGACTTGGGCCAAATTGTCAGCAGTGTGACTTTGTGGAAAGTATTGCACTCCCAACACAGACGTACACAACTGCAAATTCTCATTAATGTAGTGACAGGTAAGAGCCAAGTAAGCCTCCATGTTTACAGATGTTCACATGTCAGCTGTTATACTCACTGCCACAGCTTGCTGTACTTGCATTTTCACTCGTTCCCGTTCCTCCTCGTACTTTTTGGCCACCATTTGTTTGATGGTCTGAAAATTACACCAAGTCAAACCAAAAGCAAATCCATATATTTAAATTAAAGATTAAATAAATTGGATATATCAACTACTACTTTAGATAATTTCCACAAACCTTTCTGGTTGGCAAAACATACGAGGGCTGAAGGGCCTGAATCAGTTCCCTGAACCCTTCACTCTCCACAATGCTGAGGGGCTGGCAGTCCTTCAGGATGAAATTGAGCACAGCTTCATCCAGCATCTGCTTCCTGGAAGCTTGATGGTTAAAAATGAAATAAAGAATAAATTAATAGGAATTAATTATCAATAAAGCAATTGTGAGTAAGTAGTAGAAGGGCTGTATACCTGAGTCTATCCTGGGTGTATCCAGGACTTCATTTTCATGTCTGGCCCTATAATGTCTCAGCATTGAGGAGGCGCTTTTGTTTAAATATGACAGCTCTGTCGAACAAATATGACATTTAGCCTGCAGAAAATATGAAGAGTAAACTAAGAGTCACTTTCAAATGAATTTGAATTCAGATAGATCAAGTGGAAACTCAGAGGAACAGGATGAAACAACAAGGAAATTAAAACAAAGAAAATAGTATTTTAAAAATACTGTAACGTCGGGGCCATTTTAAGGGGGGCAGGGATTTCCCAGCATGCTTTGCCAGTTAAAAACGTTACTGTGTGTGTGTATTAAATGTGTTATTACTGAGTTATACTGCTGTGTCATTATAACTGCGTTATAATGACCCAGCAGTGTTTAGCAGGATTAGGGCAAGATGTATCATGTGTGTGTAACCATGACTGAAATGGAGGCCTGGGAGAATGACCTCCCCTCCTCTCTGTGCTCAGAAGTAAGTTGGGGGTTGGTGGTGTGTAAATAAAGCCTATTCATCACAACCATCTTGCTCCTCTTTCTTTGTGTGAACCCTGCAAACGTCACACTGGTGTCAGGAGTGGGGATGGAGCAAGATGAGGATCCAGGCGGAGGTCCAGCGGCCGGAGCGGTTCATCGCTCGGCTGGGAACGGAGTGTAGAGCTGAGACGCCGGCCCCCGGAGAGCTTCGCCGCGATGGACGGAGCAGTGGAGCCGACGGGCCGAGCAGAGCAAACCAGCCCCGTTTCCCACCCTTTTCAGGGCAGGACGGGCTGGCGATTCCAGAGCGATTAGGAGCGGCGATCGACCGGGAGGTGACTTCCGCTGCACAGAGCCAGGGTACATCGTACGGTACTGCCCCGCACACAGCGCATGACAAACTGGCCCCTCGCCGACGTTAAATTAGAGCGAGGTGGCATGGAGGGAGAAAAAGCCGCCTTCTGCAGATGCTTCCCCCGGCGGTGACGTCACAGAGGCCTTTGGAGCGCAGCAGCAGCGGAGCGAGCAGGACAGATCCGGTCTTTTCCCGGGCTCCGCAGGGCGGGACGCGGGCCAGCGGCCACCTGGGAGGTCCTGGCAGCGGTGGGAGTCATGGGACTCCCGCTGCCAGAGGAGGAACTGTGCGTGTCCTACCGCCACCCGCAGATGTTTCCCTTTTCGGTGACGTCACGGAGGCCCTCGGCGCAGCAGACGCGCAGCAGCGGAGCGAGCAGGAAGAAGATCCGGCCATTTTCCAGGCGCGGCAAGGGCTGGACGCATGGACGCGGGCCAGCGGCCGCCTGGGAGACCTGGCAGCGGTGGGAGTCGGCCGGAGCGGGCCTGGGACTCCCGCTGTCAGGGAAGGGACTGTGCGTGGTCCTACAGAGGCTGTCAGATGTGTCCATCCGCCCGCTGGTGGCCAAACCGGAACCCTACCCCAACCAGATATTCTGACCGAGACTCAGATGGCCCGTGCATGCCGCCCCGGCACCGGGCTGACTCGCATTGGATTTCTGAAAGTGGACTTTGAATTTTCTGGGGACAGAAACCAGTCCGGGGGGGGGGGGGGGGCAGTGTAACGTCGGGGCCATTTTAAGGGGGGCAGGGATTTCCCAGCATGCTTTGCCAGTTGAAAACGTTACTGTGTGTGTGTATTAAATGTGTTATTACTGAGTTATACTGCTGTGTCATTATAACTGCGTTATAATGACCCAGCAGTGTTTAGCAGGATTAGGGCAAGATGTATCATGTGTGTGTAACCATGATTGAAACGGAGGTCTGGGAGAATGACCTCCCCTCCTCTCTGTGCTCAGAAGTATGTTGGGGGTTGGTGGTGTGTAAATAAAGCCTGTTCATCACAACCACCTTGCTCCTCTTTCTTTGTGTGAACCCTGCAAACGTCACAATACTATTTTTAAATACCTTATTTTCCGATATCAGATCAAAATGGTCCCACACAGCGGAAACCTTTCTTCTTCCTTGAGGCTGCTCGTGCTCCATAATTTGTGATAAATTTGCACAAGGACCGTCCGCAACACATACAAGAGTCTTTGGGCAAATGCATCCCGTTGACAGTAGTGATGTGCGGATCGATCCTGAAATATCGATACCTCCGATACCGGATCTTTATGCTCTAAAATCAATACTCAAATCAAAATATCAATACTTTTGATACTTAAGTCATTTGAGGTAAGGTATAAGATACCCACGATCTCATGATCCCCGCGATCCCCCGGCCAAGGGTAAACTGTGCTGCCGCGGTGCTAACCACTGCGCCACCGTGCAGCCAACAAATAACTGCATGATTTCGTCTTGGAGTAATAGTATGTGTATCACTGAAATAATCTCACCCAGCCTAGCCTTAGCCTAGCTTTATTCATGTAAGGATTCCTAAATAATTCACCATTTAAAGTGGATCACATAGACTAGTTGTCATTAAATTAAACAGAGCAATGACAATAAAACAGCCATGGTGAACTTTGGAAAATATACTAGAAAAGATTAATAAAAAATAACAGTGTATCAATAAAATATATCTATTATTACTTACAATCAGTATAATTTGCTTTAACTGTTAAATGAATATTTTAAAATGTAGGTATTGACAAACTTGTGCAATTATTGTGGCATTTATTTATTTATTTATTTAAATATTTTACTGGCAATTTTGAATTTTTTTAAAATTGAGTTACCCAGTATTATAAGACAATAAGTGTTTGTACCTCCTTTTTGTCGGCTATTTGGGGAGACTATATACATAGTTGAACCTAATAAGATTAAGCATTCAGTGCAGAGTGAATGAACCACTGCGCCACCGTGGCTGCACGGTGGCGCAGTGGTTTAGCACTGTGGCAGCACAGTTTTACCCTCGGCCGGGGGATCGCGGGGATCATGAGATCGTGGGTTCGATCCCAGCCCCCGACCAACAGTGAGCTGTGTGGAGTTTGCATGTTCTCCCCGTGTTGCGTGGGTTTACTCCGGGATTTCTCCGGTTTCCTCCCGCACACCAAAAACATGTAGGTTTAGGGCGCTCGCGCACGCAGCGACCAGCAGCCGGTGGCTTGTCACCAGACTGCAAACCAAGTCTACCTACGGGTACAAATAAGTAACAAAAAAAAAAAAAAAAAAGTAGCCCCATCATTTGTTTTTCCCTGTGATTTTATATCGTTTGAAGATGAATCCCCAAGAGCTGCAACACTCATAAGATCCCTGGGAGAGATGATTGCAAAGGATCTCCAGCCTCTGTTCATAGTGGAAGACCAAGGTTTCCAAGGATTTGTGAGAGCTCTTGACCCAAAATATAAACTCCCAGGAAGAAAAAAACTGACAGAGACTGTTCTTGTAAAGATGTTGGATGAATGCAAAGGCAAAGTAAAGGCATCTTTGCAAAATGCTTCTAGTGAGGCGGATGACAAAATAAAGGCAGCGATGGAGTTTTTAGTTGGCTTATTGAATCATACCGCCTTCATCAGAACACCTCCCCAGCCCTCGTGCTGCGGGCTGAGGTGATGTCCTCAGGCTCTCAGAGAGGAGACACAAAGTGCGTGTCTCAGCACAGTACAGAAATCAAGATGCAGTAGTCAGAGTGAGAGGCAGAATCACAACTTGGCACAGCATTTATACCCAACTCAAACACTAGATCAAAGGACCTTCACAGCAGTCAATCTGGCATTTGCATATCAAAGGAACAGACAGGATGCATGAGCACAATGCATGGATAACACATGGATGATACATTAACTCAAAGCAGTGACATGCATAACCGGCAGACTGTAGCAGAAACAACCAGAATGTGAGGTGATTGTCTTTAGCCTGTTGTGGGGGTTAAATCAAACCGCCACAAACCGTGTTGTACAATCAAACCGTGTTGTACTTACCACTGATATGTGGACTTCTGTGTCCACAGAGGCATATTTAACTGTAACATGTCATCTTATTGAAAACTGGCAAATGAGGGAATTTGTTTTGGAAACCCACACTTTTCATGGGCAGCATACAGCAGATAATATCTGTTTAGCACTTAAATGCATCACAGAAGAATGGGGCGTAACTGACAAGGTTGTTGCAGTTGTGACAGACAATGGTGCAAATATGGTTGCTGCAGTGCACAAGGCTGGATGGAGGCATCATCCATGTTTTGCACATACACTTAATTTAATTGTAAAGGACAGTTTAAAAACTGTCCCAGAAGTGGTGAAAGTGCTGGAGAAATGCAGTGCGATTGTGTCCTTTTTTCACCACAGCACACAGGCCACGCAGAAGCTCAGGGGTATTCAACAACAGTTGAAAGTGGCAGAGCACAAGTTAATCCAGTCAGTAGATACTCGCTGGAATTCAGTTTTTTACATGCTGGAGAGGCTCTATGAGCAAAATGAAGCTGTGACCACAGACCTCTGCCTTTTAGGGAGGAATGCAATGTGCCTAAATGAGGGAGAATTATCCCTCATCAAGCAAACAGTTGATGCACTACGACCATTTGAAGAAGTGACACGGGAAGTTTCAGCTGAAAAGTATGTTTCAGTCTCTAAAGTGATTCCGCTCGTGTCACTCATTCACAGGGCTGTAGCAGCCTGTGAACGTCAAGGCAGCCCCCTCGCCACACAACTGGCACAGCAATGTCAGCGCAGATTCAGGGGTATTGAGAGTATTCACTGTCTAGCTGCCAGTACATTTCTGGATGTTAGGTTTAAACATCTTGGTTTTCGAGACAAAGACAATGTAGAAGTAATGAAAAAACGTCTCCTCTCTGAAATGCAGGAAGTCTATCAGGCAGGACAGGCAGCTCCCTCTCTAGCCCCAAGCTCAACAGCTACTATTAGCTCTACTTCAGAACCTTCTACTTCAGGGTCTTCTACTTCAGAGCCTTCTACTTCAGGGCCATACCAGAATCCTGCCCTCCCAGGTTCAGCAATATCAAAAGCAGGGATATGGGCTCATTTTGACATGCAGGTTTTGTCAGGACAACATCACCGGTCAGCTGCCAGTGATGTGCTCATTGAAGTGCGTCGGTACTCAGAAGAAAAAGTGATTCCCCGAGATAGGGATGCACTGGTTTGGTGGCAAGAACACGAACCAAGCTACCCAGTCCTGAGCAAACTGGCAGTGAGATACCTGGGAATTACTGCCACTTCTGTACTGGCAGAGAGAGTCTTTTCAAAGGCAGGAGAGGTTCTGAGCAAAAAACGAAACAGACTAAAGGGGAAGACAGTAAATATGCTATTGTTCCTTAACAAAAACCTGTGAATGAGGGAACAACAGTGTCAATGTTGGATACTGTGTTATTTACATGTTCAGTATTTTCATGTTAACATGTTCATGTAACATGAATGTAAGTTTTGCAAGTTGCAAATGCAAGTTTTCATCTTTATAGTAGTTCTTAATAATTAAGCAAGAATTTATTTTAATGTTTTTATAATTGTACTCATTTTCTTTTTTTTTCAGAGTTCAAAACACCATTTTCACATATTTTGTATGATTGTGTCCTCTGGTTTTTCTATTGTTGTATTAGCTTGTGGAGGATGCGTTCGAATGATGAGGCTGAGTTTATTTCTCAGGTTCAGCTTTATTGACAGAACACATCGTCTAGCATTCTCAAAGCAGAAAGAAGAGAAAGAATCATCTCACATCATCCTTTTATACGTTTCCAGCATCAGAACTCAAGTCACATGGTGCTTCAGTAAACATACAGTCACAAAGCATCTCTTTGAACCTTCACCATTGTCTCTCATTCATTGATGAACCGGAAATCCCTCCGGGGCATCTTCTTTGGGACCAAAAGGCAAATCTCACACCTCCTCGTTATCTTCTGCAGATTTGAGTCTTTTGTCCTTCCAGACGTGAAACCCCCAATACACATGCAGTCATACCTCTGTGGAAATGTAAGCCCAACATATGTGTCACCCACACAACCCCCCACAAACGTCTATTAAGGGCAAAACATGCATGGCATAAAAAAAGAAAAACACAAAGCACTCCACATATCACTAATCAATCCACCAACTGCCTGGGTTTTAACCTTCTGCCGAATCTGCTGCAACCTGGCTTTGCTACCCCTGCAGCGTCTCTCTGCATCTGTGGATTAAAGCTGTTAGCACGTCTCTGTGAAGATCCTGGAGAATGTCTTTTCGGCGGCCTGCCACGGCGGGGGGGCCTTGCGAGCTGCACTTGCTCATCAGCCAAAACAAAAGCGGGTTTGAGCCTGTTTATGCAAATCAACTCCCTTCTGCCCCCTAAATCTAGCAGAAAATGCTTCTGTCCGGTCTCCAGCACTCTGAAAGGTCCGTCATAAAACGGTCGCAAACTTGGACGCTGAGCATCATGTCTAACAAAAACAAACTCTGCATTTTTTAAAGCCTTTGGCACAAAAACGTTTGGGAAACTGTGATGGACCGGGCCAGGGAGTGTGTTTGCTCCCGAGTCGCTCTGCCACGGCTGAGCAAGGGGACCATTTGGTGCGGGATTATCGGGGAGAAATTCCCCCGGCAAACGGAGAGGTTGTGCAAAGACTAACTCAGCTGGGGAAGCATGCAAATCTTCCTTAGGTGCAGAACGCAACCCCAATAAAACCCAAGGAAGTTTGTCCACCCAATTTGTATCCGTCAGCGACGCTCTGAGGGCTGCTTTTAATGACCTGTGAAAGCGTTCGCATAAACCATTAGCCTGGGGGTTATACGTGGTAGTGCAATGAATCTTCACCCCCAAGCTGCGGGCCATCGATGACCATAGCTCGGAAATAAATTGGGGACCCCTGTCGGACGCTATGTCCGATGGGACACCGAAACGTGCAACCCACGCTGCTAAAAATGCTCGCGCAGCTTCTTCCGCTGTGGTTGATGTCAGAGGAATCGCCTCTGGCCAACGCGTGGTGCGATCCACCATCGTCAAAAGATGTGTGTGCCCGTGTGATGGTGGGAGCGGGCCCACCAAGTCAACATGCACGTGATCAAAACGCTTAGCGGGGATGTGAAAAGGTTCCAACGGAGCCTTAAGGCCCTTTTCCACCAGCCTCACTTAGCCCTACACCGCACCACTCAGCCCGGCGCTTTTCCATCAGCCCCAGCACCGGTTAGCAGGTACTTTTTTCGTACCTGATCCAGGGCAGGGTCTAACCGAGCTGAGTAGGGCTGAGTATGGCTGTGATATGACTTTAAGAGACTGGTCGCCGCTGATTGGTCAGGTCGTAACGTCACGAAAGCGACTTTTTCTGCTGAATTTACTCCACGACCGCCATTTGTAATTGTTCAGCCAGTGAACACAGTGCGCCCCTTTAATATGGTATATTATATTAATATACTGTATAATATACTTATATAATAATATACTCCTAATATTATATATTAGGAGGTGCGCAATTTTATTTCTATATTAGGCGACGATCGCATCCAGCGCGAGTTGGACGGATCTACTCGAAATGCAGGTGTCCGAGCAGATGGCTTCCCAAGGACACATCCGTACTGCCAAACAGTGTCGGGAGAAGCTGAAAAAGCTGAAAAGCGATTACCGAGCAGTGAAGGACCACAATGGTCGAAGTTCAGCGGATCGGAAGGAGTGGAAGTGGTTCGCTGAGAGACATCGGGCTCGACACGGCCACTGTCACGGTCACGGCCTTGGAAACCGTGGATGGTGAGTGTTGTTTTGATATTGTGCGTCTTTTCGCCACTTGATCCTTTCTGTGCCAAGCTCACTGTTTTTAAGAAATAGGAAGGTTGTTAGATTGTGGGTAATGGATGTTACTGAGGCTTGCCTATTGTTTTGCAGCCAACTGCAGATTCACGCTTGCTTTGTGTTAAGTATTAGCGCGAACAAAACGCTGAATTACGCTTATTGTATTCCGGTTAAAAACTTGAGAGTGTTGTGTACATGTTGCACTTTGGTGTTAAGTTTTAAGTTGCGTGCATTTTCTTTCTAGAATCGCATTTCATATCACAGGGGTCCACCTCAGTGGACATGATGGACACACCGGACTCTCCTGGCGCTGCGTCTGCGTGTGCGTCTGCGTGTGCGTCTGCCGGAGCGCCAGCTGAATCGGCTCCACATCACAAGCTCCATCTGGATCACGTTCAAGTGCCGGTAAGGCACAATAACCACGATTTTTTTTTTTGGTTGAAACAGGTCCAGCAGCGGAAACCAGGGTCGAAAATCCATCCATCCATCCATCCATCTTCTACCGCTTAATCCTTTACAGGTCACGGGGGGGGGCTGGAGCCTAACAAGTTATGTACCAAATTGATTAATGCAATTTCCTGTAGCTGCATATTAATTAATTGAAAATGTCTTTTTAAATGTACAAAAAGGTTATTCTTTGGTCTTCACTTATTGGTGTTCCACAACTATTTTTAGGTGTGGTGATTGGTGCTGTTGTAACTCCTGTTTTATAAAAACAACTAAAGCTCATGAACTGCCGTTGAAATCAACATGCTTCATTGAAATGCTTCGCGTCAGCTGACTGTATTAACCCATTCAGATTTCTGCGGCCACACTACAAGCAACTATTTTAAACATTACCCATCCATCCATCCATATTCTTAATCTTAATCCTTTTTAGTTTTGCAGGGGGGCTGCAGCCGAAGACAGCACCCTGCGTGTTGCAAAATCCGCTCTACTGAGGGGCAGCAACATGACAGTTCAGCTTATATACAGCAATGAAGCATAATATAATAGTGACATTCCACCACAGACTTTCACCTGTGTAATTCCATAATATATGTAGTGATCCAGCTTTAACGACCATGCCTTTCTGTCTTTTCATCTAGGCAAGACGAAAACAGACAACTCCATCGCTGACCTTACATTAGCGATGGTCAACATGCGTGACGAAGAGATGCGGCTCTTGGAACGGCAACATGACCAGCGGCAAGAATCAGGAGTACATGCAGCATTTGCGACAGGTGGCCGCAGATGTGCGTGAAGCCCTGGAGCAGGACGCTGCGGTACAAAGGGAAGAGCTCACAGAGATGTCATCGCCCAGTCTGTTTTTTTGTTTGTAAATTTTTCTTCTGGAATAAAATTGTATTGTTTGCATCAAAAGTCTGGTTTATCTGTTATGACACCGTATGAGAAAAGCCAATAATTACATACACATTCCATTCTCTGTTCACTCCACATGCTGCTGTTCATCAGGTCAGGTGTATAGCCTTCTAATGGTAATTTAATTTTTAACAACACAACGAAAGGTAATGTCTTGGTAGTTTTTTTTTTATTTTAAACAAATTTGCAATGCTGAAATCATTTCTCTTGAACGGGTACATTTTTTATGTTATAAGCAGTTGTACAGGTGTGCTTGAACTTGTAGACACTGATAAAGGTAAGTACGTGTAAGTTGAATGTTGCATCACCAGTCAAAATTTAATAAATTAAGAAGGAATCTGGCAAAAATTTGGCACTAATAACAGCAGACAAATCGGACAAGGATACACAACTGTGTTTTTGTTGCACACAACTGTTGCTTTCGGCTTTAGGACTGTGACTAGGATTCTTCTTTGACTTGGCACAGAGGCGTCGTCTCTTCGAATTTAGTCTGCTGGTAGGATCATTAGCTTCCCCAGGCGAGCCCGGGTACTGGCGGAGGGCGCGACGAGAACACTGATCCATTGCCCCCCTACAACTTCCAGTCATATACAGCCCATGGAAGATGCGCTGGAACTTCCGCAAAGCCAACTGGAAGAAGTTTAGTGAAACTCTGGACCGGAGCGGTGTTACCATCCCACTCCACACCATCACTGTAGATGAAGCATACAACCGCTTCTGCAGTGCAATCTTCAAGGCTGCCCATACTGCAATCCCACGAGGCTACCGACCCCTCTATGTCCCATGTTTGGACGGAGAAAGTGCTGCCCTCCTACAATCCTATCAAACATCAGGGGACCCAGAGATAGCAGACCATCTCATTGAATCGCTAAATACAGCCCGGCGAAAAAAATGGGAGGAGATAGTTGCTGACCGGAGCTTTACCCACTCTAGCAGGAAATGTTGGAGCCTCATCCGTCGCCTAGGAGCTGCACAGAAGCCCCCTAGCCAAAGCCGAGCATCCGTCACACCCAACCAAGTTGCATCCCACCTACTGACTATCGCCAAAGCACCCCAAGACAAAGACACCAGAAGAGCAGTTACAACTGAGCTAAAAAAAACACCAAAAAATGCCTGTAGAGGAAACGAACCCTGAACCCTTCGAGGCTGCTGAACTGGAGAAAGTCCTACAGGGCCTGAAATGTGGAAAGGCAGCAGGATACGATAACATCTTCCCAGAATTCATGAAAAATCTTGGCCCCCGAGCCCTAACCTGGTTGACACAATTCTACACAAGGATCACACAAACAAACTCGATCCCAAAGAAATGGCGGACAGCAAAGGTCATTGCCATCCCAAAACCTGGCAAAGACCACAAACTACCAGCAAGCTACCGCCCAATCTCCCTACTCAGCGTTCCTTACAAAATCATGGAGCGCCTAACACTGCAACGCATTTCCCCAGAAATAGAGGATATTCTAAGTGTGGATCAAGCAGGTTTCCGCAAGGACCGCAGTACAGGAGAACAAGTACTGGCCCTAACCATCTTCATTGAAAATGGCTTCGAGAGCAGACTGAAGACAGGGGCTGTGTTTCTCGATCTTACAGCCGTCTATGATACGGTCTGGCACAAAGGCCTCCTCCTGAAACTTAAAAAGGCGATCCCTGCTTGGGCAACAGCAATTATAAAAACCCTGCTGACCAACCGAAGGTTCAGAGTCCACCTCAGTCAGAACACAAGTGCATGGAGAATGCAGAAAAACGGACTCCCACAAGGCTCAGTTCTAGCTCCAACTCTGTTCAACCTCTACATAAACGACCTGCCTATTACAAAATCCCGCAAATTCATCTATGCAGACGACATCTGTTTGGCATTCCAAGCACCAGACTTTGAACCACTGGAACGGGTGCTCACGGAAGATCTTGCTAAACTGGACCAGTTCTGCAAAATCTGGCGCCTAAAACCAAGCCCAGCAAAAACCGTCTCCAGTGTATTTCATCTCCACAATGCAAAAGCTGCCAGAGAACTAAACATCCACCTGAGCGGACTCAAGCTTAAGCATGCCCCAAATCCAACTTATCTTGGAGTGACCCTTGATAGGACCTTATCCTTCAAGGAACATCTAAAGGGACGGCTGCTAAGGTGAAAGTACAAAACAACCTGCTCTGCAAGCTCGCTGGTGCAAAATGGGGGGCGGCAGTCTCCACCCTGCGCACCTCAGCACTGGCCCTTTCATACTCTGTAGCAGAATATTGTGCCCCTGTCTGGTCCAGGTCATCTTACACACACTATGTAGACACCCAGCTCAACTCAACCATGAGAACTATAACTGGAACAATCCGCTCAACACCACTCCCCTGGCTCTCTGTACTGTCAAACATAGCCCCTCCACACATCCGGCGAGCAGCATTAACTCAAAGGATGCTCCAAAAAGTTAAAGATATTCCTCACTTACCAATCCATGCAGATATCTACACCCCACCCACTGCCCGACTTTCATCCAGACGGCCGATTTGGAAAAAACCCTCCCCCAGCTGACTTTACCATCCAGACAGCTTGGCAAGAGGAATGGGAGACCAAGGAGGTCCCAAACAAACAGCTGGTGATAAACCCCAACCAACAGGTCCCGGGCACCAACCTCCCAAGGAGACAGTGGTCTACACTCAATCGCTTCAGGACTGGACATGGCCCCTGCTTGGCCAGCCTTCACAGATGGGGCAGTAGCCCTAGCCCACTGTGCGCATGTGGAGAGGAGCAAACTATGGAACACATCATAGAGACTTGCCCGCTCCAAAGACTGGAAGGAGGATTACACACCCTCCATACAGCAAACCAGGAGGCAACTGCTTGGCTTAAGGACTTTGCATTCGCTAAATAAATAAAAAACACAACTGTTGTTACCAACAAGTGCAAAATTTATATTCCCTTTTCCCAAAAATTAAAAATCAATTTGTAAGTAAAAGTGGGAGACCTTTACATGGGAAAATATGACATGTATCAGCACATGATTTATAGTTCAATTTGCATTTCCGCCTAAGCAAAAGTGGCTTGTCGAGCTGGATTTTTGTGAAGATGGCCTGTGCGGTGTTTCTGCATGTAATTACATACCTGTCAAGTGATACGGTTTCGCCGTATTTTAATACGGGGAAAATGCAATTTTAGCAAATACGGGCGTATTGCCATTTCTGTACGCCAAAGAGAAAAATATACGGGAAAAAAAATTGAGAGTGTAGGGAGGAACACGTCGTGTGTGACCCCCACAGCGTACGGGGCTGTCAGAGCGCTCAGCGTGAGCAATTATCACAACAGAAGTGTGGACTCATCATTAGGCTGATGGCTTCGCACCTTCTTAACAGATAAGCGTTATGAACAAGAGGACAGGTAGATAGACCATGCACAACATTTTATTTACAAAAAACATTTTTGAAATATGTATGCACATAAATGTGGATGAAATAGGCAAGTATTGCATCACAGCATCTCGTATTATATTGTAACGTGCAGCTCGACATGGCGACGTCCCACCGGGAGGTTTAAACTCACGCCTCCCGCTCCGGAGTCCCGCACTCTACCTGCGTTGCCAATAGGGTCAACCCACTTGTCAAGCCAAGTAGGGTGCTTATATTGAGTTCGCTACAATATCACCACCCTGCTCCTCTGCTCTCTGTGCCGCTGCCACCACTGGTTCATCTACTGCATCATCCAATGTAGTGTCAAACGTCTCTCCATGACTCTCACACAGATTGTGCAGAGCACAACAAGTCAGCACCATAGATTTAACCAGTTTCATGTCACAGTCATTCCTCTCTCCTTCCTTCTCTCCTCGTCATCAGCCATTTTGCTTGTTGTGGAGGATTCGGTCGCGTGTTTCACGTCATGAGGGTGTGGCGCCGCCTGCTGTTCAACAAATCCCACCCACAGCAGGTGTGCCAGCAGTAGTTGAAAAGCAACTGAGGCCGAACCGAACCGAAGTGAGTAGAGTCGGGTTTTCAATCGGGGCTAAGCGGGGCTAGTGGAAAAGGGCCTTTAGTGTGTCTGTGTATTTTGGCTTGCTGACACGCTACGCAGGCCGCCGCCCATTCCTTGACCTGTTTGCGCAACCCGGGCCAAACAAATTTCTCCCCCACCAACTTAATCGATGCGCGCACCCCCGGGTGCACCAGAGAATGGACCGAGTCAAAAACGCGGCGACGCCACGTGGCTGGCACCACGGGGCGGGGCCGTCCCGTGGAGACATCGCAGATTAGTGGGGGCATACCAACTTGCTGCACCCTGTGCTCCAGCCTTAACCCTGTTGGTCCAGACTGGAGCGCGCGCATGTCCGCATCATTAACCTGCTCCGCGGCCATGGCTGCATAATCTAACCCCACACAGACCGGGGCTGCGCGCGCTCCCGCATCACTGCCCGGGCCCACGGCCACGGCTACAGAGTCTGCCCCCATGGGGCTTGGTGTTGCTACCGCGCGCGAGAGACAGTCTGCCACAGCATTGTGTTTACCCGCGACATGCTGAATATCAGTGGTGAACTCTGATATTGCGGCTAGTTGCCTGCCGAAACGCGATGCCCCAAAAAAATCAATCTGCGCCACCCCAAACTGGCACTTCGCTGGGTTAATTATTAACCCGTGCTCTGCCAGCCTCCGAAAAACTGCTGTGAGGTGGCTTTCGTGTTCGCCTTCGGACGTGCTGGCTACTAAACTATCGTCCAAATAAACGAACACGAAAGGGAGGTCGCGTAAAACTGCATCCATCATGCGTTGGAAAGTCTGCGCGGCCCCCTTGAGGCCAAAAGGCATGCGCAAAAACTCAAAAAGGCCAAAAGGAGTTATGACCGCTGTTTTGGGTACATCCTGCGTGCGCACTGGAACTTGGTGGTAACCGCGCACCAAATCTATTTTAGAAAAAATGCGCGCCCCCGTCAAATGAACAGAAAAATCCTGAATGTGCGGAATCGGGTAGCGGTCATGTGCTGAAACGTTGTTCAACCTGCGGAAATCGCCGCAAGGTCGCCACGAGCCATCAGCTTTTGGGACCATGTGTAGTGGCGAAGCCCAGGGGCTTTTGGAGCGTCTAATAATGCCCAGTTTTTCCAGATTAGCGAACTCCTCGCGCGCGATGGCCAGTTTAGCTGGGTCCAAGCGCCGAGCTTTTGCAAAGACGGGAGGCCCGGTGGTGGTGATAAAATGCTCCACCCCATGTTTAGCCACCGTCGCCGAAAACGTGGGGACTGTGAATGCTGGGAACTGAGCGAGCAATGTGTGAAACTTACCACCCGCAGCTGAGACGCTGGCATGTGCAGTCGGCGGGGCCACCCGAGCTGTGCAGGGGATAGAATGAAAAGACGTCTATTAGCAAGGTCAACCATGTGAGCACAAAAAATCAGCCCCTAACATGTTGAAACTGACTGCTGCTACAATAAAAGTCCACTCAAATGAACGGCCCTGTAAGGACAGAAGCATGGTCCTCTCACCGAAAGTTTTAATCGTTGAGCCGTTCGCTGCTGACACTGACACCCAGGGAGCTTTAGACGGCATCAGCCGTTCCGCGTAGGTGGGTGTGACGAAACTCAGCTGGGAGCCTGTGTCCACGAGGAACAGTTTCCCCGAGTGTGCATCTGTGAGGTAAAGCAGCTTGTTCTCGTCGCCGAGGGTCGCAGCTACTACCGGCCCTCGGTCTTGGCGTTTCCCTGGCGCTTGAAGTTGCACGGCGGGACGCACTTGTGTGCTCTCTCTTCAAAACGGCGGTGGTAGAAGCACCGGCCGTCCTCCGCTCCGCGCCGCCTGGTCCCCATCGCCGCCGTCGTTGGTGCGTCTGGCACCGCGGCCGCTGGATCCGCGCTGTCTCCGGATGCTGTTCCTGGGCTAGCTGCCGCGGCCAAAACCGCGCTCCGCTTGTGGGCGTCGACAAGCCGCTGCGCCTCCTTGCTCAGCCCATGGTAGTCTCGCCTGGCCAATCGGGGCGACTCTGCCAGGGCTACTCTCACTGCTGGCGGCAGGGTCCGAAGGAAAAGGTGGGCGAAAATGAATTCGCCATCCTCGGAGTCTTTCAGCCTCAGCATCTTCACCATCAGGTCCGCAGGTCTATCGTTCTCCGACTCCGTCAACGTCAGGAGCCCCTCTGCTCGCTGTTGGACCGAAGGGGTGAAATGGCTGATCAGCGCGTCCTTCAATGTGCTGTACTTGTCGCTATCTGGTGGATGATTAACCAGATCTTCCACTCTCTGGACTGTGTGGCTGTCCAGCTTTGCTACCACATGATAGAATCTTGTGTCGTCGTTGGAGATTCTCCGGAGGTTGAACTGCGCCTCGACTGCGCTAAACCATGAGCGCGGGCTGTGCTGCCAGAAATCGGGCAGCCGGATCGTGGAGGCGGCCATCAGGCTGGCTTCCGCCGAGCCCCGCTCGGGAAAATTCTGTCTGCTCATTCTTTGTCGTAGGTCACCAGTGTGGAGGATGCGTTCGAATGATGAGGCTGAGTTTATTTCTCAGGTTCAGCTTTATTGACAGAACACATTGTCTAGCATTCTCAAAGCAGGAAGAAGAGAAAGAATCATATCACATCACCCTTTTATATGTTTCCAACATCAGAACTCAAGTCACATGGTGCTTCAGTAAACATACAGTCACAAAGCATCTCTTTGAACCTTCACCATTGTCTCTCATTCATTGATGAACCGGAAATCCCTCCGGGGCATCTTCTTTGGGACAAAAAGGCAAATCTCACACCTCCTCGTTATCTTCTGCAGATTCGAGTCTTTTGTCCTTCCAGACGTGAAACCCCCAATACACATGCAGTCATACCTCTGTGGAAATGTGAGCCCAACATGTGTGTCACCCACAAGCTTGACTATATTGTAAATGAGGCCGCTACCTCAATATACTTCAGAGTTTAAAATGAATAAATAAATAAATAAATAAATAAATTACTCTGCCTTGTATTCTTAAGGAAGCTATGATTTGAAATACACTACTTTTTTAGATTTAAAAGACATATATTAGGTGTAGTCGGCGTAAAGTATCGGTATCGCTGATACCAGCCTGAATTTTACTCAGTATCGGATCGGAAAGGAAATCAGTGGTATCGAACATCACTAGTTGACAGATGCGCTTCCTTATGACTTCCGGAAGATGGCGATCCTGACCAGTTCGCTCTTCTAAACCCGCACTCTCCAGCCCCGAAACTTGGACAATAACTCATATTCAGAGCTGACAGCTTTAAAGCAAATAAGTTCAACTGGTGATTTTGAACGCAAGTTTCTGTCACAGGAAACTAATCAAATCCGACTAATATGTCCGGCGGGAAAACGAACGTTAAGCTAACAACAGCTACTACTGATCACGACTACACCCCAATGGAAACCTCTGTTAGTAACGGTCCTGGTAAGAGAAAAAGTTCTCCTGTCATTCCAACAAAGTCCTCTGCTCCGCCACTTTCCAAGATGAAAACCGCCCAAGAGCAATCTTACGACAACTTGGTAGATGCTATCACAAAGCTAACCACCAAAGTTGATGATTTTGGAGCGCAGTTAAGGGAGACCGCCACAATGGTAGCCAGCATCACCGGTCTTGTTGAAATTAATACTGCTGACATCAAAAATTGCCAGACCAAACTACAGAGCTTTGAGAGAGACATCCCCAAGCTTATACAAGAAAACGAAGAGCTAAAGGAAAGGATTACTGAGCTGGAGAGGTACAAGAGGCGCTGGAACCTTAAAATACACGGGATCAAAGAAAAGGATAACGAAATGATCCATGAGGAGGTAATCCACATTCTGTCAGAAATCGCACCGCAGTGGGCAACGACCATGGGCACTATTGTTGATAGTGTCCACCGCCTGGGAAAACCTGAAAATGGAAGAAACCGCCAGGTTATTCTCCAGGTTGTTATGAGATACCACTGTGAAGAAATTTGGAGGTTGACCAAAAACTCCAAATTCTGCAGAGTAGCTGGGATCCGATTCAAGCAAGATTTCTGTAAAGCCGACAGGGATGCCCGCGCAGCAGCATGGCCACAGATGGAGCAAGCCCGTGCAGCTGGGAAAAACATCTGGTACAAAGGCCATGTGGGATACATCGACGGTAGAAGAGTCAGCATCTAAGGGTCTGGTTCACATCTATGGCTGAACAAGCACTTTGACTCTTTAATGTTCTGTACATGTTGCTAAGCTACTTCAATGTTTATAGGGAGTCATTTCATAGTCCCCTTTTGAAGTATGCTGTGTTCCTGGCAGCTGTCATTTGGAAATGTTTACATGCTACTTTTACTCAGGTTCCTGCATCTTTTTTTTGAAGGGTAGATTTATAAGGCAGCTCTTTTTCAGTGCCATTTTGATAATTTGCATTACATATTTTCGATAATTTTATAGATTAGGTTTTTGGATTCTGTCATAACAAGCGTGCAGCTTGGGGAAAAAGGAGGAAGGGAAAGGGGAAAGAAAAGGGGAAAAAGGAAATGAAGGGGAAGGAAAAAAGAGGAAGAAAAAGGAAAAAAGGGAAGGGAAAAAGGGAAAAAAGGGGAGAAAAAAAGTTATGAGTTAAAACATATTGTGACGTTTGCGGGATTCACACAAAGAAAGAGGAGCAAGTTGGTTGTGATGAACAGGCTTTATTTACACACCACCAACCCCCAACTTACTTCTGAGCACAGAGAGGAGGGGAAGTCATTCTCCCAGACCTCCGTTTCAATCATGGTTACACACATGATACATCTTGCCCTAATCTGCTAAACACTGCTGGGTCATTATAACGCAGTTATAATGACACAGCAGTATAACTCAGTAATAACACATTTGATACACACACACAGTAACGTTTTCAACTGGCAAAGCATGCTGGGAAATCCCTGCCCCCCTTAAAATGGCCCCGACGTTACACTGCCCCCCCTCCCCCGGACTGGTTTCTGTCCCCAGAAAATTCAAAGTCCACTTTCAGAAATCCAATGCGAGTCAGCCCGATGCCGGGGCGGCATGCACGGGCCATCTGAGTCTCGGTCGGAATATCTGGTTGGGGTAGGGTTCCGGTTTGGCCACCAGCGGGCAGATGGACACATCTGACAGCCTCTGTAGGACCACGCACAGTCCCTTCCCTGGCAGCGGGAGTCCCATGCCCGCTCCGGCCGACTCCCACCGCTGCCAGGTCTCCCAGGCAGCCGCTGGCCCGCGTCCCGGTGTCCAGCCCTGCCGAGCCCGGGAAAAGACCGGATCTGTCCTGCTCGCTCCGCTGCTGCTGCGCTCCAAAGGCCTCTGTGACGTCACCGCCGGGGGAAGCATCTGTAGAAGGCGGCTTTTTCTCCCTCCATGCCACCTCGCTCTCTTTGGAAAAACCCTCCCCCAGCTGACTTTACCATCCAGACAGCTTGGCAAGAGGAATGGGAGACCAAGGAGGTCCCAAACAAACAGCTGGTGATAAACCCCAACCAACAGGTCCCGGGCACCAACCTCCCAAGGAGACAGTGGTCTACACTCAATCGCTTCAGGACTGGACATGGCCCCTGCTTGGCCAGCCTTCACAGATGGGGCAGTAGCCCTAGCCCACTGTGTGCATGTGGAGAGGAGCAAACTATGGAACACATCATAGAGGCTTGCCCGCTCCAAAGACTGGAAGGAGGATTACACACCCTCCATACAGCAAACCAGGAGGCAACTGCTTGGCTTAAGGACTTTGCATTCGCTAAATAAAACCTCGCTCTAATTTAACGTCGGCGAGGGGCCAGTTTGTCGTGCGCTGTGTGCAGGGCAGTACCGTGCGATGTACCCTGGCTCTGTGCAGCCGAAGTCACCTCCCGGTCGATCGCCGCTCCTAATCGCTCTGGAATCGCCAGCCCGTCCTGCCCTGAAAAGGGTGGAAAACGGGGCTGGTTTGCTCTGCTCAGTCCCGTCGGGTCCGCTGCTCCGTCCATCTCGGCGAGCCTCTCCGGGGGCCGGCGTCTCAGCTCTACGCTCCGTTCCCAGCCGAGCGATGAACCGCTCCGGCCGCAGGACCTCCACCTGGATCCTCATCTTGCTCCATGCCCACTCCTGACACCAGTGTGACGTTTGCGGGATTCACACAAAGAAAGAGGAGCAAGATGGCTGTGATGAACAGGCTTTATTTACACACCACCAACCCCCAACTTACTTCTGAGCACAGAGAGGAGGGGAGGTCATTCTCCCAGACCTCCGTTTCAATCATGGTTACACACACATGATACATCTTTCCCTAATCCTGCTAAACACTGCTGGGTCATTATAACACAGTTATAATGACACAGCAGTATAACTCAGTAATACAGTAACACATTTGATACACACACACAGTAACGTTTTCAACTGGCAAAGCATGCTGGGAAATCCCTGCCCCCCTTAAAATGGCCCCAACGTTACAATATATTTAGCAATTTAATCAGGGGCTTTCTTCAGTGTATTTGGTCCAAAGTAACAACCTAAACCGTTTATCTACTTGTTATTTTTATTTTATTATTATTTTAATTTTTTCCTTATTCTCTTTCATTCTTTATGTCTTTTATTACGACCTTTTCTTTTGCATCACTTAATGCTAGGGGTTTACGAGACTCTATAAAAAGAAAGGCTACATTTCTATTCCTTAAAAATGAAAAAGCACATTGTTATCTTATTCAGGAGACTCACAGCAACGATACAGATGAAAAAATGCGAACAAACCAATGGGGAGAAAAAATATACTATAGTCATGGCACAAATAGGTCAGCAGGGGTCGCCATACTCCTAAATAACTTTCCTGGGAAAGTAGTTGCAACCAAAAGAGATGACACAGGACACTGGATTATTTGCGTTTTTGAATTACACAACCAATTCTTGATTCTTGTTAACATTTATGGATTTATCAACCGCAATCAGAACAAACAATTAATTACAGACGTGACTAACATATTGAAGGAATTATCTCAAATATATATCAATCCTGTTTTTGTGTTGGGTGGCGACTACAATATGGTTATGGATGAATGGCTTGATAGGCAACCCTCAAGATTTCCTAATCATCAGTATAATACCACTTTACTAGATTTCTGTAACACGTTTCAGCTTAATGACATATGGCGTGCGCTAAATCCAGATACTCAAACCTTTACTTGGTTTAAACCTGATGGCACCATTAAATCACGATTAGACTACTGGCTTATTTCTGAATTCCAACCTGATATAGACATAAATACCTCAATTTCTGCAGCTCCGCTTACAGATCATTGTATGATCAAGTTAACCATAACTCCCACTAGCGCAGTCAGAAGAAATAAAGGCTACTGGAAATTTAACTCAAATCTTCTAAAACACGACCCATTCTGTCAGGATGTTAAAACAATCGACAGTATAACCAAAGATACATTATTGTCAACTTACAGGGAGAAATGGGAATTTCTTAAATTTAAAATCCGTCAGATTTCCATTTCATACAGCAAAGTCATAAGCCGAGCCAATAAACAAAAAGAAATGGATACTGTAAATGAGATCCATTTAATATGCAACAAACATTCCTTATGTGAAGAGGACAAACAAAAACTGATTTTATTGCACTCTTCCCTAGATAACATCTATATTAATAAAGCCAAAGGAGCATATATTAGGTCGAGAGCGAAATGGATAGAGGAGGGAGAGAGAAGCTCAGCATACTTCTGTAGGCTTGAGAAAAGAAGACAAGAACGAAATGCCATTAAGTCTCTTATAATTGATGGTAAAGAATGTACTGATTCTGTGAGGATCTCTAAAGAAATATTTAAATTTTACAGTGAATTATACTCCTCCTCTTACTCACACACTAATGCAGAAGGTTTCTTTGAGTCCATTTCAGGACAGATACCGAAAATTGATGAATATTTTAGAAAATCATGTGACGCAGAGATCTAAATGGAGGAAGTTGGAAAAGCTCTAAAATCCTTAGCTCTAGACAAATCACCTGGCTCAGACGGCTTGACAGCCAATTTTTACAGGCACTTCTGGATTAACCTAAAAGATTTATTTTTTAATATGTTAAAGGAAATCCGTGCTACATCAGTTTTACCAAATAATATGAAACAAGGAGTCACACTAATTCCCAAACCTGGCAAGGACCCAAAATTGATTGATAATCTCAGACCAATTACTTTACTTAATAGTGATTACAAAATTTTAACACATATTTATGCCAACAGACTCAAAACTGGCATCACTGATCTTATCTCAGAGACACAATCAGGTTTTATTAAAGGGCGCTCAATACACAACAATATACGCCTTGTATTGGATTTACTTGACTATAGGGACCTAATTGACGAGGGGTTTATTTTATTTTTGGATTTTTTTAAAATTTTGGAGCCAGGCCTGGGGGAGGAGCTCGAAGGCTAGCGTCTGGTGGCCGGGTGTCCACCCATGGGACCCGGCCAGGCTCAGCCCGAAGGAGTTACATGGGTCCGCCCTCCAGTGGGCTCACCACCTGCAGGAGGGATCATGGGGGTCTGGTGCTATGTGGATTAGGTGGCGGTCAAAGGCGGAGACCTTGGCGGACTGATCCCAAGCTTTCTAAACTGGCTTTTGGTACGTGGAATGTCACCTCTCTGGTGGGGAAGGAGCCTGAGCTGGTGTACGAGGTTGAGAGATACCGGCTAGATATAGTCGGCCTCACCTCAACACACAGCTCCGGTTCCGGAACCAGTCTTCTGGAGAGGGGCTGGAGCTTGGCCTTTTCTGGAGTTGCCCCGGGCGAGAGGCGACGAGCAGGGGTGGGTATTCTTGTATCGCCCCACCTTGCTGCCTCTATATTGGAGTTTTCCCCGGTGGACGAAAGGGTTGCTTCCCTGCGCCTTCGGGTTGGGAAACGGGTCCTGACCATCATTTGTGCCTATGCACCAAATGATGTTTCAGAGTACCCACCCTTTTTGGAGTCTGTGACTGGGGTGCTGGAGGGTGCTCCTCTTGGAGACTCCATTGTCCTACTGGGGGACTTCAATGCGCACGTGGGTAACGACAGTGAAACCTGGAGGGGGGTGATTGGGAGGAACGGCCTGCCCGATCTGAACCCGAGTGGTGTTCAGTTATTGGACTTCTGTGCTAACCACAGTCTGTCCATAACAAATACCATGTTCAAGCATAAGGGTGTCCATATGTGCACCTGGCACCAGGACACCCTAGGTCGCAGGTCAATGATCGATTTTGTTATCAAATCATCAGAACTGCGACCGTATATCTTGGACACCCGAGTAAAGAGAGGTGCAGAGCTGTCAACTGATCACCACCTGGTGGTGAGTTGGATCCGATGGCAGGGGAGGAAGCCATTCAGACCTGGTAGACCCAAACGTATAGTGAGGGTGTGCTGGGAGCGTCTGGCTGAGGCCCCTGTCCGGGAGGTCTTCAACTCCCTCCTCCGGAAGAACTTCAACCACATTCTGAGGGAGTCTGGAGACATGGAGTCTGAATGGGCCATGTTCTCCACCTCTGTTGTTGAAGCGGCGGCCCAGAGCTGCGGCCGCAAGGTGGTCGGTGCATCTCGTGGTGGCAACCCCCGAACCAAGTGGTGGACACCAGTGGTGAGGGGGGCCATTAAGCTGAAGAAGGAGTCCTATCAAGCTTGGTTGGCTTGTGGGACTCCTGAAGCAGCTGAGGTGTACCGGCAGGCCAAGCGGAGTGCAGCTCGGGTGGTTGCTGAAGCAAAAACCCGGGTATGGGAGGAGTTTGGTGAGGCCATGGAACAAGACTTTCGGTCGGCCTCAAAGAGATTCTGGCAAACTGTTTGGCGGCTCAGGAGGGGAAAGCAGCTCCCCGTCCACACTGTGTATGGTGCAGATGGGACACTGTTGACTTCGACTGGGGATTTCGTCGGGCGGTGGAAGGAATACTTCGAGGATCTCCTCAATCCCACTGATACGCCTTCCACAGAGGAAGCAGGGTTTGGGGACGAGGGGGATGACTCGCCTATCACAGGGGCTGAGGTCGCCAAGGTGGTTAAAAATCTCCTTGGTGGCCGGGCCCCGGGGGTGGACGAGATTCGCCCTGAGTACCTCAAGGCCCTGGATGTTGTTGGGTTGTCATGGTTGACACGCCTCTGCAACATTGCGTGGAGGTCGGGGGCAGTGCCTTTGGCATGGCAAACCGGGGTGGTGGTTCCTCTCTTCAAAAAAGGGGACCGGAGGGTGTGCTCCAACTTTAGAGGGATCACACTCCTCAGCCTCCCTGGGAAGGTCTATGCCAAGGTACTGGAGAGGAGAGTCCGGCCGTTGGTCGAACCTCGGATTCAGGAGGAGCAATGTGGTTTTCGTCCTGGCCGTGGCACATCGGACCAGCTCTTTACCCTCTCGAGAATTCTTGAGGGTTCGTGGGAGTTTGCCCAACCAGTTTACATGTGTTTTGTGGACTTGGAGAAGGCATTTGACCGCGTCCCTCGTGGTTTTTTGTGGGGGGTGCTTCGGGAGTATGGGGTATCGGGCTTGTTGTTACGAGCTATTCGGTCTCTGTACGACCGTTGTGAGAGTTTAGTTCGTATTGCCAACACTCGGTCGGAGTCATTCCCAGTGAGAGCTGGACTCTGCCAGGGCTGCCCTTTGTCACCGATCCTGTTCATAATTTTTATGGACAGGATTTCTAGGCGCAGCCAGGGAATGGAGGGTGTCGTGCTTGGTGACCACAGGATCTCATCTCTGTTGTTTGCAGATGATGTTGTCCTGTTGGCTTCATCCAGCAATGACCTACAGCTCTTGCTGGGACGGTTTGCCGCTGAGTGTGAAGCGGCTGGGATGAGAATCAGCACCTCCAAGTCCGAGTCCATGGTCCTCAGCCGGAAAAAGGTGGATTGTCCTCTCCGGGTTGGGGACAGGCTCCTGCCCCAAGTGGAGGAGTTTAAGTATCTTGGGGTCTTGTTCACGAGTGAGGGGAAAATGGAGCGAGAGATCGACAGATGGATTGGAGCAGCATTTGCAGTGATGCGGACGTTGTACCGGTCTGTTGTGGTGAAGAGGGAGCTTAGTTCTAAGGCAAAGCTGTCGATTTACCAGTCAATCTACGTTCCTACTCTCACCTACGGTCACGAGCTTTGGGTAATGACCGAAAGAACGAGATCGCGGATACAAGCGGCTGAAATGAGCTTTCTCCGTAGGATTGCTGGACTCACCCTCAGAGATAGGGTGAGGAGCCCAGTCATCCGGGAGGGGCTCAGAGTAGAACCGCTGCTCCTCCACATTGAAAGGAGTCAGTTGAGGTGGTATGGGCATCTGATTAGGATGCCTCCTGGACGCCTCCCACTTGAGGTGTTTCAGGCACGTCCCACTGGGAGGAGACCCCGGGGCAGACCCAGGACTTGGTGGAGAGACTATGTCTCCCAGCTGGTCTGGGAACGCCTTGGTATCCCCTCTGAAGAGCTGGAGCAGGTGGCTGGGGAGAGGGAAGTCTGGGCTTCTCTGCTTGAACTGCTGCCTCCGCGATCCGGACCTCCGGAAAAGCGGTAGAAGATGGATGGATGGATGGATGGATGGATGGATATCACTAAAGATGTTGATCAATTAGTCAAGCTCAATATATGGAATTGCTTGGAGAAATCAAAAACTTATCTCAACTCCTGGTCTCAAAGAGATATTTCCATCATAGGAAGAACATTTCTGACAAAAATGGAATGCATCTCCCGATTTATTTATCCAGCCCATTCATTGCCAATGCCCAAAGATGCCGTTAAAGCCATCAATCAAACTATTTTCAATTATATCTGGAAAGGGAAAACACATTATATTAAAAAAGGTACCATGATTCAAGAATATGAGGAAAGTGGTGTTAAAGCAATAGACTTTGAATGCATTAATGGCACCATCAAAATTAACTGGCTGAGACAATTTATTAAACAACCCAAACATTTCTGGTTTCATATTCCCAATGAAATTTTTGCTAAATTTGGGGGCGTTGAATTCCTGCTCAGATGTGACTATGACCCAAAAAAGCTCCCCTATAAACTCTCCTCATTTCATCAACAGGTCTTACTATATTGGAGATTGATCTATAAACATAATTTTAACCCTCATATGACCACTCTGTGGAATTGTAGATATGTACTATATAAACACAAATCAATATTCCTACAAAACTGGCAAAATAAGGGCATTTGGTCTGTACTGTGGCTTATATTAATCATATATTCCATACCTACATATGTATAGACATATTAGAATGTTTAGTGATTACATATGTGGAATGACCTAACGCCTATGAACAGGACAAGAGGTCTCAACCGCCAGCGAGGATCAAAGAGCGGACAGAGTCGCAGCGGTGGAGACCGGATCGATCTCCCTGACCACCCAGGGTCAGGTGGAGGAGACGGAGGACAATGGAGGGGGGATTACGTTAATGCGGGATGTCAGCTTTGATATGCAATGTCTTTTGTTGAGTGTGGTATAAGTATGAAGGTCTGACTGCGTTCGACCTCTTATTCTGCTTCTGCACCAAGATGAGATGTTAGGGAGCGAAAGCTGATATTAAACTTTGATTTATAAAGCCATATCGCTTCGTTATTTCTAACTCCCTACACTGGTGACCAGACGTGAGGATGGAACAGAGACGTTCTCCCGCGAGTAACTCATCAGAGGCGACCCAGGCAAGCGCCGGCGCCCACGCAGACAGGGGAACGGATGGAAGACGTTCCCCCACGGCAGAAGCTACAGAGAGGGCTCAACCGAGCACCATCCCCAGCCCCACCGTGAGAGCAGAAGAAAGGCGCCCTCACCCAGCGGACACATCAGGGACGGCCCACACAAGCGCCGTCACCGTCATGCTGCCAGAATTCTGGCAAGAAGACCCGAGCTCGTGGTTCCAGCAAGCTGAGGCTCAGTTTGCACTGGCGGGCATAACGGCAGACGAGACGAAGTTTTATCACATCGTCGCCAAACTCGACACTGCCACGTCAAGATGTGCACGGAGCATAATCCAACAGCCGCCCGCCCATGACAAATACAGAGAGCTTAAAGCGACCATCGTCGAGAACTTCGTCCCCTCAGCCGAGGAGAGAGCAGAGAGGATCCTGGCGATCTACGGCCACAGAGGATGCAGACCCAAGGCCCTCATGGAGGACATGCTGCAGCTCAAGGAAGAGGACAACGACAACTTCCTCTTCCAACACATCTTCCTCAGCACTCTGCCGCCGCACATGAGAGGGACGCTGGTCAACATGCGGTGCAGCACCCAGCAGGACTTCCGCGCGCTGGCCCGAGAAGCGCAGCGGCTTATCAACGCCTGCGGGGAACAGATGGCCACAGCAGCATCCGCAGATCTCAGCGTGGAAGCCCAGAGCAGTGGAGAACCACAGACAACTGAGCAGAGCCCGCCCACCATGGCGGCAACACGACCAAGGCGCAGCAAGCGGAACGACATCTGCTATTACCACCACCATTTCGCCGAGAAGGCATACAAATGCGTGCCCCCCTGCAAATTCAAAAGTTCGGGAAACGCCAAAGCTGAGAACCGTTAACAGCTGCGGCTCTCGGCGAAAAAAATAAGCTGCTTTATGTGACTGACGGACACACCGGGAGACAGTTCCTGATCGACACCGGAGCTCAGCTGAGTTTTATCACCCCTTCCCACGCAGACCGGGCCATGGGCACCCGGGGAAATGGAGCGATGGCAGCCAACGGCTCGATCATCGACACCTTCGGGGAAAGGAACCTGCCTCTTTGCATCCACGGCCGCAACTATAGATGGACGTTTATTGTAGCGGCGGTGAGTTTTAACTTGTTGGGCGCTGATTTTTTGTGTGCACATGGGTTGTTAGTCGATCTAGCAAATAGGCGCTTGGTTAATGCACTGCCATTTTCTTCTATTCCCTGCTCAGCTCGAGTTTCTCCACCATCCGTGCAGGCCAGCGTGACAACAGCAGGAGGTAAGTTTGACGAACTCCCCACCCAATTTCCAGCACTCACAGTTCCAAAATTTTCAGCGACAGTAGCGAAACACGGGGTTGAACACTTCATCCCCACAACAGGCCCACCCGTGTTCGCCAAAGCTCGGCGCTTAGACGCGACCAAGCTCGCCATAGCATGGGACGAGTTTGCAACCCTTGAAAAATTAGGCATTATTAGACGCTCAAAGAGCCCCTGGGCATCGCCACTCCACATGGTCCTGAAAACTGACGGTTCTTGGAGGCCTTGCGGCGATTACCGCAGACTAAACAATGCGACAGCGCATGACCGCTACCCAATTCCTCACATCCAAGATTTTTCACTACATCTGGCGGGTGCGCGCATTTTTTCTAAAATAGACCTGGTCCGCGGCTACCACCAAGTCCCCGTTCGGGCAGAAGACATTCCTAAAACGGCTGTAATAACCCCGTTCGGTCTTTTTGAATTTTTGCGGATGCCGTTCGGCCTCAGAGGCGCTGCTCAAACCTTTCAGCGTATGATGGACATGGTATTACGCGACCTCCCCTTCGTGTTCGTCTACCTCGACGATATGTTGGTAGCCAGCCCATCAGAGGAAGAACACGAACAACACCTCACTACAGTTTTTCAGAGACTAGAGGAGCACGGGTTAATAATCAACCCAGCCAAATGCAAATTCGGTGTGTCACAAATTGATTTTTTGGGACACAGAGTTTCACCGAAGGGGGCGGTCCCATTGCCAGACAAAGTCCGCGCGGTAAAAAATTTTCCACGACCGCAAACGGTCAAATCGCTGCAAGAATTTTTGGGAATGGTGAATTTTTACAACCGTTTCCTCCCCCGTGCAGCGCAACTCATGCAGCCCCTGTATGCCGTGCTCAGAAAACAAAAGCCTTCCAACGCGGTCGAATGGACCCCGGAGCGCGAACACGCCTTCGCGCAAGTAAAAAATGCTCTAGCTAATGCCACATTGTTGGTTCACCCCGATCCCTCGGCCCGCATAGCGTTAACCACAGATGCTTCAGACCTGGCCATAGGGACAGTCGTGGAGCAACATGTTGGCGGAACCTGGCAACCTTTAGCATTTTTTAGCAAATCTTTAAACCAAACCGAGCGTAAATACAGCACTTTTGACAGGGAGCTGCTAGCGCTTCATTTATCCATCCGCCACTTCCAGTTCTGGTTAGAAGGGCGGCGTTTCACGGCTTTTGTAGACCACAAACCGCTCACTTTTGTGATGGCTAAAATTTCAGAACCATGGTCAGGCAGGCAGCAAAGACAGCTAGCTGCAATTTCAGAGTTCACCACAGACATTCGACATGTGGCAGGCAAACTTAACATGGTAGCAGACTGCCTCTCTCGCGCTGTGACATCGCCAGAGCACGAGGAGACAGATTATACTACCTCAGCCGCAGAACTCTTCGCCAACGCGGACGCGTACGCGGCCCCAATTCACGTAGGGATAGATTACGCGGCCATGGCAGAGGAACAAAGCAGCGACGCGGACGTGCGCGCGCTCCTGTCTGGACCAACAGGGTTAAGACTGGAGGAAAGGGGTTTACGTGACGGTGTACCGCCCCTAATCTGCGACGTTTCAACTGGCCGACCTCGCCCGGTAGTCCCAGCTGCATGGCGCCGCCGCATTTTCGACTCGGTTCACTCCCTCGCGCACCCAGGGGTGCGCGCCTCGGTTAAAATGGTCGCAGAAAAGTTTGTTTGGCCGGGCCTGTGCAAAAATGTAAAGGAATGGGCAAAAACTTGCATGTCTTGTCAGCGCGCCAAAATACACAAACACACAAAAGCTCCTCTCGAGCCTTTTCGAATCCCAGCCAGAAGGTTTGACCACGTTCATGTCGACCTCGTGGGACCACTACCTTCGTCTCAGGGTTTCACACACCTGTTAATGATGATAGACCGTACTACGCGCTGGCCTGAGGCGGTCCCTTTGGCGTCAACCACAGCTGCGGAAGTCGCTCGCGTTTTTTTTTAACAAACTGGGTGGCACGTTTCGGCGTCCCATCAGACATCACGTCCGATAGGGGGCCTCAATTTGTCTCAGAGCTTTGGTCAGCCATGGCTAGCAGCTTAGGGGCGACAATTCACCGCACCACCGCATATCACCCTCAGGCTAATGGGTTATGTGAGCGTTTTCACAGATCTTTAAAGGCCGCCCTCAGGGCCTTACTAACGGATGCAGATTGGGTGAATAAACTTCCCTGGGTTTTATTAGGGTTGCGTTCTGCGCCTAAAGAGGATCTAGACGCCTCCCCAGCAGAATTAGTTTTTGCACAACCTCTCAGACTCCCAGGTGAGTTTTTACCAGAGAACCCAGAGCCAGGGCATCTTCCAGCCCTGAGGCCTTTAGGCAACACCGGACCGGACACTCTCCCCGGACCGGCACATCACTCTTTTCCGCGGGTTTTTGTCCCCCAAGCTTTAAAGAACGCCGAGTTTGTTTTTGTTAGACACGAAGCTTTAAAATCAACCCTCCGTCCACCATACGACGGACCATTCAGAGTGCTGGAACCTGGTGATAAGCATTTTGTGCTTGATTTAGGGGACAGAAAAGAAACAGTCAGCACTGACAGACTTAAACCTGCCTTCTTGTTGAGAGACGAACCTGCATGGGTGGCGAGAGCACCTCGACAGGGTAGACCCCCCAAGAAAAAAAACTCAGCCCCCCTGCAGGGAACAAATAACCACTCTCCTCCCCAAGCTGCAGATTCCTTACAGGAGGGTCCCACCACGACGCCAAAGCGGACCCACAGCAGATTCGGGAGAAGATTAAAACCCAGACGGCACAGGGACTGATACAAATTGACTAAGAGTTGTTAACTGTGTTATCAGATTGTGCCGTGACAGTTTTAAGGCTGATTTGTGATATTACTATGCTGTTGTTGTTACCACTGAATTCCCTACAGGAGCATGACTGCTGGAAAGATTTTTCCTCGTTTTTCCTGTCAAGAGGTTAACAGTATAATATGTCATAGAGATTATCTTAAACTGTAAACTTAATTTGATTGTTCTTTTCTTAGTCGTTTGGGGGGGGGGCTGTGGCTTATATTAATCATATATTCCATACCTACATATGTATAGACATTGTGGCGGTTTGGGGAAAACCCCCACAAACAGACTAAGGACAGACAGCTCGCTACTCCTGGTTTTTTCCACTACACTACTGTGATAATGTTACCTTTCATGCATTGTGTTCATGCGTCCTGTCCTTACTGTGACCTAGAGACTCAGATCAATATGTAGATGTGCCTGTTAACCTCTTTGTTCTGCAGCTGGAGCAGAGTCTAGCAAATCTGCCTGTTGTGATGTATGTCTCACAAATGCAAATATCTCATGCTTGTTCTGCAGTCCCTTTGATCAGACCAACCGCTGTGAATCTGCTTTGATGTATTGTTTGAGTTGGGTATAAATACTGCACAGGTTCTGTAACACCTCCTCTCATTCTCACTTCAACCTCTGCTGCAGACACGCACTCTGTGTCTCCTTCTCTGAGAGCCAGAGGATCCCCATCCAGCCTGCACACACTTGGGCTGGAGAGGGGATCCCGTGACGGCGGTATGATATAATAAACTCTACTTAAAACCTCCAACAATGCCGCTTTATTTCATGCCGCCGCACTGGTGACCCGACGCTGAAACGAACACGCTGCCAGCGAACGCAACACCCGGCGATGATTCTCCGACGACAAGCGAACGCGGCAGCCTGACTGATCTGCCCTCCCTTCTGCTTCAGGGAGACCGCAACGCGGAGCTTCCAGGCGAAACTCCCCGGAGAACACCCACGACCGGGAAAGCTGAGCAACGTTTCATGGTGAGATCTGCACGCCTAGATCGGCACATCCACGCTGGACCGGCCGCGCTCACAGCTCCTCCACACGTGAGCGCATGCACCTCGTCCCCTCTCCACGACGGCGATCCCCATGGCCGACGGAGCACACGTGGACCTGAACGCACCATGACCGAGCGAGTGACAGAGCGTCTACTTCCCTTCACCGCTCCAACACGCTGAACAGTTATGATCTCCAGCAAGCTCCCTGACCCTGGTTCTCCTCTCCAGCGGCCCACCCACGCACGGGACCCCGGCACACGCACCGGGGAGTCACGGGCACGGCGCACCACGCACGGGACACATACGGCTCCACAGACCGCCTTCCTTCTGCTGCACACTGGCCCTTCAGGCTTGCTCGTTCACCTGAGGCACACAGCTTGCTCACTGGATTTTATGGTCTTAGCCACGGCACACAAGGGGAATTCAGCGGTTTGCGGTTCCCGAGGGCTTTAAGGTTGTGCCCGCACCTAAAGCCAACACGCCAGTCCCTCTGCTCTCATCACAGCCGCCACGCAGCCTCGTCTTTTCTTCATGGCCGCTATTAATCCTTGCAGGACTTAATCGCGGGAGGAGCCAGTGACTAATTTTTCTTCTTGTGGACCTCTGCACGTTCAACGGGACCAGCCCTTCGACATCGTGGACCCACAAGCAATTTTTGCGCGGCCTGGACGTTTTCATTGTCTCCGGCCGGCTTTTACTACCCCCACCCCCCTCCACCCCCTCCTGCACAGAGCTTTTCCCTGCTCGCTGCCCAAGCTGCACTATCGAGGTCTCGACCACCTGCCGAGCCCTCTGGGGGGGAGCTGTGGCGGTTTGGGGAAAACTCCCACAAACAGACTAAGGACAGACAGCTCGCTACTCCTGTTTTTTTCCGCTACACTACTGTGATAATGTTACCTTTCATGCATTGTGTTCATGCGTCCTGTCCTTACTGTGACCTAGAGACTCAGATCAATGTGTAGATGTGCCTGTTAACCTCTTTGTTCTGCAGCTGGAGCAGAGTCTAGCAAATCTGCCTATTGTGATGTATGTCTCACAAATGCAAATATCTCATGCCTGTTCTTCAGTCCCTTTGATCAGACCAACCGCTGTGAATCTGCTTTGATGTATTGTTTGAGTTGGGTATAAATACTGCACAGGTTCTGTAACACCTCTTCTCATTCTCACTTCAACCTCTGCTGCAGACACGCACTCTGTGTCTCCTTCTCTGAGAGCCAGAGGATCCCCATCCAGCCTGCACACACTTGGGCTGGAGAGGGGATCCCGTGACGGCGGTATGATATAATAAACTCTACTTAAAACCTCCAACAACGCCGCTTTATTTCATGCCGCCGCAGACATATTAGAATGTTTAGTGATTACATATGTGGAATGACCTAACGCCTATGAACAGGACAAGAGGTCTCAACCGCCAGCGAGGATCAAAGAGCGGACAGAGTCACAGTGGTGGAGACCGGATCGATCTCCCTGACCACCCAGGGTCAGGTGGAGGAGACGGAGGACAATGGAGGGGGGATTACATTAATGCGGGATGTCAGCTTTGATATGCAATGTCTTTTGTTGAGTGTGGTATAAGTATGAAGGTCTGACTGCGTTCTGCACCAAGATGAGATGTTAGGGAGCGAAAGCTGATATTAAACTTTGATTTATAAAGCCATATCGCTTCGTTATTTCTAACTCCCTACATGTACTACACTTATTAGACGGCACAGGGAACATTTTAACTTTTGAAAATTTCTGTGCTAAATATAACATAAATGATAAACGAGAATATAACCAAGTAATTGAGGCAATACCTCAGACAATTATACTAATGGCCTCAACTCTAAATAGATTTGGCTCTTGCCCGAATCTCCCTTTGCTTTTGGTAAATGGTTTCCGCCTAGATGACTCAAAATTAAACAATTTAGCGATTAGGAAAATATTTAATAAAGAAATCTTCCCAGTAACAGTTTCCAGAGCTGCTATTCTTAATTTTTTCTCCAAAAAAGAAGCTCAAATTCTAAGATCTAAATTTCCTATTTCACCAAAAGCAAAAGAGATCCATTACAAAGTTTTAAATGGAATTTATCCTTCTGCTGAGTTTCTAAGTAAACGTTTTGGCTTTGAGAACAATAATTGTTCCTTTTGTAATGAACATATAGAAAGTACAGATTGTGGTATATATTACTCATATATTCCATACCTACATTTGTTAGAGCATGTGGAAATGTTTGGGACAGAATATACAAAGGAACTTCACACCTCTGAAAGGGACAAAGGAATCTCACCGCCGTGTGAAGACCAACGACGTCACAGGACGCGGCGGCAACAGACTTGACACCTTCACCCCCTAAGGCGAGGAGAGGTTTTCCCATCACCTCCCAAGACGAAGGGAGGAGTTAACAGGACTAATGGGGGATTTAGATAACGGGGGATTTCAGCTTGTGTTTTGCATGTCTTTGATGTGTGCCTGTATTTAACCAGTGAGCTGGGCAGAATTCTTTCTCTTTGTCTTCTGCCAAGCTCTGCACCAGATGAGACTAGATAGAAGAGTTGTTCATTAAAGACTTTGCTTTTGTGATACAAAACCGCCTCGTCATTTCCAGCTCTTCTACACTGGTGACCTTGACACGAGTATGGACCTGAGGCGTTCTTCAAGCGACTCATCCGTGGCGAATCTGACTTACGCCAGCGACAACGCAGACGAGGGAACAAGCAGACAGCTGTTCCCCCCGGCAGAGGGTACCGAGAGAGCTCAACCGAGCTCCAGCACCGCCGTGAGAGCCGAGGCAAGGCACTCTCACCCGGCGAACACAACAGTGATGGTGTGCACGAACGCCGTCGCTGTCCAGCTGCCAGACTTCTGGCGAGAAGAGCCCGCCTCTTGGTTCCTACAAGCTGAAGCCCAGTTCATACTGGCGGGCATCACAGCAGACGATACAAAATTCTACCATATCGTCTCCAAACTCGACTCCGCCACTTCGAGGTGTGTGCGGAGCTTGATCCGGCGACCACCGGCCCGGGACAAGTATGAGACGCTCAAGGCGACCATCGTGGCGAACTATGTCCCACCAGCGGAGGAAAGAGCCGAGAGGATCCTGGCGGTCTACGGCCACAAAGGGGGCAATCCGAAGGCCCTCATGGAAGATTTGCTGCAGCTTAAGGAGGAGGACAACGACAATTTCCTTTTCCAGTTTATTTTCCTCAGCACGCTTCCACCACACATGAGAGGGACACTCGCCAATACGAAATGCGACACCCACCAAGACTTTCGCACACTGGCCAGCGAGGCTTATCGGCTCGTCAACGCCTGCAAGGAGCGGACACCTACAGCGGCATCCGCGGACCTCAAAACTGACGCCCCAAGCCATGGAGAGCCACAACCCACAGAGCAGACCCAGCCCACGGTGACAGCGGTGCGGCCCAAGCGTAACAAACAGATCGACGTCTGTTATTATCACCACCACTTCGCCGAGAAAGCCCACAAATGCGTTCCCCCCTGCAAGTTCACGATGTCGGGAAAACGCCAAAGCCGAGGGCCGTGAACGGCAGCGGTTCTCGGCGAGAAAAACAAGCTGTTATACGTGACGGATGGACACACAGGCAAGCAGTTCCTCATTGACACGGGAGCTCAGCTGAGTTTCATCATGCCCTCCCACGCAGATCGAGCCATGGGCACCCGGGGCAATGGAGCAGTGGCAGCCAACGGTTCTGACATCGACACGTTCGGGGAAAAGACCCTGCACCTCCTCATTCACGGCCGCAGCTACAGATGGACATTTGTTGTAGCGGCGGTGAGTTTTAACTTGTTAGGCGCTGATTTTCTATGTGCACATGGGTTATTAGTTGATCTAGCAAATAGGCGCCTGGTTAATGCACTGTCTTTTGCTTCTATTCCATGCTCAGCTCGAGTCTCTCCACCACCTGTGCAGGCCAACGTCACCACGGCAGGAGGTAAGTTTGAGCAACTCCTCACCCAATTTCCAGCACTCACAACCCCCAAATTTTCAGCCACTGTAGCCAAACACGGGGTTAAACACTTCATTCCAACAACGGGACCTCCCGTTTATGCCAAAGCTCGCCGCTTAGACTCGGCCAAGCTCAATATAGCAAGGGATGAGTTTGCAGCTCTCGAAAAATTGGGCATTGTTAGACGCTCGAAGAGCCCTTGGGCTTCACTGCTTCACATGGTTCCGAAATCCGACGGTTCTTGGAGACTGTGCGGAGATTACCGCAGATTAAACAACGCTACAGCGCATGACCGCTACCCCATACCTCACATACAGGACTTTTCACTACATTTAGCGGGTGCGCGCATTTTTTCAAAAATAGACTTAGTCCGCGGTTATCACCAAGTCCCAGTCCGAGCTGAAGACATTCCTAAAACAGCGGTTATAACCCCTTTCGGCCTTTTTGAATTCCTGCGAATGCCTTTCGGCCTCAAAGGCGCTGCTCAGACTTTTCAACGTATGATGGACGCAGTCTTACGCGACCTCCCCTTTGTTTTCGTCTACCTCGACGACATGCTGGTAGCCAGCTCATCTGAGGAAGAGCACGAGCAGCATCTCACTACCGTTTTTCAGAGGCTAGAAGAGCACGGATTAATAATTAATCCAGCCAAATGCAAATTCGGCGTATCGCAAATTGATTTTTTGGGACATAGAGTCTCCCCGAAAGGGGCAGTTCCGCTTCCAGAAAAAATTCATGCGATAGAAGGTTTTCCACGGCCCCAAACGGTCAAATCGTTACAGGAATTTTTGGGGATGGTTAATTTTTACAACCGTTTCCTCCCTCATGCAGCTCAGCTCATGCAGCCCCTGTATGACGCGCTCAAAAAAAAGAAAGCTTCCAACGCGGTCGAATGGACCCCAGAACGCGAACGCGCTTTTGCGGAAGTTAAAAACGCCCTAGCTAACGCCACAATGTTAGTCCATCCAGATCCCTCGGCCCGCATTGCTCTAACCACAGATGCTTCAGACTTGGCCATAGGGGCAGTTGTAGAACAACTTGTCAAGGGGGTCTGGCAACCTTTAGCATTCTTTAGCAAATCGCTAAACCCGACGGAACGCAAATACAGCACTTTTGACAGGGAGCTGCTGGCGCTCCATTTGTCCATCCGCCACTTCCAGTTTTGGTTAGAAGGGCGGAGTTTCACGGCTTTTGTGGACCATAAACCGCTCACTTTCGCTATGGCTAAAATTTCAGAACCTTGGTCGGGCAGACAACAAAGACAGCTAGCTGTGATTTCAGAGTTCACCACAGACATTCGACATGTTGCGGGCAAACTTAACGTAGTAGCGGACTGTCTCTCTCGCGCTGTGGCACCGCCAGAGTGCGAGGAGACAGATTACACTGCTTCAGCAGCTGAGCTTTTCTCTAACGCAAACACATATGCAGCACCTATCCATGAAGGGATAGATTATGCAGCCATGGCGGAAGAACAAGGTAGTGATGCGGACGTGCGCGCGCTCCTGTCTGGACCAACAGGGTTAAGGCTGGAGAAAAAAGGGTTGCACGACGGCGTGCCCCCCCTAATATGTGATGTTTCAACCGGCCGACCTCGCCCGTTAGTACCGGCTGCTTGGCGCCGCCGTATTTTCGACGCAATTCACTCCCTCGCGCATCCAGGTGTGCGCGCCTCGGTCAAAATGGTTGCCGAAAAGTTTGTGTGGCCAGGCCTGCGCAAAAACGTAAAAGAATGGGCAAAAACTTGCATTCCTTGTCAGCGCGCCAAAGTACACAAACACACAAAAGCCCCTCTGGAGCCTTTTCCCATCCCTGCTAGAAGGTTCGACCACATTCATGTCGACCTCGTGGGGCCGCTGCCTTCCTCCCAGGGTTTCACACACCTGCTAACAATGATAGACCGCACCACACGCTGGCCAGAGGCAGTCCCTCTAGCAGCAACTACAGCGGAGGAAGTCGCTCGCGTTTTTCTAACAAATTGGGTGGCACGTTTCGGCGTCCCATCAGACATCACGTCAGATAGGGGACCTCATTTTGTCTCAGAGCTCTGGTCAGCCATGTCCAACAGTTTAGGGGCAACAATTCACCGTACCACCGCTTATCACCCTCAGGCTAATGGGTTATGCGAGCGTTTTCACAGGTCCTTAAAGGCCGCCCTCAGAGCCTCATTAACGGACACAAATTGGGTAAATAAACTTCCCTGGGTTTTATTGGGGTTGCGTGCGGCACCTAAAGAGGATTTAGACGCTTCCCCTGCAGAATTAGTCTTTGCTCAGCCTATCAGACTACCAGGTGAATTTTTACCAGAAAACCCGGAACCAGGGCATCTCCCAGTCCCAAGGTTTTTAGGCAGTAACAGACAGGACTCTCTCCACGGTCCAGTTCATCACTCCTTTCCACGAGTTTTTGTTCCTCAAACTTTAAAAAACGCCGTTTGTTTTTGTTAAGCATGAAGCCCTTAAACCAACGTTACGCCCAGTATACGATGGCCCGTTCAGAGTGCTGGAAAATGGTGACAAACACTTTGTGCTTGATTATGGGGATAGAAATGAAACGGTCAGCATTGACAGACTCAAACCTGCCTTCTTGTTGAGAGACGAACCTGCACAGCTGGCTCGAGCACCTCGGCGAGGTAGACCCCCCAAGGAAAAAGTCTCAGCCCCCAGGCAGGGAACAAATAATCTCTCTCCTTCCCACACTGCAGATTCCTCACAAGAAGGTCCCAGCAGGACGCCTAAGCCAACCTACAGCAGCTTTGGGAGAAGATTGAAACCCAGACTGCACAGGGACTGATTACACCACTCTGCAATTTTTTTTTTCGCTAATTGTGCCGCAACAGTTTAGGACTGACTTATGATTATACTATGCTGTTATGTTTTCACTGAACTCTCTTAGGAGCATGGCTGCTTAAAAGTTCTTCTGTGGCAACAGCTGTAACACGTAGTATGTCTTAGTAATTACCCTAGACTGTGAATCTTACTGTGTCCTTTCATAGTTGTTTGGGGGGCCTGTGGTATATATTACTCATATATTCCATACCTACATTTGTTAGAGCATGTGGAAATGTTTGGGACAGAATATACAAAGGAACTTCACACCTCTGAAAGGGACAAAGGAATCTCACCGCCGTGTGAAGACCAACGACGTCACAGGACGCGGCGGCAACAGACTTGACACCTTCACCCCCTAAGGCGAGGAGAGGTTTTCCCATCACCTCCCAAGACGAAGGGAGGAGTTAACAGGACTAATGGGGGATTTAGATAACGGGGGATTTCAGCTTGTGTTTTGCATGTCTTTGATGTGTGCCTGTATTTAACCAGCGAGCTGGGCAGAATTCTTTCTCTTTGTCTTCTGCCAAGCTCTGCACCAGATGAGACTAGATAGAAGAGTTGTTCATTAAAGACTTTGCTTTTGTGATACAAAACCGCCTCGTCATTTCCAGCTCTTCTACACAACCACATTTTCTTTTCCTGTATGTACACTAATGCGTTTTGGGATGATTTTCATCACTGGTTATCCAAACATGTACCAACCCCTGTTTTTAACTGTCAGAATATTTTGTATGGCTTTATTATTAAGAACTCATTGCATGATATGTCTATTAACACCCTCATAATCTTGGGAAAATTTTATGTACACAAAAATAGATTTTTAAAATGCAAGCCAAATTTTAATGTATTTCATAAAGAACTCTGCCTTTTTTTCTCATCACTGAAACACATGAAGAAGCAGAATGCTGTGAAACTCCACTGTTTGGTTGATGATCGGAAACTCATGGACAACCCCTAGAACTCTGGACACTCTGGACTGAAAAGAACCTCCCCCCCCCCAGGTTTCTCTTTTTGTCTACTCTTATTATGTTTTTATTTACTTTACTTTATCTTATTATTATTTACTACTCTCACTATTTTATTTTATCCTTCGTACCTCTTGATGATCTCCTCCTTCTTGGCCTGGAGACGCTCCTCTCTGCGTTTGCGTTTTCGTACCTCTTGTACGACTGTTGACTGAACTACACAATTAAGAAAAAAAACTGCCATGTTTATAGTGAGTGACGGAGGGAGGAAGGCCTGAAATAGGCAAATGTGAGTTATGTTATATGTGTTAAATGTGAGTCAGGCTGTTATATTTGTGTATTTATAATATTTATAATATTTATGTTAAATGTGAGTCAGGCTGTTATATTTGTGTATTTATAATATTTATAATATTTATAATTGTGTATTTATAATTTTTCTGCATTGATGTATGTGGTTATTGTGTATATTTTTTATCTTGATTCTTTTTTCTAAAGCACATCCAGGGACAAGAGTTGCAAATTAGCTAATAGCTATACACTCTATGTGCAACACATCAGATTGATTGTCTTTGATTAATTGTCTATGTTTATTGCACTGTCCCTGTCAAATAAACTAATCTACTACTACTACTACACCATTTATGTCATATTTCTGTACCTTTACCTTGTTCTCTATAAAGTTTTGGAAAAAAAAAAAGATGCGCTTCCACGCTTCCTTATAAACGCTGGCACATCAGTGTTTCGACCATAGATATAAAATGCTAGATTGGCAGTAGGTCACTGGAGCGCGAGATTTACGGCCGCCATATTGGTACAGGAATCACAACAAATCCACAGCTCAGCTTAACGCACAACACTCTGATTATGTCTTCATTTCTGTCACCATGGGATGAGACGCCGGGTTTTCCGGCGCTCAGACCATGTCCCTTCTCATCGCTGTCTCTCATTGGGCAGCGTTACAGGACGGCTGGGGCCCAATGGGCGCAGTCGGGGCTACGTCACTTCCGGTTAGTAACACATCGCCGCCATCTTAACTCGGTGAAAACAACCCGTTACCAAGCATTGTCGAGTGCAGTTTTTTGACTTTTTCTCATGGCATGTGACTACGTAGAAAAGCTTGATGAGTCAGCCAGGCTACGTTATCAGGAGAAGCTGACAGCAAGTGGACTGACAGATTGCCCATACAAACTACCAGCCGGAAAATGGGTTAATGACCCGACCAGGTGGCCAGCTGTGCAGTGGCCGGACGTGTACAGCTACTTGATCGACACCCCTGGTAAGCATATTTGCTTCGACCCATATTAACATGATTAACCCTCTTACATGTTTTGAATGTTTTTAAGGAAAGGCCCCTATGGGTAACATGACCAATCCATTAAATATCAGGGCAGCACAGGAGTAATTCTTAAAAGAAATAATTAAACAAGAAAATGTTCACTGATGCTAAACACTGCTTAGGTGCGCTTGTGTTGGATCGAAATAAGTGCAGGTGGACACGAGTGAAGTTTAAAAGGGTGCTTCATGCAGACAGTCAACTTATATACCCGGCTAATGCATGCATGGCACATTAGCACCACAGTAGACAGCAGGAAAGCATATACACTCACCGGCCACTTTATTAGGTACACCTGTCCAACTGCTCGTTAACACTTAATTTCTAATCAGCCAATCACATGGCGACAACTCAGTGCATTTAGGCATGTAGACATGGTCAAGACAATCTGCTGCAGTTCAAACCGAGCATCAGTATGGGGAAGAAAGGTGATTTGAGTGACTTTGAACTTGGCATGGTTGTTGGTGCCAGAAGGGCTGGTCTGAGTATTTCAGAAACTGCTGATCTACTGGGATTTTCACGCACAACCATCTCTAGGGTTTACAGAGAATGGTCCGAAAAAGAAAAAATATCCAGTGAGCGGCAGTTCTGTGGGCGGAAATGCCTTGTTGATGCCAGAGGTCAGAGGAGAATGGCCAGACTGGTTCGAGCTGATAGAAAGGCAACAGTGACTCAAATAACCACCCGTTACAACCAAGGTAGGCAGAAGAGCATCTCTGAACGCACAGTACGTCGAACTTTGAGGCAGATGGGCTACAGCAGCAGAAGACCACGCCGGGTGCCACTCCTTTCAGCTAAGAACAGGAAACTGAGGCTACAATTTGCACAAGCTCATCGAAATTGGACAATAGAAGATTGGAAAAACGTTGCCTGGTCTGATGAGTCTCGATTTCTGCTGCGACATTCGGATGGTAGGGTCAGAATTTGGCGTCAACAACATGAAAGCATGGATCCATCCTGCCTTGTATCAATGGTTCAGGCTGGTGGTGGTGGTGTAATGGTGTGGGGAATATTTTCTTGGCACTCTTTGGGCCCCTTGGTACCAATTGAGCATCGTTGCAACGCTACAGCCTACCAGAGTATTGTTGCTGACCATGTCCATCCCTTTATGACCACAATGTACCCAACTTCTGATGGCTACTTTCAGCAGGATAATGCGCCATGTCATAAAGCTGGAATCATCTCAGACTGGTTTCTTGAACATGACAATGAGTTCACTGTACTGAAATGGCCTCCACAGTCACCAGATCTCAATCCAATAGAGCATCTTTGGGATGTGGTGGAACGGGAGATTCGCATCATGGATGTGCAGCCGACAAATCTGCGCCAACTGTGTGATGCCATCATGTCAATATGGACCAAACTCTCTGAGGAATGCTTCCAGCACCTTGTTGAATCTATGCCACGAAGAATTGAGGCAGTTCTGAAGGCAAAAGGGGGTCCAACCCGTTACTAGCATGGTGTACCTAATAAAGTGGCCGGTGAGTGTATATTTGCATTAGTCACACATATCAGGCGCAGCATTACTGGCGCCGGGATTCCTCTCTGTTCCAGAGCCGCAGAAGGTGCGAGGCGCTTCTGTAACGATCAGTAATTGCTCACGCTGAGCGCTTCTGCCAGCTCGCTGTGGGAGTCACACGAGGTGTTCTCTTTTCCCGTGTATTTTTCTTTTTGGCGTACAGAAATGGCAATACGCCCGTATTTGCTAAAATTGCATTTTCCCCGTATTAAAATACAGCGATACCGTATTTGTCACCTCTTTCATAAATGGCCAGCCCCTTTGTTGCACTATTTACTACAGTCTACAGTTAAATTAGTAAGGCTGACTGCACATAGAGAGGTCTGTATTGTTGAGTGAAAAGGGAATCAGTCATGCATTTCCATAGACGAAATGTCCGTCTCTGTTTACAATACAGAGAGGCTTGTGTCGGCGGCTAGCATTTTCAAAACGTGATCCATCAAGTGGCAACTAATTAAACTAACACAGTATCACTCAATTACCTGATATAGGACGTGATGAGCTGAATATAATGCACTACGACGGGCTGGACAAGCTTGACTGGGTCACGGCAGCTGCCTGGGAATAGGTCGCCACTGAATTGTTTTCACCTAGTACGGCGTTGCCATGTGGGTTGCTAACCGGAAGTAGGCCAAATGCCCGGATGCCCGACTGCGCCCATAAATCCTCATCAGCTGAGGCGCTGCTAATGAGGATAAAAAGGAGCAGCTTCGATCACTCTGGGCTGCGACTTAAGCACTGTTATGCTGGAACCCTTACAGTAAGTGTCGAGTATTTGTTTTTAAATAATTTAATGGCGTGTTGTCAAAAATAAAGGTAAAAAATCTGATTTTCATTTGGGAGGTCACTGATTTCTGTACATGCATGACTGCCATGAGTGTAATATATATTGTAATTCAGTATCGATAGTTATGGCAATATTTCTCATGAGATATTAGTATACAGTGTTACATTGTGTTCTTTGTTACTGGGTCAGTATTGGTAGCCAATATTATCAACAATGAACTTTGGGTTCTTGTAACTAGTTTGGTAGTTACTCAAATAGCGTGAGGATAGTTTTTCTTTTTCCTGTATACACTTGGCCTAATGAAAGATTTAGGTTTATCAAACCGTCTTTACACAATAATTACACATATATGTGTACAAACATCTACCTCCTGTATCAGACCAACATCATGAAGGTTTGCAGATAGTAATTTACAGATATTGTGGCACATATGTTTGGTTCATATTTCCCACAAGAGTGTGGCACATATGTCTGGTTCATATCTCCCACAAATGTATGGCTTATGTGGATTAGGGCTTCACGTCTGGAGGAACACCTCCTCATGGATCGTCACCTTATCGTGGTGGGAGGGTTTGCGTGCCCCAGTGATCCCAGGAGCTATGTTGTCCGGGGGCAATTTGCCTCTGATAGGGTCTCCCAAGACAAACTGGTCCTGGGTGAAGGGCCAGACTAAGAACGATCCAACAGACTCTCATGATAAATTGTATATCAAGGATTCAGTGTACCCCGCCCGGTATGGGGTTACCGGGGCCCCACCCTGGAGCCAGGCCTGGGGGAGGGGCTCGAAGGCTAGCGTCTGGTGGCCGGGTTTCCACCCATGGGACCCGGCCGGGCTCAGCCCGAAGGAGTTACATGGGTCCGCCCTCCAGTGGGTTCACCACCTGCAGGAGGGATCATGGGGGTCCGGTGCTATGTGGATTAGGTGGCGGTCAAAGGCAGAGACCTTGGCGGACTGATCCCAAGCTTTCTAAACTGGCTTTTGGTACGTGGAATGTCACCTCTCTGGTGGGGAAGGAGCCTGAGCTGGTGTACGAGGTTGAGCGATACTGGCTAGATATAGTCGGCCTCACCTCAACACACAGCTCCGGTTCCGGAACCAGTCTCCTGGAGAGGGGCTGGAGCTTGGCCTTTTCTGGAGTTGCCCCGGGCGAGAGGCGACAAGCAGGGGTGGGTATTCTTGTATCGCCCCACCTTGCTGCCTCTATATTGGAGTTTTCCCCAGTGGACGAAAGGGTTGCTTCCCTGCGCCTTCGGGTTGGGAAACGGGTCCTGACCATCATTTGTGCCTATGCACCAAATGATGTTTCAGAGTACCCACCCTTTCTGGAGTCTGTGACTGGGGTGCTGGAGGGTACTCCTCCTGGAGACTCCATTGTCCTACTGGGGGACTTCAATGCGCACGTGGGCAACGACAGTGAAACCTGGAGAGGGGTGATTGGGAGGAACGGCCTGCCCGATCTGAACCCGAGTGGTGTTCAGTTATTGGACTTCTGTGCTAACCACAGTCTGTCCATAACGAACACCATGTTCAAGCATAAGGGTGTCCATATGTGCACCTGGCACCAGGACACCCTAGGTCGCAGGTCGATGATCGATTATGTTATCGTATCATCAGACCTGCGACCGTATGTCTTGGACACCCGAGTAAAGAGAGGTGCAGAGCTGTCAACTGATCACCACCTGGTGGTGAGTTGGATCCGATGGCAGGGGAGGAAGCCATTCAGACCTGGTAGACCCAAACGTATAGTGAGGGTGTGCTGGGAGCGTCTGGCTGAGGCCCCTGTCCGGGAGGTCTTCAACTTCCACCTCCGGAAGAACTTCAACCACATTCTGAGGGAGTCTGGAGACATGGAGTCTGAATGGGCCATGTTCTCCACCTCTGTTGTTGAAGTGGCGGCCCAGAGCTGCGGCCGCAAGGTGGTCGGTGCATCTCGTGGTGGCAACCCCCGAACCAAGTGGTGGACACCAGTGGTGAGGGGGGCCATTAAGCTGAAGAAGGAGTCCTATCAAGCTTGGTTGGCTTGCGGGACTCCCGAAGCAGCTGAGGTGTACCGGCAGGCCAAGCGGAGTGCAGCTCGGGTGGTTGCTGAAGCAAAAACGCTGGTATGGGAGGAGTTTGGTGAGGCCATGGAACAAGACTTTCGGTCGGCTTCAAAGAGATTCTGGCAAACTGTTCGGCGGCTCAGGAGGGGAAAGCAGCTCCCCGTCCACACTGTGTATGGTGCAGATGGGACACTGTTGACTTCAACTGGGGATATCGTCGGGCGATGGAAGGAATACTTCGAGGATCTCCTCAATCCCACTGATACGCCTTCCACAGAGGAAGCAGGGTTTGGGGACGAGGGGGATGACTCGCCTATCACAGGGGCTGAGGTCGCCAAGGTGGTTAAAAATCTCCTTGGTGGCCGGGCCCCGGGGGTGGACGAGATTCGCCCTGAGTACCTCAAGGCCCTGGATGTTGTTGGGTTGTCATGGTTGACACGCCTCTGCAACATTGCGTGGAGGTCGGGGGCAGTGCCTTTGGCATGGCAAACCGGGGTGGTGGTTCCTCTCTTCAAAAAAGGGGACCGGAGGGTGTGCTCCAACTTTAGAGGGATCACACTCCTCAGCCTCCCTGGGAAGGTCTATGCCAAGGTACTGGAGAGGAGAGTCCGGCCGTTGGTCGAACCTCGGATTCAGGAGGAGCAATGTGGTTTTCGTCCTGGCCGTGGCACATCAGACCAGCTCTTTACCCTCTCAAGAATTCTTGAGGGTTCGTGGGAGTTTGCCCAACCAGTTTACATGTGTTTTGTGGACTTGGAGAAGGCATTTGACCGCGTCCCTCGTGGATTTTTGTGGGGGGTGCTTCGGGAGTATGGGGTATCGGGCTTGTTGTTACGAGCTATTCGGTCTCTGTACGACCATTGTGAGAGTTTGGTTCGTATTGCCAACACTCGGTCGGAGTCATTCCCAGTGAGAGTTGGACTCCGCCAGGGCTGCCCTTTGTCACCGATCCTGTTCATAATTTTTATGGACAGGATTTCTAGGCGCAGCCAGGGAATGGAGGGTGTCATGCTTGGTGACCACAGGATCTCATCTCTGTTGTTTGCAGATGATGTTGTCCTGTTGGCTTCATCCAGCAATGACCTACAGCTCTTGCTGGGACGGTTTGCCGCTGAGTGTGAAGCGGCTGGGATGAGAATCAGCACCTCCAAGTCCGAGTCCATGGTCCTCAGCCGGAAAAAGGTGGATTGTCCTCTCCGGGTTGGGGACAGGCTCCTGCCCCAAGTGGAGGAGTTTAAGTATCTTGGGGTCTTGTTCACGAGTGAGGGGAAAATGGAGCGAGAGATCGACAGACGGATTGGAGCAGCATCTGCAGTGATGCGGACGTTGTACCGGTCTGTTGTGGTGAAGAGGGAGCTTAGTTCTAAGGCAAAGCTGTCGATTTACCAGTCAATCTACGTTCCTACTCTCACCTATGGTCACGAGCTTTGGGTAATGACCGAAAGAACGAGATCGCGGATACAAGCGGCTGAAATGAGCTTTCTCCGTAGGATTGCTGGACTCACCCTCAGAGATAGGGTGAGGAGCTCAGTCATCCGGGAGAGGCTCAGAGTAGAACCGCTGCTCCTCCACATTGAAAGGAGTCAGTTGAGGTGGTATGGGCATCTGATTAGGATGCCTCCTGGACGCCTCCCACTTGAGGTGTTTCAGGTACGTCCCACTGGGAGGAGACCCCGGGGCAGACCCAGGACTCGGTGGAGAGACTATGTCTCCCAGCTGGTCTAGGAACGCCTTGGTATCCCCTCTGAAGAGCTGGAGCAGGTGGCTGGGGAGAGGGAAGTCTGGGCTTCTCTGCTTGAACTGCTGCCTCCGCGACCCGGACCTCCGGAAAAGCGGTAGAAGATGGATGGATGGATGGATGGTCTGGAGGAACAAAGAGTCTGGATCGACGGGGGCCGACAGGAGATGTCGAGGAGGTGTGAAGTCAGACCCTTGTCTCAGAGAGGAGGCCCTGGGGGGATCCCCGGAACATCGGAGAATAAGAGACAATGGTGAATCTTCAGAGACTTGCATTGTGATTAAATGTTTGCAGAAGCACCATGTGACTTGAGTTCTTAATCCCCCGGAGGTATAAGAATGTGATGTGACATGATTCTGCCTCTTCTTTCTATTTGAGAATGTTGGATGATTGTGTTCTGCAATAAAGCCAAACCTGAGGAATGAACTCAGTCTCATCATTGAACACAACTTCCACAATATGTTATTTGAAAATTGAAACTTTACAGATAGAATTTTACATTACCTATTTCACATTTGTCTATTACAGGGAGGGGGTACAAGAAGATCTGGTGATGATTAATGCAGTCATATCTCATAGACATTACTATTTCTGTCTTATATTACATTTTGCCTGACATTACTATAAATATTTGCTATGATGAATAGGAGGGGACAGGGTGGATGTTACGTGTGATGAAGATGATGGTGATGATGATGGTGATGACGATGGGCTGGGCTCTGGATTAAATTAATAAAGCCTACATCTACTGCTTTAAACTGTGTTTTGATTCAATTAACACTTCACCTCACTTTGCAATTGATTAATATGAGCTTGCTGCTTTCATGTTGAGTGCATTATTTTATGCAATAAATTTGTAATGAACATTGGTGTATTGTATAAATTTGTTATGTGGGCCTAAAATCAATAAGAATTTCAAATTGATTTTAAACAACTGCTATACAGATCCAGGTAGATTTGGGGGGGGGGGGAGTGTATAATGTCTGTCTAGTTAAATGAAGAAACTTGAATAATTGATTTGTAATTTTTTATTCTCTTTATTTATTTCAAAGTTTACATATCTAGGCCAATTTGTATAGCACAGGCTGAAATATTTCTTTGATAAACATTTTTGACAATGGGGGGGGGCAATAAGCTGGTTGCCTGGGGTGGCAAATACAACAAATACAGCCCAGGACAAAGTATGAATTAATCAATTTCGGCCATATATTTATGCATAAATGGCCACAATGAAAGAGGTAGGCTTAATTATTAATCAGGGGGTATGGTAACTTCTTTTTCAGCTCATTTGACAGTTCTTGATTGAGACACTGCAAAATGCCATAATTTAATAGTTATGAAGCTCTTAAACACCTAATATTTATGCAGATTATGCTGAAAGTAAACCACTATGCGGTGTGTTGTAAACATGTTCACTGAAGCCTGTCAAACGTTTAACAAAGGAGAATGACCCAAGCAGGTGTCTGCGCTGGACTACAGGGATGTGCTACACATATCCTGTACCAAGATGGCGGACGCGCGTCACGCCACCGCAAGCACGGACTGACTAGCGCTGCCAATCTAGCATTTTATATCTATGGTTTCGACGCGCTAGCGTCACGTGACTTTCTTAAAGCGACACGCACCGACACAGGGTTTCGCTCTATGAGCTCGACGCATGCGCTGACGCATCGGTGTTGTCCGATCTATCACTAGTTGCTGCATGAAGACTCGCCTCCGTTCTGGTGATTTATCAGATATAATATTTGGCGACGAGGAGAAGAATGGGAGCATGCTGGCTGAATCACGGACTGTTGCTGTTTCTGGAAAACAGGTCAAAATGTAGCTCTTTCTAGACTTGAGCGTCTGGGAGTCGAAAAATGGTAGCTGCGTGGCTGTTTCTGTGCTGCTGTTTCTTCTGTCTGCTGCCTGTCACCGCGGGTAAGTTTAAATAACTGCTAGATTTCCTGGAATGTTATTATTTTGTGGGTGGGTGGATGTTTATTTTTCCCTTTCAAGGTCAAAAACGAACGTGTGGGCCGGTGGCTCGGTGATTAGGATGGCAGCATAGAAAAACTGCTCTGGCACTGGTGGATAAAAGATCACCGTAACTCGCAATAGTAAGCCGGTAAAACTGCCAAGAATCGAGGTGTGATGTGTAAGGACAGGGATAGAAAGAAGACTAAAGTCATGTCACGGAATAACGACGCTGAAGGTGTCTTAAAAGACTGTGGCGCAACTAAAGTTAGCATAGGCCTTACTGAAGCTAACGCAGTGAAGGCGCGTCCTTCAGCCAGAACTGGAAGTGGCGTATGGCCAGGTGGAGACTATATGGGTGTGTGGCTGAGCTTCAGAAACTTGAATTTCTCCTTAATAAGGGAAAAACTTAACAGCATGATCAAAATAAAAATATGATGCAAAATAAAAATATACCTCCAATAATGGATATCTATATTTTGTGTCCCATAAATGTTTACATTTTCATGACAGCATTTCAAGTTTAAATAAGCATTTCGAATATCTGAAATCATGGCCCTTGTTATTGAGAACCTTTAAAGTTTTTCATGCTGTCTTTGGTGTAGACTCCTGTGGGTAGTAAATAAAACATCATCAGGGCACTTAGACAATGATGCATACAGTGGCCTCCTTCAAGACTGGAGGGGGGAGTCCCCCCCCCAAAAAAAAAAAAATAACGGTGAGGGGAGTCAATTTTACCCCCAATTTTTTTTTACCCCCAAAATACCCACCAGAAACATAAACCGGGTGACCCCCAAAATTACCTGGCCCCAGGGCATAACGCTAAAACATACTTGCCATACAAATACTAGTGACATGCACAAACCCTCCCAAAAATACTTGTGACTTTACAAAGATACAAAAAAAATATTGCTGAACTTACCAAGACCCCACAAAATACTACAGTATCTTGATTTACAAGACCCCCAAAATACCAATGAGCACTGACATACCCCCAAAGTACTGAAATCTCTAGATTTAGACCCCCAAAAATAGTTTGATCCCCCCCATCAGTTATTGCCCCCCCCCCCCCGGATTATCCATTACTGAGGTCGATGGGTTTGACTGTAGCTTGAGTGGAGACTCTAGTCAGCCATATTATACAAAACCAAAAATCCAATTTGAATACCTGGACTATCAATCAGATATGAGTAGACATTGGGCCACTGAACGTCAGGCTACTTGGTGGGGTCATTCTTCCATGAACCAGCCGGTAGTTTGTACGGGCATTCAGTAACTCCTGCTGCCGTGAGCTTCAGCTTATATCGTGCCCTAGCGCTTTCGTCCAGCTGGTCATAATACTCAAAACACATTCTCGATTACTTCATTGCTATAGTTTCAATTTAGAACATAAAAACAACACAAATTGGAAAGACGCTAATTCCAAACCATTGTGCAGTTCAAACGTCACGTACTGCCTGAACTTCGGATGACATAACGCCACACGGTTTTGTTTTCATTGAGTGTCCAAGTAGGTCGGCTGGAAGTGATGACACTGTGTTGTTGAGAATAGGCGACGGCATGGAGAGGAAGCCCTCACCCTGCTGTGATAACATCCATGCACCAAATCATGGGAGAAGTCATAGCCGAAGGTATTCGGGAGCTGAAAGTGGAATTGAAGAAGGAACTGGCTCAGGTTAGAACCAGTTTATGCGAAGATATGAAAACCCATCTGGAAGGCCTTGATAAAAAAGTTAGTCACCACTGACAAAAAGGAGGACATCGCGAAGCGTCTTTTGGGAATGTAAGAGAGCCTGGTTGGAAGGGAAGGGTGGGACAGCGGGGTCAGAGACGCTCTTACACAGCTGCTTGACAACCAGAAGTCCCTTGAGGCTAAAATAACGGCTTTAGAGGGGCGCTCCTGCCGCAACAGTATACGCATCTATGGAATCCCAGAGGAAGCTGGGGGTTCATCCATGGTGTACTTTATGGAAAACTTGATTCAACTGCATTTGGGAGAAGCTGTTGGCCCCTGTTCGGAGAGAAGCTTCGGTATAGAGAGAGCGCATAGGGCGTTGGGCCCACAGCCGCCCGCGGGTGCTCCCCCTCACTCTGTGGTGGTGCGGTTCTCAAAGTACACGATGGAAGAAAGGATCTTCCAAGCTGCTTGGAGGAAAACGATCTACATACAGGAGAGACGGGTGTTTTTCGACCATGATTATGCAGAAGCAGTTCAGCAGAGGAGGAAGGAGTACATTCCAATCAAAAAAGCCCTTAAAGCTAATAAGATTCGCTTCCAGACTCCTCTTGCGCAGATGCGCGTGTACTTTGACTCGGGGATTGTTTCTTATAACAGTGCGAAGGAGGCAGCGATGGACCTGAGGAGCCGGGGCTACAGCGTGGGACCCATACCAGCAAGCAGATCCAGAGATATTACTGTGGAAACCATTAACAACCTTGCATTTTAGCGCATTGCGAAGGAGGAGCGTGCTGGGAGGGCGGCGCACGACTACCAGGAGACCATCCTGGAAAAGCTGAGGGGATTTCAGAGACAAGCTACGGAGGCTCCCGAGATGGATGAGTAGTTTTGTTTTTTTTCCTCCCACATGCCAAAAACATGCAAGTTAGGTTAATTGGCATCAAACTGGGGATTCTAAATTGTCCGTAGGTGTGACTGTGAGAGTGAATGGTTGTCTGTCTCTCTGTGTTGGCCCTGCAATGGACTGGCGATCTGTCCAGGGTGTACCCTGCCTCTCGCCCAAAGATGCTGGGATAGGCTCCAGCCCCCTGCGACCCGAAAAGGATTAAGCGGAAGAAGATGGATGGATGGATTGGGGGGGGCTTTAACCTTGTTCTCTCATGATTCAGGTAACAAACCTTGATTTATCAATACTGGGGTTATTAATTACAACAGACCTACAAACATGACTTAACGGGATCCAGAGGAGGATACCCCCCCTCTCCTTTTTTCCTTTTCTTCTCCTTAAGAGTAAGTAATGTGCTGACGCAGACAATTGGCCACCTTTTTTGCGTACTTATATTACGGAGGGGCCCCACTGAGTGGCAGTAACCCCCTCCATAAAATTGAGAGGTAATAGACTCTTTTCAGATTTGGAAGCTTTGTTTTATGTCAGTTTTGTTATGGTTGATTTTGTTTTGGTGAAATGTCTTGTTAATGTGCCAAGTTATATTTGTGTTTTGAGGTCTGGGAATTTAGTTTTATATGAACATACTGTATGTATAAACCTTATTTGATATGCAGTGTTATAATATTCAGTCTTTAAATGTTAATGGTATTAACAGCCTCATTAAAAGAAGTAAGTTAATAGCCAAGTTGAAACGGGAAAAGGTGAATATTGCTTTTGCAAGAGACACATTTGTCTAATGCAGAACATGAGAAACTTTAAAAAAAAAAAGGGCTACTGAAAGGTATTTTTTTGCTTCTGATAAAAAAGTAAAGAAAAGAGGTGTTGCCATATTAATTTCCAACTCTATTAACTTTGAACTTATCTAGGATAAATTCTGTAGTTTTGAAGCGCTTTGTCAACGTTATGAATTGGGGAAGGATGACTTTTACCGTTATTTGCAAGTTCGACACCATTTTCTTAAAGAAACAGGAAATACTGGTTCAGTCGAACCCTCAAGAATTTTACAAACATTTATCAATGCATATAATTCTGGTACTATTAAAGGTATAATGGGAAATCTGTATAGGGCCCTTACTGTGACGAGCAAAATTTCTACAGTATACATTAAGCAATGCTGGGAGGAAACTGTCGATGTGGTCATATCAGAGGAGGAGTGGCACCAAGTATGGGAGACTCAGTGCTCCACCACCAACTCTTTAGTTTGGAGAGACTTCTGTTGGAAGTCTCTGATTCGTTTTTTTATAACCCCCCCCATCAAAAATCAAAACTCAGCAGGTCCTCGCAGTCATGCTGGAGGGAGTGTGGATCTACTTTGGCAGACCATGCTCATATTTTTTGGGTTATGTCCACATATTCAGTCCTTTTGGGGGGATGTGGGACACCTTATTTCAGAGACTGTGGGACTCAAACCTGATTTTTCTTTCTCCTGCCTTTACCTGGGAATAATTCCAAATTATATTTCTAAAAGGGACAGATACCTGGTGAAGATATTTCTTGTGGCAAGTAAGAAAGCCAGTACAAAATGTTGGCTCCAGAGAAGCTCCCCAACTATTGTTCTTTTCATTGAAATAGTGAATGCTATTGAATTAATGGAGAAGATGACCTTTAGACTTTGGCTTCAACAGGACAAAGGGGAGAAATACTGGGAAAAATGGGACTCTAGTAACTATTCCGAGATTTAGGATAACACTGTATTTTCAAATAGTGCATAATTTATGCGATAAAAAAAATGCTATATGTGTATGTATATACACTAGTGCATACCTGTGCATGCCCGTAGAGGGAGTTGTGTGTGAAAAAATTATCCATCCTTAGACTGCATCCTCGGCGGCGTCAGTAGCTGTGCCAGCCGACCGGCCTGGGCGACGCTTACCTGTGTCTATATATGTCTTGTAGGGAGTCATGTGCTCTATGTGCCGTCATATAGACATCATCTGGTGGGTCTTCTTCGTTCAGACCACTGAAGGGTCTCCTCCTGTCTCAGACAGCTGTGTTGTTCACAGTCATGCCTGCAGCGTACTGTTGGAACCTGAGGTGTTTGATGTTCACGACATCCTTTCTGACATGCAGCAGTCCTCCTCATTCTATTGCTCTCCATCTGGTGGGTCTTCTTCGTTCAGACCACTGGTTGAGGGATAGGTGTGTCGCAATTCCAGTTCATGGGCACGATCCTGAAAAAGTGGCTTTCAACCCTGTTCAGGAAGGCCCATGCATTCCCGTAGAAACCGGAGCACCCGGAGAAAATCAGCGCTATGCTTGGCATTTTACACATTTGTGGTGTAGACTGGCATTCATCAAGGTTACACATTTGCTGTCATGTAGGCATGGCGAGTCGTCCTATGATGCCTGAGTTCATAGGACGTGCTATGATGATGAGGCAGAGATCATAGGCCGTCCTATGATGTCCTAGAAACGTGCTTTAAAGTCTGTCGTACCCTATGCTGGTGAAGGGTGTCCTCGTGTCTCAGATGTGCGATGTGCTGGTGGACCCTCAGGTGTTTCATCTTTATGGCATCTTTTCTGACGTGCAGCAGTTGTCGTCATTCTATTGCTCTCCATCTGGTGGGTCTTCTTCTTCGTTGAGGGATAGGTGCGTTGTAATTCTAGTTCATGGACAGGATCATGAAAATGGATCTGAGCAAAAAGAGGCTTTCCGGCATGGACTCACTATATGAAATCATAGACATGAAGGCAGCCTTGATGTATATGACATTAGTGATGGCAGAAATGGAATGATCGAGAGATCGAATCATTTGAAACAATTGATTCAGAAAAAGAATTGATGTTTTGGAACATTTGAAACATCTCCCCACAGCGACATCTGGTGGCCAAATGTTATAATACTACACTGAACCAGTCAAGTGTTTTAGGGTCTTTATCTCAACGTTTCGTGTTTTGTTTGGGTTTCTAGTATTATTTGTCTGAAAATATATATTTTTTCAATTAGTATTTGTAGGGGGTGCTTGTTTACAAAATAGACATCAGTCACTGTTTTTAGGGGGTGCTTGTGTACATTCAGTTCTTTTTGCCTTCCTGTCAAGGAACAACAAAAAGACTGAGTTAGGAGGAATGCTGCCATGCAACTTCATATATTGTAAATATATGTAACTATATGTAAAATATACTGTATAACTATATGTAAATGTACAATATGGCTTCTTTTAGTGATCAAATGCACAATTATATTTATTGTAAATAATAATAAAGGTGTATAAATAATAAATGTATACTCGTATGTGTATTAAAAGAACATGAATACATACCATAAACATTACGCTGGCCATGGCTTGATTCAGCACTCGGTTGTGTTGTGCTAGGAATGCAGGCGTCAGGATGTTTTGTCCGTAGGTGTCTCCACCTACTTGTTGTATTGTTACAAAATGCAAGATGTTGCATACAGTGCATACATTTAACTTTTTTCCCTCAAGAAGGTCATAGTGATCCCAAACAGTTGACCTGGGACGCTTTCTACCCCCATCCATTTCCAAATAATGTAAATCCAAAAGCAGCTCAGTACAAGACACTCAGAGAGGCAAGACTTCACAAACAAACTGCTCTTCAGAGGAGCTTTAGGCACTTTTCCACGGGCCCCGGTCAGCCTCGGCCCGAGAACACGACTCGGGTCGGCGCGGCTCCATGGTCCCTCGATTGGTTTTCAACAGTACTGCAGCCCTGCTGCGGGTGGGTGGGATGTCTTAACAGCCAGGCGGCGCCTCACTCTCGTGACGTGAAGCGCGCGACCCAAACAAACATAACATGGCTGCTCTACAAGGCGACTCCTCGGTCTGTGGCTTTTTTCGCTGTAAATACCAAAAAGCACCGCCAGATAAGGGTACAGGCAGCAAGACTAAACACTCTGGAATAGTTGTGCAGCTTCTGGGAGAGCCGAAGACATGAGGATACAAATTAGGTCATAGGACGGTAAGCTAATGGTTGCTAATGCTAGTTTGCTGTAAGTACGGGCTGCACGGTGGCGCAGTGGTTTAGCACTGTGGCAGCACAGTTTACCCTCGGCCACGGGATCGTGGGGATCATGAGATCGTGGGTTCAATCCCAGCCCCCGACCAACAGTGAGCTGTATGGAGTTTGCATGTTCTCCCCGTGTTGCGTGGGTTTACTCCGGGATTTCTCCGGTTTCCTCCCGCATACCAAAAACATGTAGGTTTAGGGCGCACGCAGCGACCGGCAGCCGGTGGCTTGTCACCAGACTGCAAACCAAATCTACCTACGGGTACAAATAAGTAACAAAAAAAAAAAAAGTACGTCGTGCTACACATTAATGTCTGCAAGTTAGGTACTAAAATATATATGCTGTGTGTGTTTCAGATGGCTCTGTTGTTGAGAAATTACCTCTTCAAACGGTCGTTCTGGCTCAGCAACGCCTCTCACTGTCATCAGCCTGGCACTATTGTCAGCACAGCTTCACCAACGATCAGTGGTTATAGAGCTTAAGAATATCTGTAGAAACGTTTATTTCCTGTACAACAAATTGCTCTGCTCTGCGTGAAAATCATGGAGAGACTGTTCAGGCATCATAGACATACCTGCTTCTGCAGCAGTCTGAGGTGTGGTCATAGAAAAAATTGATCAGCTGACACAACTTGATCGCCAGATTAATAACTATATTAGCCACAAAATATCTATTCAAAAAGTAAACAGTACTGAGTTACGTATAATAAGATATATTTTATAGTTATGATGTATTATAGGCCAAAACAAACTTGATCTAGGATTAAAGGCAATTAGGTAAAATAGGTAAAAATAGGTAATGTTAATGAAGGCCTGTCTTTTTCTCTTTCCCTGTTTTTTTTTTTTTTTTTTTTTTTTTTTTTTTTTTTTCTGGGGGCTTATTGCCTTCCCTCACTGATATCCTTGCTTTGTAATCACCCACATATACAGTATATGTATACATATATATTTTTTTCACCCTATTTATTTATCCTTTTTGGAGACTGATGTGATACTTGGAAGATCAGTATGTGTAGTACCATCTTGTATAAAGTCAAAAACTTTAATTACAAAAAGGCAATTAAAATAATGCAGTCATGAGATTACATGAAAAATAATTGATTTCCTCGATACATGTACTGTAGAAATATATATTCTCTGCATCAACAATGTACTATACATGCATTCATGTAGTATTGCACTGGGAATTGCACTGACAATAAAGCTGTGAAGTTTTTGCAGATGTCTCTTTTTTTATATATCTGAAGGTTACCACCATGTGGCACAAATGAAATACTGAAAGACTGGAAAAGCTAAGAATAATCCAGCATTTTGAGAAATCACTTTTGGTTTGGTTTATTTATTTATTTAGCGAATGCAAAGTCCTTAAGCCAAGCAGTTGCCTCCTGGTTTGCTGTATGGAGGGTGTGTAATCCTCCTTCCAGTCTTTGGAGCGGGCAAGCCTCTATGATGTGTTCCATAGTTTGCTCCTCTCCACATGCGCACAGTGGGCTAGGGCTACTGCCCCATCTGTGAAGGCTGGCCAAGCAGGGGCCATGTCCAGTCCTGAAGCGATTGAGTGTAGACCACTGTCTCCTTGGGAGGTTGGTGCCCGGGACCTGTTGGTTGGGGTTTATCACCAGCTGTTTGTTTGGGACCTCCTTGGTTTCCCATTCCTCTTGCCAAGCTGTCTGGATGGTAAAGTCAGCTGGGGGAGGGTTTTTCCAAATCGGCCGTCTGGATGAAAGTCGGGCAGTGGGTGGGGTGTAGATATCTGCATGGATTGGTAAGTGAGGAAAATCTTTAACTTTTTGGAGCATCCTTTGAGTTAATGCTGCTCGCCGGATGTGTGGAGGGGCTATGTTTGACAGTACAGAGAGCCAGGGGAGTGGTGTTGAGCGGATTGTTCCAGTTATAGTTCTCATGGTTGAGTTGAGCTGGGTGTCTACATGGTGTGTGTAAGATGACCTGGACCAGACAGGGGCACAATATTCTGCTACAGAGTATGAAAGGGCCAGTGCTGAGGTGCGCAGGGTGGAGACTGCCGCCCCCCATTTTGCACCAGCGAGCTTGCAGAGCAGGTTGTTTCGTACTTTCACCTTAGCAGCCGTCCCCTTTAGATGTTCCTTGAAGGATAAGGTCCTATCAAGGGTCACTCCAAGAGCAATGGACACTCCAAGATAAGTTGGATTTGGGGCATGCTTAAGCTTGAGTCCGCTCAGGTGGATGTTTAGTTCTCTGGCAGCTTTTGCATTGTGGAGATGAAATACACTGGAGACGGTTTTTGCTGGGCTTGGTTTTAGGCGCCAGATTTTGCAGAACTGGTCCAGTTTAGCAAGATCTTCCGTGAGCACCCGTTCCAGTGGTTCAAAGTCTGGTGCTTGGAATGCCAAACAGATGTCGTCTGCATAGATGAATTTGCGGGATTTTGTAGTAGGCAGGTCGTTTATGTAGAGGTTGAACAGAGTTGGAGCTAGAACTGAGCCTTGTGGGAGTCCGTTTTTCTGCATTCTCCATGCACTTGTGTTCTGACTGAGGTGGACTCTGAACCTTCGGTTGGTCAGCAGGGTTTTTATAATTGCTGTTGCCCAAGCAGGGATCGCCTTTATAAGTTTCAGGAGGAGGCCTTTGTGCCAGACCGTATCATCGAGAAACACAGCCCCTGTCTTCAGTCTGCTCTCGAAGCCATTTTCAATGAAGGTGGTTAGGGCCAGTACTTGTTCTCCTGTACTGCGGTCCTTGCGGAAACCTGCTTGATCCACACTTAGAATATCCTCTATTTCTGGGGAAATGCGTTGCAGTATTAGGCGCTTCATGATTTTGTAAGGAACGCTGAGTAGGGAGATTGGGCGGTAGCTTGCTGGTAGTTTGTGGTCTTTGCCAGGTTTTGGGATGGCAATGACCTTTGCTGTCCGCCATTTCTTTGGGATCGAGTTTGTTTGTGTGATCCTTGTGTAGAATTGTGTCAACCAGGTTAGGGCTCGGGGGCCAAGATTCTTCATGAATTCTGGGAAGATGTTATCGTATCCTGCTGCCTTTCCACATTTCAGGCCCTGTAGGACTTTCTCCAGTTCAGCAGCCTCGAAGGGTTCAGGGTTCGTTTCCTCTACAGGCATTTTTTGGTGTTTTTTTAGCTCAGTTGTAACTGCTCTTCTGGTGTCTTTGTCTTGGGGTGCTTTGGCGATAGTCAGTAGGTGGGATGCAACTTGGTTGGGTGTGACGGATGCTCGGCTTTGGCTAGGGGGCTTCTGTGCAGCTCCTAGGCGACGGATGAGGCTCCAACATTTCCTGCTAGAGTGGGTAAAGCTCCGGTCAGCAACTGTCTCCTCCCATTTCTTTCGCCGGGCTGTATTTAGCGATTCAATGAGATGGTCTGCTATCTCTGGGTCCCCTGATGTTTGATAGGATTGTAGGAGGGCAGCACTTTCTCCGTCCAGACATGGGACATAGAGGGGTCGGTAGCCTCGTGGGATTGCAGTATGGGCAGCCTTGAAGATTGCGCTGCAGAAGCGGTTGTATGCTTCATCTACAGTGATGGTGTGGAGTGGGATGGTAACAATGCTCCGGTCCAGAGTTTCACTGAATTTCTTCCAGTTGGCTTTGCGGAAGTTCCAGCGCATCTTCCTTGGGCTGTATATGACTGGAAGTTGTAGGCCAATGTGTACAAGCAGGGGCCGGTGTTGGCTGTGTGGAAAATCATCAAGAATGAGGATCTGTGTAGGATATGGCTCCCCATTCAAAGAGCTGACCCAACACAGGTCAGGAGAATAGTCCTTCTTCCACCTAGCAGAGTGGAAGGTTCCTCTTTGTTTGGGGTCGTATATCAAAGCGAGGTCATTTCTGGATGCCCAGTCTGAAAGTGCCTCCCCATCACTGTCCACTGCTGGGTACCCCCAGTCAGGGTGATGGCTGTTAAAGTCCCCCACATAGATGGCAGGGTGGGGTAGGGTGGGTAAGACCTGCAGATCCCAGTTGGCATTAGGGGGCTTGTACACATTGACAATATGGAAGCCACCAATGATTATGGTGTCTGAGAAATGTGTTGTTATCAGGTGATTTGCTTCAACTATGTCAGAACGCACATAGGTGGCACGTCCATGTTTAGCATGTAGAACATAGCACAGGAGGTCAAAGCCTTTGATGGTGAAGCGGCCAGCTTCCTCTGTGCCAATATGAGTCTCTTGGAGGCAGATTACATCAATCGAATGTTGGAAGGCGAGGACTTCGATAAGGCTTCGCTTGGCTGCAGATAGGCCTTCAACGTTTAGTTGTAATATGCGAAGGGCAGATCCTACCACAAAGTGCTCTTGGGGCTGTTTGCTTTCGGCTTTAGGACTGTGACTAGGATTCTTCTTTGACTTGGCACAGAGGCGTCGTCTCTTTGAATTTAGTCTGCTGGTAGGATCATTAGCTTCCCCAGGCAAGCCCGAGTACTGGCGGAGGGCGCGACGAGAACGCTGATCCATTGCCCCATTGGTTTGGTGTAAGTCTGTCAACAAAATTATGAGCCATATTATATAAAATATAATATTATATTATGAACCATAAAACAGTTTGTGTTAAAATGTTAAATCCCATTAAACCTAATCCGGGGGCTTCCAATCATGTGTCATGGGGGGCCAAGACCCTGCAGGTTCTCTCTTCTACCCAAGTCTCTTCAGCAGGTGTTCTCACTGATCAGTCAGTGGAAGAAGTTCAGTGGAATCTGCTGTTGAAGACACTGGTTGGAGGTAAAGCCTGCAGGGTCTTGGCCCTCCGTGGCACATGATTAGACACCCCTGCCCAAACCCATTATGATGAAGAGCAGATGCTAATATGACCCAGAATTCCTCCATATACATTCAACAATACAGTCTTCAGTTAATAAAATAATTGTGTTGGTTACTTTTTTCTTAAAAATGAGCCATTATTTTCAAGGTCACAGATAAATCCTTTGTACAGTTGACTCTTTTCCCACCGGTGTCTTAACAGACAAAATGGAAAATCATGATGCAAACACTTAAGTCACTAAATTCTTTATTACAATCAGCAGCAAATTCCAGATTATTCAGAATGTGCAAAATTCAAACTGTAAAAAAGAATAAAACTGGAATGGGTCACACACGGCTGCCACGCTGCCTCACTGAGAAGCAACCGGATCAGCCCCTGGTCCTGGTCCTGGTCCAGTAGATCTTCAGCCTGCATCTCTGTAAATAGTGAGGCAAGGTCCAGTTGGGGTGGACATTTTCTGTCTTGCATAGACAAAAGACAAATGGGTGGTGGTTAGTTAAAGCAAGTTTAACACATATTTGGGAAATACACTTGTTGCTAAAAGCCAGTGGTGGAATGTGAATTAATGAATGAATCTTAATTTCGGATTGATTAAAGGTAAAGATTAAAAGAAAATAGAATAATATAACAAAGGGGAAAAAATCTAACAAGGTCAAATTAAACAATAACTCCTCTGATTATACAGTTAGGTGATCTGAAATGGGTGATGGCTGAAGCTGCAGCTTATATCGCCCACCATATTCCATCCAAGAATTCAAAAGAAAAACAAAACGGGAGGGATTACAATTTGAATGTGACAATAAAGTACTTCGTTGTTGTATTTAACCACAGTTTTCATGTAGGTGCGCTTCGGTAGATTTTTCAAGGGCTGCGTTACATTAACAATCATCTGCTTTTACTGTGGCCTCAGCAATCAGAATGAATTAATACATTCACTTGAATGGAATCTAGTACTTTAACTGATGCTGTGAATCACTGAGTATGGAGTCACTCAGTCAAAATCTGAAGTTTTTATCCAAAAACACAAACCAGGACTTTTACCAGGATTAACATACAGTATTTCATCGTTTTGCTCTCACAAGCGAATATTTAGGAGAAAACAGCGCGATTCAGCAGTTAGCACTAGCAAAAAAAAACCAAAAACGTTAGCTTAAAAACGTTAGCTAAAAAACGTTAGCAGTGTGGCGGGTTGATTCAACCCCCCCCACAACACACAGGACAGTCAGCTGTCGTCTCTTGGTTTTTCCTGCTGCACTACTGAGATGTAATGTGCCATTCATGTATTGTGATGTAATGTGCCATGCATGTATTGTGATGCAATGTGCCATGCATGTATCGTGATGCAATGTGCCATGCATGTATAGTGTTCATGTGTCCTGTCCTTACTGTGACCTAGAGGCTGAGATCAATATGTAGATGTGCCTTGTAACCTCTTTGTCCTACACCTGGAGCAGAGGCTAGCAAATCTGCCTATTGTTATGTAGGTCTTTCAAATGCAAATATCTCATGCCTGTTCTGCAGTCCCTTTGATCGTACCAACTGCTGTGAATCTGCTCTTTGATGTATTGTTGTAGTTTGGTATATATGCTGCAACTCTGTAACGCAAACCCTCTCAATCTCACTTCTGCAACTGCTGCTGCTGGACACAGACTTTGTGTCCTCCTCCTCTGAGAGCCGCTTGGGCTCGCTCCCGGCGCGCATGACGGCGGTATGATTAGTAAACTCTACTTAAAACCTTCAACAACGTTGCTTTTTTTTTTATCATCCGCCGCACTGGTGACCCCGAAGACGGCACACGCTTTGTGGGACGCAGCCTTCTGGTCTGGACATCCACGCTGAACCGGCCGAGGGACACAAGACGTCTCCTCCCTCTCGCCGCCCCAACGCACCATGACCTGAAGGCGGAAAAGAACACGCTGCCAGTGAACGCTTCACTGGTTACCCCGAACATGCACACGTTTTGTGCAAAGTAACCTTCTGATCTGGACAGCTGCACTGGTGACCCGTTCTTCAGGATGAGATCTGCACGTCTGAGATCTGCTCATCCACGCTAGACCGGCCGCGCTCGCAGTTCCTCCACATGAGAGCGCAGGCACCTCGTCCCCTCTCCACGACGGCGTCCTCCATGGCTGGCGGAGAACGCAACACGTGGACCTGAACGCACCACGGCCGAGCGGTGCCAAAGATGGTCTATTCCAGGGGTGTCCAACCAGGTGCCATGGAGAGCCAAGACCCTGCAGGTTTTCTCTTCTACCCAGTCTCTTCAGCAGGTGTTTTCACTTATCAGCAATCAGTGGGAAGAAGTTCACAGAAATCTGCTGTTGAAGACACTGGTTGGAGGTAAAACCTGCAGGGTCTTGGCTCTCCATGGCACATGGTTGGACACCCCTGGTCTATTCCCTCCCGCCACTCCAACGCATCTGCACGAGCCGAGGGACAAAAGATCGTCTATTTCCTCCCATCGTTCCAACGCACCATGGCCAAGCTGCAGCCACTGCCCAAACCTGGATTTTATCGCTGCCGTCTGCGCCGATCTCCACCAAGATTCTATACCCTGACTCGCCACTCCAGCGGCCCACCCACGCACGGAACCCCTGCGCGCGCACTGGGGAGTTACGAGGACGGCACACCACGCACAGGACAATAACTGCTTCACTGACCGCCTTCCTTCTGCTGCACACTGGCCCTTCAGGCTTGCTTGTACACCTGAGGCCCGCAGCTTGCTCACTGGATTTTATGGTCTTAGCCACGGCACACAAGGGGAATTCAGCTGTCTGCGGTTCCCGAGGCTTTGGAGTTGCGCCTGCCCTAAAGTCAACACGCCAGTCCCTCTACTTTTTTTTTTTTTCTTACAGCCGCTCCTGCTTTTCTTCATGGCCACGAGAGGAGTCAGAGACAAATTTTTCTTCTTGTGATCTCCGCACGCGCAACGGGACAGCCCCTCGACGTCGCGGAGCAGCAAGCAATTTTTGCGCGGCTCGGACGATTTCACCGTCCCTGCCGGCACACACTACCCCTCCCCTCCCTCCCCCTCCGCCTGCAGCGAGCTTCTCCCACAGCTCGCTCCCATAGATGGATTATTGAGGTCTCGGCCCCTTGCCGTGCCCTCTGGAGGGGAGCGTGTGGCGGGTTGATTCAACCCCCCCACAACACACAGGACAGTCAGCTCTCGTCTCTTGGTTTTTCCCGCTGCACTACTGAGATGTAATGTGCCATTCATGTATTGTGATGTAATGTGCCATGCATGTATCGTGATGCAATGTGCCATGCATGTATCGTGATGCAATGTGCCATTCATGTATCGTGATGCAATGTGCCATTCATGTATAGTGTTCATGCGTCCTGTCCTTACTGTGACCTAGAGGCTGAGATCAATATGTAGATGTGCCTTGTAACCTCTTTGTCCTACACCTGGAGCAGAGGCTAGCAAATCTGCCTATTGTTATGTAGGTCTTTCAAATGCAAATATCTCATGCCTGTTCTGCAGTCCCTTTGATCGTACCAACTGCTGTGAATCTGCTCTTTGATGTATTGTTGTAGTTGGGTATAGATGCTGCAACTCTGTAACGTAAACCCTCTCAATCTCATTTCTGCAACTGCTGCTGCTGGACACAGACTTTGTGTCCTCCTCCTCTGAGAGCCGCTTGGGCTCACTCCCGGCGCGCATGCACGGCGCCGGGAGCGGAGCTCCCGACGGCGGTATGATTAATAAACTCTACTTAAAACCTTCAACAACGTTGCTTTTTTTTATCATCCGCCGCAGCAGCACAGAACAGCACACAATTTAATGCACAGGACCAAAGTGCAATACAAAACTCAAACCAGGACTTTAACCTGGATTAACATATTTCATCGTTTTGCTAGCAAATATTTCATCGTTTTGCTCTCACAAGCGAATATTTAGGAGAAAACATGCGCGATTCACCAGTTGGTACTTGCTAGCTAGCAAATTAAAAACGTTAGCTTTAAAACGTTAGCCAGCACAGAACAGCACTGTAATGGCTCAAAAAAAGTGAGCTTACCACCAATAGGATAAATAAGCAAGCAGATGCACATTATTACAAATCACTCACCATGATGGTTTTCGTCTACAGCTTGTCCATAGTGCGGTTTCTATGCTGTGCAGCCATAGGTCCGGGTCACTCCTCACTGTGGATCTGCCACAAAGCAGAGAAAACTCTGCACCTCTTCATTGGACCACGGTGTAGAGTGCCGCAAAACCTACAACGCTGTCTGTATTAATATCATATTTACTCCGTGACAGTTAGTCCATGACAATATTGCAAATGGCGGTTATCAGAAGACGGGGAAGATGGTCGATTTCGTGACGTTATGACCTGACCAATCAGCGGCGACCAGTCTGTTGACGTCACATCTCGGCCCCGGGCCGGCCGTGATGGACCCTGCCCTGGATCAGGTACGAAAATAGCGCCTGCTAACCGGTGCTGGGGCTACTGGAAAATGCGCAAACGCGGGGACAATGGGGCGGTGCTGGGGAAAGCGGGGCCTGTGGAAAAGTGCCTTTTGAAATGTTTCAGGCATGTGGGCTGATGAATCAGCAGCCAATCAGGCAAGGACACGAGAAATTAGTATTTTACATATAAAGTATTTATGTAATACATAAATTGTGCATAGAATAGGCAATTTAATATTGTGTAATGGCAGCATTTTATTATTCCATTTGAGAAACGGGATAACACAATCACTGCATAAAATAACGGTGAAGTTTGAAAACAGTTGGTGACGTAATGGAATGCGAAATGGAACAGTCACGTGACATCCTCTTTCTGATACAGACCTCAGAACAATGATTTTTATTTATTCATTTCGGATAGATTAAAAGTAAAGATTAAAAAGAAACAGAATAATATAACAAAGGGGAAAAAATCCAACAAGGTCAAATTAAACAATAACTCCTCTGATTATACAGTTCAGCATAAGTTATCCGAAATGGGTGATGGCTGAAGCTGCAGCTTATATTGCAATTCAGTTGCTTATATTGATTCAATTCAGAAGTTCCACCTAGGTTTCGGTACACACTAAAACACTGTTTTGACTTTGCCATCACTAGTTTTCATATAATAGGCATTTTAATTTTGTGTAATGGAGGTCAGACATCATAGATTAAACTAGAGACACTTTAAATAACTGATTAAACTCATCACCTATACTAACACCAACACTTCCGGTGTCGCAAAATAATAACTTAATATTTTTGTTTTGACTATAAAACAATAAGAGCAAAATTAAACACAGGTATATCCAAAAATTTGATAATATATTTTTTTCTACCTAAGTTTAGAAAAGGACAAAACAAAAATGAGACCAAAAATTTGTTTTTTTTGATTTTATTTTGAATTGGAATTACAAATGAAGGAACCTTCATTTGATACAGTAGATCACAATCTATTATTAAAGAAACTACTAAATTGTGGTATTAGAGGGGTAGCACTGTCCTGGTTAAGAAGTTACTTAAAGAATAGATATCAGTTTGCATGTGTTAACAACAAAAACTCAGAGCTACTGAAGGTCACCTGTGGAGTCCCACAGGGTTCAGTTTTGGGACCATTATTATTCAATATGTATATAAATGATATATGTAAAGTTTCAGAAAAAATGGACTTAATATTGTTTGCTGATGACACTAACCTGCTATGCAGTGGAAACAATTTGGAACAACTTCTGGATACACTCGGAAAGGAATTGGGAAAGCTGAAACTGTGGTTTGATTCAAACAAATTAACGCTCAATTTAAGCAAGACAAAATTTATAGTCTTTAACAACCATCACAACTACCCAGTACCCAAACTCAGTGTAAATGGTGTAGAGATTGAAAGGGTATCCGAAACTAAATTCCTTGGAGTAATAATTGATAACAAACTGTGTTGGAAGCCACATATTAATTATATAAAAGGTAAAGTATCCAAATCAATTGCAATATTACACAGAGTGAAAAATTTGCTGAATCAACCCACACTATACACCTTGTATCATTCATTAATACTCCCATACATGACATATTGTAATGAAGTATGGGGAAATGCATATAAAACAAACATATATCCACTCTTTATGCTTCAAAAGAGAGCTATTAGAATAATCAACAAAGCAGCTTACAGGGAACCAACAAACCCACTTTTTCTTAAACAAAAAACTCTCAAGTTGAAAGATCTGATCGACTTTAAAACCGCAATAATAATGTTCAAAGTGAAGAATCTATCACTGCCCGCAAATATCCAAAAGTTGTTCCAAACAAGGGAGAAACGATATCACTTCAGAGGAACATGTATATTTCAAAAGCCTACAGTGAGAACAACCACCAAGCAACACTGTATTTCAGTGCAAGGTGTCAGATTATGGAACGATTTTGGACCTGAATTAAAATCATGTACAAAGCTTGGACAATTTAAACAAAAACTAAAGGAAGAAATACTCCAAACATATTTATATTTACAAGACGACATGTAAACTCACATAAGGATTGACATTTCCAGCCTGTGTTGTGTTATAGCTTAGTTTTTTTCTTTTCTTTTTTCTCTGTGACACTGTCTTAGATTTGTTTTTGAATAGTAACCGCTTAACTTAGACTAGCTCAGTTTTCTTTTTCTCTCAGTCACATTTTGTCTTAGCCTTGTTTTAAATTGTAATCGCTCTTGTCTTGTTTTCTCTTTTTTCTCCTTTGAATTCTTGGATGGAATATGGGTGGGCAATATAAGCTGCGGCTTCAGCCATCACCCATTTCGGATAACTCACGTGGAATTGTATAGTAGAAGGAGTCTTTGTCTAATTTGACCTTGTTGTTATATTATACAGTTTCTTTTAACCTGTAATGTACTATCCGAAATAAATAAATTCATTCATTCATTCATTCAACCATACACGGATTTGTATTCACTTGCTGAAACAAAAACGACTGACGTTTCAAAACAATTGGGGGCGGAACGGAACGCGATATGGAACAGTCACGTGACGCCGTCCTTCTGATACAGACCTCGGAACAGCGTTTCGAATCACAAGTTCCACCTAGGTTCCGGTACGTTCCAAAACACTGTTTCGATTTTGCCATCACTACGATTTACCAGTCAGTCTACGTTCCTACTCTCACCTATGGTCACAAGCTTTGGGTAATGACCGAAAGAACAAGATCGCGGATACAAGTGGCTGAAATGAGCTTTCTCCGTAGGATTGCTGGACTCACCCTCAGAGATAGGGTGAGGAGCTCAGTCATCCGGGAGAGGCTCAGAGTAGAACCGCTGCTCCTCCACATTGAAAGGAGTCAGTTGAGGTGGTATGGGCATCTGATTAGGATGCCTCCTGGACGCCTCCCACTTGAGGTGTTTTGGGCACATCCCACTGGGAGGAGACCCTGGGGCAGACCCAGGACTCAGTGGAGAGACTGTCTCCCAGCTGGTCTAGGAACGCCTTGGTATCCTCTCTGAAGAGCTGGAGCAGGTGGCTGGGGAGAGGGAAGTCTGGGCTTCTCTGCTTGAACTGCTGCCTCCGTGACCCGGACCTCCGGAAAAGCGGTAGAAGATGGATGGACCTGCACAAAACAGATTTACTCGTAAAGGGTTGAACTGTTGGCGCTCGTGTGGTGAAAAGACTGCAAATCATTTTCATGTGTTTTGGTCATGCCCAGTTATCCACCAATATTGGTCCAATGTACAGACAATATTGGGGAAAATATTCAATGTAACGGTTCCCTTTTCTTATGTCACTTTGTATTTGGGTTTACTACCGGAATCGCTGGAAAGACGTGGAGAAAAATACTTATTCACTGTTTTAATATTGGCAAGTAAAAAAGCTCTAACAAAAAAATGGATGTCAAAAGACTGTCCTGCACCTGAAGATTGGATTAACGTGATTCAGGACATTTATTTTTCAATTCAATTCAATTCAGTCGTTTATTTCAAACTCAGGGTTCATATTATGAGCAAAACAAAAACGAGTAGAAAATAGATAAACAAATAAATAAAGTATATACAGATCAGCAGACACTCGGCGCTCTTGTAACAACAATGACATACAATAATGGGCTCAGTATAAAATGGAACACCACCACTTCCAAATGCTGGAATGAAGTGTGAGTGACGAGTTGACAATTGCTGATATAAGATGATTGTTATTTGATGGAAAAGTTGACATTTGCACTGAGACAGGACATGGATGGGTTCTTGAACTTTTGGCAACCCTGGAACGCATATGTGTCTTCCATCAGATCTAATCTTGCACAAACACCATTTCAATAATGGCACCTCTCTTTGTACCAACGCTACTCAGATGGTCTTTTATTTTCTGCTCTTTTGTTTTTGTTTTTTTTTAACTTTTCTTTTACTTAAAAAAAAGGTGTAATAATTTTTTTCCAATGTTGTCAAAAAAAAGGGGAATATGTGATGAAAATGTAAACAATGCAATGCTGTAATGACATGTATACCCTTTACAAAAACTTAAAAAAAAGCTGAAAAGCAAAAAAAAAAATTTTTTAAAAATGGTGCTGCAATTGAGGCATTTTATCTCATTTTTCCAAAGTACGAGGTGTGTCAGAAAAGTAACAGGACTTGGTGTGCTGTGTGAGCTATGATTGGGGTAGGGAATAACACATTGCCACATGGCTAGACAATCAACCAACATGTCTACAAAGACATCGAGAAGAGGCGAGAGTTGTGACTGCCTCACCACGACAATGCACCAGCTCACAAAGCCCTGAGCATCCATCAGTTTCTGGCTGAGAAAAACCTCGCCGTGCTGGCGCAACCTTCCTACTCACCTGACCTGGCTCCATGTGATATATTTTTTGTCCTTTTCCACAAGCTCAAAGGGGGTCATCAAGGGGACACGTTTTCCAGACGTGGAAGCCATCAAGAGGGCCGTGATGATGGAGCTGCGGAGAATCCTTCTAGGAGTGGATGGAGGCACGACCCAGAAGGATGGGAAAGTGTGTTAGACTCAAGGGGGATTATTTTGAAGTGGAAAACTTTAGTTTATAGTTTCCATTTGAAATATGACCCTAGTCCTGTTTCTTTTCTGACACACCTCGTATGTCACAGACATTTCATGTCTGTGGGAACTGTCAACATGTGCAGTAAGTGTATCATTTAAGAGGCCATGTTACCTTGATGCTTAACCTTTTGAAACCAAATCTAGGTTAGCTCCAGAGAAACTTTAGATACACCATTGTTGCAAGTTTGACGATTCTTGCACTAATGCTGACAACATAATGGCAACACGTGAAAAGTTACGTTGACCTTTTGACTTGAAAGGTAGGTCAGTTCTAAGGAACCTCAAGTTAAATCCCTGTACCAACTTTGGTCATTCTCACCTCTGAGGATCTCAAGTTATAGTTGTGAACACAGGGACAGACAGATGCTTGCCTGAAAACATGTCAGGCTATTTGCTGTCCTTGCCTGAGTACAGCAGGGATGAAGTCTGTCTTTTCTAAATGCAGTTTCTTTTTTTTCTATTCCAGGAAAAATCTCAGCAGAAATTGTACCGAAGACAATTCAGGCTTCTGCTGGTGGAAGTGTCACTCTGCCCTGCTTTGTCTCTCTCAGTGGTGAGGTACCAACAGTGGAATGGTCCAAGAAGGGTCTGAATCCAAACATCGTCTTTCTGTACCGGGATGGCTGTGAGGATTTCGCGATGAAGCATCTACTGTTCAGATATCGGACAAACCTCATCATGAATGAGCTTCATCATGGAAACTTGTCTCTGATTATTTCCAACCTGATGCTTTCTGATAGTGGAATGTACCAGTGTGCTATTCTGAAGAGAAAACTGCAGATCATTGCAACAGTAGACCTCATTGTCGGTATGTATGTGTAAAGTCCAAAGTTGTAGTTGCATTTTTGACCATAAAATGTATAATTCTTAATAATGACATCCATCAATAAGGTTATGGTTTTAGTGCTGTTTATCAGGATTATGAAACAATTGGCTGGATTTCAACAAAATTTGGTGAGGGTGGAAATTTAGTGTCAGAAGAACCTATTAAATTTTGGATCAAATCTGAATTGTCTTTCCCACATTCTGTAACACTGCAAGATTGATATTTTTCTTTAATCCTTCTGAGAATTATGCATGAAACTTGTGTGTGTGTGTTTGCATTAACAGCATAACTCAAAACAGTCAAACTTATTTTGATTAAGTTTTCAGGAGAGGTTGAAAACAGACCAAGGAACAAACAGTTAGATTTTGGGGGTGATCTGAATCACAATCAGCCTCCAGAAAACTTTTAAATACAATCCCCAATTCCAATGAAGTTGGAATGTTGTTTAAAACCTAAATAAAAAAACAAAGTACAATGATTTGTAAATCCTTTTCAACATATATTCAATTGAATACATTATAAAGACAAGATATTTAATGCTTAAGCTAAAGCTTTGTTTTGGGTTTTTTTTTTTTTTTTGCAATATTGAATTTGATGCCTGCAACATGTTCCAAAAGAGCTGGGACAGGGGCAAGAAAAGACTGGGAAAGTTGAGGAATGCTCAAAAACTCTTTTGGAACATTTGACAGGTGAACAGGTTAATTGGAAACAGATGAGTGTCATGATTAGGTATAAAAGGAGCATCCCCGAAAGCAGGGGTGTCCAACCATGTGCCATGGAGGGCCAAGACCCTGCAGGCTTGACTTCAACAGCAGATTTCACTGAACTTCTTCCCACTGATTGCTGATCAGTGAAAACACCTGCTGAAGAGACTGGATAGAAGAGAAAACCTGCAGGGTCTTGGCCCTCCATGGCACATGATTGGACACCCCTGCCCAAAAGGCTTAGTTGTTCACCACTTTGTGAACAACTGCATGGGCAAATATTTCAACAGCTGAATAACATTTCTTAATGTACAATTGCAAGAAGTTTAGGGATTTTATCATCTACAGTCCATAATATTATCTAAAGATTCAGAGAATCTGGAGAAATTTCTTAATGTAAGTGGCAAGGCTGAAACCCAACACTACCCGTGACCGTTGATGCCTCAGGCGGCAACTGCTTTAAAAACAAACATCATGCTGTAAAGGATATTACCACATGGGCTCAGGAACACTTTGGAAAACCACTGTCAGTTAACAAAGTTTATTGCTACATCTACAAGTGCAACTTAACCTCTTGCACTCCGGGATACCGCGGGCGGTCACGTCTCTGCGTCCTAGGGCGCACTGAGGAAAAAAAAAAAAAAAAAAAAAAGCTGCATTTCCGTTCTTCCACTACAGACACAGCTGTGAACAGAAAGCCAAAGGAGTGCTTTGATTGGTTTAGATTTGATTGACCTCTCATTCGACTAATAAGAGCCTTGAATTGGGTTTCTGAAACCTTGAAGAACCAATGACTGAAAACCTAGCAAGAAGGACCCACCTACCAATGGCTGCGAATACAGTGAGCCAATTGAAGCAGAGAAGTTCGAAAGCGTGCGTCCCGTGCGTAAAATCTGTTTTGTGTAAGCCGCTGGGTGACACACACGTGTTCGCCAGTCTTTTTTTCTTACTACTGTTCTTATTTGTTTTGAAAAATCGTTCGCCAAAACCGCAATCATGGAAGTGCAAAGCCGCAATAATGGAATCATGGTTTGACCGGGTCGCATGACCAGATCCACGAGTCGTAACAAGCGGACCAGCGTCATGTTCGTCTGACAATGAGTAAGAGAAGTTCGCCAGCGACACTGCTGTTGTGGACAGGTAAGTGTTATAAGCTAAGTTATTCTTTATCCCTGAAAACTGTAACCAAAATGACTTTTGACCGATCGGTAAATTACAACTGTGCGTCATTGCCGCATGACGGACCGCGGCGCATAGACCGCAGTCCGGACCATGAACGCCGCCCCCCCCCCCCCGCTACTCTTCTGTAGCGGATTGCAGATATTTTAGTACAACTGTGCGTAGTAGACCGCGGCGCACCGTCCCCGCTGTCCGTCATGTAGCGATGGACGATGTCCGTCCTCTGTAGCGGGGGGGGGGGGGTTGTTATCCTGTACATTGTAGATATTTTAGTATAATTTTTAGTGCACTGTAGGTTATTTTTTTCTTGTAAAAAAAAAAAAAAAGCCACACATTTTTTACGTGGCAGGCTTCTTTGTGTGTGGGGGCTTGTTTGTTCATTCATTCATTCATGAATGAATAAACAACCCCCCCCCCCCCACACACACACACACAGCCCTGAGTGTCACCTTTCATTAGAGCCCAAGATCAAGCTTCTATATTGAATCATTCAAAAGTTACAGACGTTTTTCCAAACTGTGCCATTTGGCACAGTTCAAAAACGCCTGGGAACAACCTGACAAAAAAGCTGTGTAATATATTCATTTTTTGTGGTATTGTTACAAAATTTTGACCTCAGCTGGATAACACTTGGTTCTACATTTCTGTTGCATTTTCCAGCCCGGATCTGACAGCTGTATGTTATTTGCAAGCATTTGTATCCAAAAAAAAAACACCCAGGCGAAATTTATTTTCTTCAAGTTCAGTATGTTTAGATGACTGTTACTCAGTGGCAGGAGCACTTAGAGAGATTATGACTGTTTTGCCAAAAAATTCAAAGTGTTTTCTTTTAAATGAGACCAACCCCATGAAGATGCTGCAAAGGGTTGAAGAACAGCTTTTGATTTACTTTGGGTACGTTATTTTTAGGCGTTTTTAGGGAAATTGACCAGAGTGCAAGGGGTTAAAACTCTACCATGCAAAGTGAAACCCATCAACAACACCCAGAAACTCCGCTGGCTGCTCTGGGCCCGAGCTCATCTGAGATGGACTGATGCAAAGTGGAAAAGTGTGCTGTGGTCTGACAAGTTGGTGTTTCATATTGTTTTTGGAAATTATGAACGTCATGTCCTCTGGGCTAAAGGGGAAAAGGACCATCCAGATTGCTATCAGTGTAAAGCTCAAAAGCCAGCATGTGTGATGGTATGGGGGTGTGTTAGTGTCCATGTCGTGGGTAACTTGTACATCTATGAAGGCGCCATTAATGCTGAACAGTACATACAAGTTTTGGAATGACATATGCTGCCGTCCAAGCAACATCCCTGCTTATTCCAGCAAGACAATGCCAAGCCACATTCTGCATGTGTTAGAACAGTGTGGCTTCGTAGTAAGAGTACGGGTACTAGACTGGCCTGCCTGCAGCCCAGACCCGTCTCCCATTGAAGATGTGTGCTGCATTATGAAGCACAAAATATGACAACAGAAACCCTGGACTGTTGAGCAACTTAAGTCGTACATCAAGCAAGAATGTAAAAGAATTCCACCTACACAGCTTTAACAATTAGTGTCCTTAATTCCTTAAAGGTTATTGAGTGTTGTTAAATGGAAAGGTGATGTGACACAGTGGTAAACATGCCCTGTTCCAGCTTTTTTGGAACGTATTGCAGGCATCAAATTCAGAATGAGTGACTCTTTGCAAAAAAAAAAAACAAAAAACGTTTTTATCATTTTTAACATTAAATATCTTGTTGTAGTTGATTCAATTTAAGAAAAATGATTCTGCTTACTTCAGCTTTAACTTATTTTTATAGCTGGAGTGCTTTATTGTTGGATTTTTTTCCCCCCTCATCTTGACTTAGTGTTTTTGTTGCAGGTGTGGTTTCGGATCTGAACCTCAGAGTCGTTCAGAGCCCCGGTAGTGGCTTGACTCTGGAGTGCGAGGCAAAGTGTTGGTCGCCAGAGCCTGAAGTAACATTTACTGATGATCAGAGAAATGAGCTGAGCGCTGAAGACTCAAAACGATACAAAGACGATGGGGGATGCTTCACTGTCACAAGGAGAATGACTTTACGCACTGCTACCAACAGGTTGAATCTCCCTTTAGTGCACCATGAAGGTTAAGTTACTAGTTTATGTAACCATATGTTCCACTTAAAGTTCCATCCTTTTATCGCAGGGTCATGTGTGTTGTTCACCAGTCAAAAACGAACCAGCACAGGAGCAGAGAGATTTACATACCAGGTATACCAAAGCTTTGATACACATCCGTACCTGCTACATTACTTAAAATATGTAGTAATTTCCATGCTTTAATCCCTTCTACTTACTCTATAACACAAAGTTAGATTTTATGAACCATCATTTTCTACAATGACTCTCAAAGTTCCTCATATGCAAATATCACTGATATCTGAAACTATGCTATATCCTCATAATCTTGTTTGATGTGTTTAACATTTCAGATGACTGCATGAAATCCTGCACTGGAGTCATTGTAGCAGCTGTTGTTGTGACTACATTGATCTGTGCACTTGTTGCCTTTTTAATTAAGAAATATTGCTACAGTGGTGAGTTGCTAACATCCCCCCACATAATTTCCAGTACATACACATATTTAGCCGTTAACTTTTAATAATAGTTATTTAATGCATTAAACGATTAACAGGGCCATCAAAGTAATATATTGTTAAAATTGGCCAGATGGAATAGGTGAGACAAAGTTTCTTGTTAACTCTGAGAAAGGTGTATTAGAGGAGCAAGTTTTTTCCTACTGTGACAATTTATGGAGTTGACTAAATGGAAATTGGTTTACACCTCCTACACAGAGGTAACTGGTTCCATAAGAGAAGGAGACTGATATCTTACAACTCTACCTCCCATATTACTTTTAGATGACCAGGTCTAACATAACGTGGACAGATTGTGAAACTTTATACAGTGGTGTGAAAAAGTGTTTCCCCCCCCCCTCCTGATTTCTTGTGTGTGTGTGTGTGTGTGTGTGTCACACTTAAATGTTTCAGATCATCAAACAAATTTAAATATTAGACAAAGATAACACAAGTAAACACAAAATACAGTTTTTAAATGAAGGAGTTTATTATTAAGGGTAAAAAAAATCCTGACATCTTACAAAGAGAAACATCCCAGCCCGGCTACATTTTGCAAAAACGCATTTGAAATCTTCCATACGCATGTGGGAAAATGTGTTATGGTCCGATGAAACCAAGGTTGAACTTTTTGGCCATAATTCCAAAAGGTATATGTGGCACAAACAACACCGCTCATCACCAAAAGAACACCATGTCTACAGTGATGCATGGTGGAACTGGGTGCTTAGTCAAGGTGGAGGGAATTATGAACAGTTCCAAATACCAGTCAGTGTTGGCACAAAACCTTCAGGCTTCTGCTAGAAAGCTGAAGATGAAGAGGAACTTGGGAACAGTGACCCAAAGCAGACATCCAAAGCAACAAAAGAATGGCTTCACCAGAAGATTAAGGTTTTGGAATGGCCCAGCCAGAGTCCAAACCTGAATCCGATCGAACACCAGTGGGGTGATTTGAAGAGGGCTGTGCACAGGAGATGCCCTCACAATCTCAGATTTGGAGCATTTTTGCAAACAAGAGTGGGCAAATATTGCCACATCAAGATGTGCCATGCTGATAGACGCCTACCCAAAAAGACTGAGTGCTGTAATAAAAGCCAAAGGTGCTGCAACAAAGTATTAGTTTAAGGGTGTGTATATTTATGCAAACAGGTTGTAGTAAGTTTTGTATTTTTTATTTATCCCCTTAAAAGATTTCAGTTTGTTTTTCAATTGGGTTGTACAGGTTATAGGTTACATTAGTGGTGGAGAAAGTTTTGAAATAATTCATCTTGGTCTCAATTTTTTACATCACAAAAACCTGGCATTTGAACAGGGGTGTGTAGACTTTTTATATCCACTGTATGTAGTGTTGGGAGATTTGTTTGACACATGAATTAAAGGACAAATCATGATTCAATTCAACTTTATTTATATAACGCCATTTCACAAGTCATTTCATAGCACTTTCAACTGTAGGGGGTCTGCATGCACTTTTACCTGCTGCGGTCTCTTCACCTCGACCCTGAGCTTTTCATAGATGGAGAAGCTGTCAAGGTGGTAAAAGAAACCAAATTCCTTAGACTTATTTTTGGTAATAAGTTGTCTTTCATTCCACATATAAAATTTCTACGAATCAGATGTTTTAAAGCCCTTGATATTATTAAAGTTTTGGCTAAAACTAAATGGGGTGCGGACTCTACCATGCTGCTGTATCTCTATAGAGCACTTGTAAGATCTCGGTTAAGAGTATGGGAGCATAGTTTATGGATCAGCAAGGAAAACACATATCGGGACGCTAGAAACTGTCCATCACCAGGGGCTAAGGCTTACCTTGGGGGCTTTCAGAACCTTTCCTGTTAAGTTTGTATGTTGAAGCAAACAAGCCTTCACTTCAAAACAGGCGCCTGAAATTGGCTTTCCAGTATATGGTTAGTATATGGTTAGTTTTTCACCCTCGATTTTTGCAGATGTATAAGGTCAGACCTAAGAGCATCAGTCCTTTTGGACTCCGTATAGAATCTCACCTGGTAAAATTAAACCCTGATATAAGCAATGTAACACAGACGCAGTTTTGTCCCATTCCTCCATGGATAGATAGTTTATTTCGAACACAAAAATATAACAAATACAAGTAAATGGCAAATGCAGTAAAGTAACAGTATACACTGTTCGAAAGGGAGAAGGAAGAAGTGAACACATTAATTCCATCTCCTCTTTTCCATAGATACACCCATGTGAATTTTATACAAATTACCACCTTTAAGACCCCAAGTAAACAATTTACAGTATTTTTTACAAATCAACATTAACACCCATCCATTCTAACATACAATGATGTCCATACATCAAAACCAGCCTCAAACAACACAGATATACAGTGGGGCAAAAAAGTATCTAGTCAGCCACCAAGTGTGCAAGCTCTCCCACTCAAAAGATGAGAGAGGTCTCCAACCCCCACCATAGGCACACCTCAACCACGAGAGACAAAATGAGGAAAAAAAAATCCAGAAAATCACATTGTCCGACCTCCAAAGATTTGCAAATCTTTGGAGGTCGGACAATGTGATTTTCTGGATTTTTTTTTTTCTCATTTTGTCTCTCGTGGTTGAGGTGTGCCTATGGTGGGGAAACCCAATATCATTCTGGATCTGAGTCAGAACAAAAAGAGACGCACCCAAATGTGTACCAGCCGCAGATCTTGGACATAAAATGCAGTTTTCCTCACCATATTTCCATATACTCGGATGGATCTAAAGTAGATGGCTCAGTCTCTGCTGCAGTTGTCACCGGGCACATTCAGCACGGTTTGCGGATTCCCAAACAATGTTCAATTTTTACAGCAGAGGCTCGTGCTTTGCTTCTAGCATTGGAACACATTGCGAGAACCAAACAGAGCTCCTTAATTTTTACTGACTCAAGATCCTGTCTTCAGGGTTTTTAAAAGACTGATAACCCCATTATTGTTCAGATTTTAGAGAAACTAGGTTTTTTACAGAAACATAATGTTAATATCATCTTCTGTTGGATCCCCAGCCATGTTGGCCTGTCAGGCCCTTGATCAAGAAGTCACTCAATGCCCGATCCCAGCCTCAGACCTCTAATAACCTCCTATATTTTAAAGAAGTGGCAGACTGAATGGGACATATGTACTGCAAATAAACTGCATGATATTAAGCCTGCCATAAGCCATAGACACTAGAATCACTTTCAAAACAGACATGACGAGGTAGTGTACACTAGATGCCGTATTGGCCACTCAAGGCTTACACATAGGTTTTTATTAAAAGGTGAAGCACCACCATCTTGTCAGTTTTGTGGAGGTTTATCAATAAAGCACATTTTACTTGACTGTCCTGCTCTCATGACAGCAAGATGTTTTTATACTCAAAAGTCACTGAAGGATATTTTTTATAAGGCACCACCAAAGAAAATTTTAGGGGTTTTAGCACATGTGCACCTGAAGCATCTTATTTAATTTTTCTATTTTATTGTATCTACATATGTATCTCGCTGTATTTATTTATTCTTTCATTTATCATACTGTCTCTCTATATACTTTTTAACTCAATTTTCTTATTAGTTCTAATTTTGCCATGAAATAGCCATAGATGCTGACATGGCACTAAACAAGAACACTCACTCACTCAACTGTAGGGGAAATCCCCACAATTGCAGAATGACCCCAGCAATCTCATCAAAAATGACTGCGTAATTCCTGACAGTGGTGTAGGGGCAAGGGTAAAACCATCTAAACTACATACAGTATCTGATCAGAGAGAGCCCCCAAAGGTTTTTTGGGGCCAGACTCAGAATCAGAATGAGATTTATTGCCATTGTTCATGTAGTACACAAACTAGGAATTTGTCTCGGTGCAATGCTGCAACATTAAACATGGAGTAGCACTAAAGATAAAAATAAAAAACTATGCAAGCAATAAAATGTAGAATATGAATGAGTAATACTAATCTATGCAATTTTCAAATATATTAACAAGCAGCAGATATTGTGGAGTTCCACATAGTGCAGACGGTAGTGCAAAAGAAAACAGTGATAATTATCATGAGTCCGGTTGAGCTGCTGTACGTAGTGCACGAGTGTCTAATAAGTCACTTACAATTACAGGGCCAATTACAGTAACTTCAGTTTTGTCTGAATTTGAGTGAGAACTCACCTTTTCTTTTTTGTGTCTTCACACAGTTGAGGGTGATGTCAAAGACAAGAAGATCTGCCAGCTAACAGATCAAGTGAAAGAGCTCGAATCCAAGCTGGCTGACTCCAGATCTACACCAAGCACCCCCAAACTTAACCTTACCTCCCAAGTCTGTCAGAAACTCAGAACTAGCATCCTCACACTACAGCATCCTTCTAAGGTCTGACACCTCATCCCTGAACAAAGATTCATTACCAGATGTTTCAAAGCAAAGTCCAAACCTCCCACCTCAGATAAAACAAAGCAGTCACGATGGAAGTTCGTCTTTTTTGTCAAACAAAGACAGTGCCTTCTTGAGTCCTTCCAGAGGTTCCTTTTCAAAACCAAGATGTTCGGGGAGTTTTACAAATGGCGTCACAAATGGTACCAAGCCTCCACGCAGACATACCTATTCATCAAAATCTTTCCTGAAAAATTCAAACGAAGATTTAGAACCATTAGTGAATGTAACAAAAGAATCAGAAGGAAGTTCTAAGAAGGATCACAGCTGTTAGATGCATGGAGGTTTGTGCCTAGATAGAGGCAGAAATATTTCAGCAGCTGAGAAAGAAATGTAGCCATGGTGGTCTAAGAAACTACTCCTATTTGATTTAACATTTGAGCTTTAATGTGACCTCAAGTAGCACCCTAACAAGCACTTTGTTTCTCTGTTTCACTGGGTATCACTGGCCAGTCCAGTATTGGAAAAATTTCTCAAAGTATCTCTTCAGACAGTTTGTCACTTGTTCCCATGCACAGTTAAGTCAAGTCATGGCTGTAACTCAACTAGACCATGTAATGTGATTACTGTCCTTGTGCCAGAATACAAGCATGGTAGTGGAATCGGTTTATTGACAAAGCATGTCAGATTCCTCAACTATAGATGGTGATACTGTATGTCCCCTTTCATTTTGTTTTGGACATTTTTCTGGTTGACCTTTTACGTCACAGACCAATCGACAAGTTATCTTGTGGCCAGATGGTAGCTATGTATATAAAAAATTTACTTCAGTTCTCCTTCTCAGTCTAAAAATGCTTGGATGCTCTAGCACTCGCCATGTTGTATCTGTTACTTTATGCGGATTTCCTCATGCAGATGAGGTGTGAGAAAATTGACTCCCCACTGCAATATTTAAGGTATGTTAGCCCCACTTTGAGAATTTTAATGTAGTGCAATTTCAGTGGGACAAAGGTGTTTACATCCAGTTTAAAAGCCTGGTTTCAATCATTCAGATAAACACAAATTGATCCCCCCCCCCCCACTGTCATACAACCGTAGTGAGAGACATGACTGTATTTAAATATGCAACTTGTTCTCCTTGCAGGTCATTTAGTTCCTTAATGTCAGATGCTTTGATACGTCACAAAATACAGTACTTACAAACATGTTTGTGCGTCATCCCATCGAGCACGTGATGACAGAAAAATGAATGACTGACCAATCTCCATTCATCTCTGTGGGTAGGCTAGTTTGGCTACGTGTCCACAGAGCATTTTTTTTCTGCAAGAAGCGTCTATTTTCTGTCTGTGTAGTCAAGTTTAGTGCTCTTGGGAGTCAACTGTTTGTCGCTGAAAGTTGAAAAATTTTGAGCTTTTGGAGAATGCCACATTGCTTGTCAGTGACACACCTTTCTAGTCGATCAGAATTAGGCTGAAAGGATATGTGATCAATATTGGAAAGCAAAAGTTTGGAAATAGTAGAGAGCTTCAATGTGAAATGTTGAGTGTCCAAACTGAGTGACTGGTTAGCTCTTACTAGAATACAGGACTCTATTGGGGGGGGGGGGGGTCCAGAGTGCTTGCAGCAGAAAAAAAAAAAATGCTGTCTGTGGACAGGCAGCCTTATTGTGTTTAATCTCTTAGGATGCATTTACACTATGTGGTTCAGGTGACCCAATTTGGATGTTTTTTCCTTCCAAAGTGGATCTGTATCAAACATGTAAGTGCAAAAAAAAAAAGCACATGGAATGGTAAACCTGATTTCTATGTGGAAATTATCTGCAAATATATCAGTGGTGTAAACAGTAGATCAGATATGCTGAAGTAACATGTCTTAAAGGTCTGATGACACGATTTTGACATTCTTTTAGCATGTTGTGTAAACCCAAAAGTCATTGTCGATGATCAATATAATGTTTACAACCGCGCCTGCATAAACTAGTTATCAAAAAACCGCAGCTGCTGACTGGACTGTGGTGCCGCCCACCGAATGAAGGGTGGCACCACCATGACGTAACCAACAGAACGGATGCCGGTGTTGTTGACTGGAATGCCAGCAGCTTTGTAGCTCACAGTTTCTCTGGTTTCTTGTTTTAGTTTTACGGCTGCGCCTTCGCATTGTGTCGCAGGTTTAGATAAACAGCAGGCTGTGAAAGACCACATCAGAATCAGAATCAGGTTTATTGCCATTGTTCATGTAGTACACAAACTAGGAATTTGTCTCGGTACAATGCTGCAACATTAAACATGATAAGATAAAAGAAATAAACTATACATGTAATAAAGTGTAGAATAAGATTAAGTGATACTGGTCAACAGTTAAAATATATTAGCGAGCAGCAGATACTGTGGAGAACTATATAGTGCAGTCGGTAATGCAGGAAGAAAACAGTGATGATTGACATGAGTCTGGTTGAGCTGCTGTACATGGTGCACGAGAGTCAATAAGTCACTTAGTGTTCAGCAGTCTGATGGCAGAGGGGAAGAAGCTGTTCATGTGACGGGAGGTTTTAGTCTGGATGGACCGAAGTCTTCTACCAGAGGGGAGGGGGGCAAACAGTACGTGACCAGGGTGTGAGGGATCGGCTATGATCCGGCCAGCACGCCTCCGGGTCCTGGAGATGTACAGATCCAGGAGAGATGGGAGCTTGCAGCCGATCACCTTCTCAGCAGTGCGCACGACGCGCTGCAGCCTTAGTCTGTCCCTGGCAGTGGCTCCTGCATACCACACGGTTATGGAGGGTGGTGAGGATGGACTCGATGATGACTGTGTAGAACTGCACTAACATCTTGGTGGGTAGCTTGAGCTTCCTCAGCTGCCGCAGGAAGAACATCCTCTGCTGGGCTTTTTTGATGAGTGAGCTGATGGTCGGCTCCCATTTGAGGTCCCTGGTGATGGTAGTGCCTAGGAAGCGGAAGGAATCAGCAGTGGTGATGGGAGAGCCTGAGAGGGTGAGGGGGGGCAGAGGGGTAGTGACTTTCCTGAAGTCTACAATCATCTCCACTGTCTTCAGAGCGTTCAGCTGCAGGTTGTTATTGTTGCACCAGGACGCCAGCTGGGCCACCTCTCTCCTGTAGGCGGACTCGTCGCCGTTGGGGATGAGCCCGATGAGGGTGGTGTCGTCCGCAAACTTGATCAACTTGACAGACTGGTGGCTGGAGGTGCAGGAGTTGGTGTAAAGGGAGAAGAGTAGGGGGGAAAGTACACAGCCCTGGGGTGATCCGGTGCTGATGCTAGTATAGTCTGAGACAGTCTTTCCCAGCCGCACATGCTGCCTCCGGTCCGTCAGGAAGTCGGTGATCCACCTGCAGAGGGAGTCAGGCACGTTGAGCAGGGACAGCTTGTCCCGGAGCACAGCGGGGCGGATGGTGTTGAATGCGGAGCTGAAGTCCACAAACAGGATCCTGGCGTAGGTTCCCGGGGAGTCCAGGTGCTGCAGGATGGAGTGGAGGGCCAGGTTGACTGTGTCGTCTACAGACCTGTTGGCCCGGTAGGCAAACTGCAGCGGGTCCAGGAGAGGGGTGGTGATGGACTTGAGGTGGGACAGGACTAGGCGCTCAAAGGACTTCATGACTACAGAGGTGAGCGCTACAGGTCTGTAGTCATTAAGTCCAGTGATCCGTGGCTTCTTGGGGACAGGGATGATGGTGGAGGATTTGAGGCAGGACGGCACGTGGCATAACTTAAGGGAGGTGTTAAAAATGTCTGTGAAGACAGGAGCCAGCTGTTTGGCACAGTGTCTCAGGGTGGAGGGAGACACGCCGTCTGGGCCGGGGGCCTTGCGCGGGTTCAGTCTGGAGAACTGTTTGAGCACATCCTGCTCACTGATGATAAGGGGAGGGGGGGAGGAGGGGGGGGTGCCTTTAATGAAGTAGGGAATGTGGAGGCTGTGGAGCTGGAGGGAGGGGGGGAGTTGGACACAGATGACGAGGTGTCAAAACGGGCATAGTGTTGGGACAGTCTTTGACAAAGGGCTTTGTCATCCTGACCTTTAGGAGCCTGAGGTCGATAGTTGGTGATTTGCCTCAGTCCTCTCCACACAGAAGCCGAATCATTAGCAGTGAACTGCTGCTGGAGTCTCTCAGAATACACAGATTTAGCCCTCTTCAACTCTCTGTTAAACCGGTATTTAACCTCCCTGTAGCAGTCCCTGTCTCCACTTTTCAGCGCTGCTTCCTTCTCCTTCCTGATCTGTCTGAGCTTAGCTGTGAACCAGGGTTTGTCATTAGAGTAACTCACCCTGGTGCGTGATGGAAGAATGTTCTCTTCACAAAAGTGGATATATGAGTTCACAGTGTCCGTGTACTCATCCAGATCATGCGTGGCTCCTTTAAGCATGCCCCAGTCAGATATTTCCATGCACGTTTCCAGCTTCTCCTCAGCATCACTGGTCCGTATCTTCGTAGTGCTCACAACAGGTTTAGTGAGCTTCAATCTCTGTCTGTATGTGGGGATGAGGTGAACCATTACATGATCAGATAATCCCAGCGCAGCTCGAGGGACAGCGCGATATGCGTCTTTCACTGTGGTGTAACAGTGATCCAGTGTGTTTAATCCTCTGGTGGGGCATTTAATAAACTGTTTGTAGCGGGGGAGATCGTGGCTCAGATTGCACTGATTAAAGTCGCCAGCCACAATAATCAGCGAGTGTGGGAAACTCCGCTCTGTGTGTTGAATGTGATCCGCGAGCACGCGCTGAGCTTCGCGCGTGTCCGCGTCGGGTGGGGTGTACACAGCGATCAGTATAAAAGAAGCAAACTCCCGCGGGGAATAAAAAGGCTTGCAATTGATAACAAGAAATTCCAGGGCGGGAGAACAGTGTTTGGAAATTACCGTTACATCAGAGCACCAGCTGCAGTTGATGTAGAAGCAGACTCCGCCTCCTGTGGTCTTGCCGGAAAGCTCTGTGTCATGATCAGCACGGAAGAGCTGGAAGCCGTCGAGGCGCAGCGCGCTGTCCGGTATATTTTCCCGAAGCCAGGTCTCAGTAAAGCAGAGGGCAGCTGAGGAGGCGAGGTCCTTAAAACGCATCAGCAGTCTCAGTTCATCTACCTTGTTAGAGAGAGAGTTGGTATTGGACAGAAATATGCCAGGCAGCGCCGTTCGCGAGCCTCTCCTGCGAAGCCGCACGAGAGCGCCCGCTCGTCTACCTCTCTTTCGCCGTCTCACTTTCCGAGCCAAGCAATAAACCAGATCGGCGGCAGGGGCTAGAAAAACTGGGAGGAGGTCCGTGGGGGTGAAAGTCCTGATATTTAGAAGTTCTTCACGGGTATAAGTGCAAGCAGACACACAATTGACAAACAAAAACAAACAAAGAGCGCAGCGAAGCACCATGTCGACCGCTGTGGGCGCCATCTTGGTGTTTTCACACGCTTCAACTCCAACTGTCATAAGCCTCCTCATGCGCTTTTACGCAGGAGTGTCAGGAGCCGAGCCGGCTTGGTTTCCCCCGGCTGCTTTGACCTACTTTCTGTGATCCCATGCTGACAGCTTCCTGGTCTGGCCACGTCCCCTCTATCATTATCACCAGCTGATTTCCACTCCCACTGATCATGTTTCCCGGTCCTCGCCCAGGTGCTTCTCATCACACCATCACCAGCAGTGCATGTACTTAGCGGCTGTTTGCCAGTAACACACTGCTGGTCCATAGTATTGTCATCCGTGCTGTTAGTCTACCAGTATTTTCAGCACTCTCACAACGTGTTAGTCACTCCATGTTCGCCATGGTTCTCGTGCATCCTTGAAGCAATGTCGGCACTGGGGTGCACCTTTGGCTAACACGTCTCCTCTTATTCATTCGCTAGGCGATGCCGGCCCCCGAACACCATCAGCAAGTGTGTTTGTGTTTTTTGTACGTCTTCACCTTTTTGGGAATTGTCTGTCTTTCTGTATTAACCCCTTGCACTCCGGTCAGTTTCCCTAAAAACGCCAAAAAATAACGTGCCCAAAGTAAATCGAAAGCTGTTCTTCAACCCTTTCCAGCATCTTCATGGGGTTGGTCTCATTTAAAAGAAAACACTTTGAATTTTTTGGCAAAACAGTCATAATCTCTCTAAGTGCTCCGGCCACTGAGTAACAGTCATCTAAACATACTGAACTTGAAGAAAATAAATTTGGCCTGGGTGTTGTTTTTTTTGGATACAAATGCTTGCAAATAACACACAGCTTCAGATCCGGGCTGGAAAATGCAACAGAAATGTAGAACCAAGTGTTATCCAGCTGAGGTCCAAATTTTGTAACAATACCACAAAAAATGAATATATTACACAGCTTTTTCCTCAGGTAGTTCCCAGGCGTTTTTGAACTGTGCCAAATGGCACAGTTTGGAAAAACGTCTGTAACTTTTGAATGATTCAATATAGAAGCTTCATCTTGGGCTCTAATGAAAGGTGACACTCAGGGCTGTGTGTGTGTGTGGGGGGGGGGTTGTCCCCCCCCCACTCGCTACAGAGGACGGACATCGGCCATCGCTACATGACGGAATAGACTTATGTGGCTATGTGGCGACCGTGGCGCAGTCACCGCGGCTTGCCCCCCCCTCGCTACAGAAGAGTAGCGGGGGGGGGGGGGCGTTCACGGTCCGGACGCAGCGAACGAACAGTGTACCGTGGCGCACGCACTTCGGACTTCGTGCGCCACACAGTTGTAATTTACCAATCGGTTAAAAGTCATTTTTTGATTACAATTTTCAGGGATAAAGAATAATTTAGCTTATAACACTTACCTCTTCACAGCAGCATTATCCTGGCGAACTTCTCTTCCTCATTGTCAGACGAACGCGACGCTGGTCCACTCGTGGTTCCCGGTCAAAACATAATTCCATTATTGTGGTTTTGCGCTTCCATGATTGCGGTTTTGGCGAATGATTTACAACCTTTGTCGTCGGCCTCCGTCGGTCTATGATGACCATGGAAGAGAATCCTAAACGTCTATTCTGCTGGAATAAGTGCAGGTCGCACTTGTGGGTGGTCTCCGTGCTGCTGGGCCTGTAGCGGGTTCTTCCTGCGGGTCCTTTTTTTCATCTGCTGCAGCAGTCAGTCTCTCTTCACCCAGCCCGAACTTCTGTGCGTCAATTGGCTCGCTGTATTCACAGCGTTGGTAGGTGGGTCCTTCTTGTTAGGTTTTCAGTCATTGGTTCTTTAAGGTTTCAGAAACCCAATTCAAGGCTCTTATTAGTCGAATGAGAGGTCAATCATATCTGATCTGTTCGCGGCTGTGTCTGTAGTGGAAGAACTTTTTTTTTTTTTTTTCAGTGCGTGCTTGGATGCAGTGCCCTCGTGCGCTCTGGGATGCAGAGACGTGCCCGTCCGCGGTACACCGGAGTGCAAAAAGTTAAATGTGCTGTGGTGAACCTGGCACGTAAATCCTTATTTCATCCTCCCCTCTCTGTGTCCTGCGTAAGAGCACACGGAGGGTCATAACCACAGCACATGTATTGAACGTAAGAGTGATGACAACAGTTCCCAAAAAGGTGAAGACTTACAAAAATAAACAGAAACACTTACAGTTGGCGTTCAGGGCCGACATCACCCAGCAAATGCATGGAGAGGAGATGTGTTAACCACGATTGTGCCCCAGGGCCGACATCGATTCAAGGGGTTTAACAGAACAATGGCTGTGTGGAGTGGCTAACACGTCGTGATAGTGTTGACAATACTGGCTGGCTGACAACATGGCAGATGATGCACACAAAACACAAACAGCTGACTGTCAAAGAGAGAGGGCGCGTGGTCAGACCGGCGAATCTTGGACACCGCCCACCTGAAAGTGGGTCAAAACGGCACATAAACCATATGTGCAAAACATAAAAACAACAAGAACTCAAAATACATAATAAACCCGATGCCTGAGTCACAGAGAATACACTGCTATGATTTTATTGAAAAATTGGGTTTAACTAAATTATATTTATGAACAAATAATTTGTTGCAGTATCTGTAACAAAAGCATACCACTCAGTGTTCCCCTGCCATGTGTTTGCCACTGCTGCTGTGGCGGGCATGTGTGTCTCACCACCGTTACTCACTAGGCACGATGCCCGCTTGGCACGGCTCAAACCTATATGGTCTGATGCCCCCAGATTCTTCATTATCATCCCATTCTTCTGAACTATAATCATCTGAAGATTGGACAACACTAACCAATTCCAGACTACATGTGCTGGAACCATCGTCGATGTTTTCTACCGCTTCCATCCTGCATGTACAATGGGCAGCCAAGTGCTGTGTTCCGTCGCTGACGTCACAACATGGCCGGGGGGGGGGGGGGGGGGGGTTTCCAGCCACTGACGCAATTTGTGACGTGGCGTTCATGAAAATGTCAGATATTCACGTGAAAAAAAGCCTGTTTGACTTAGAACTGCACAGACCAACCTATTTTGTCATATTGAAATTATGTGTTGCAAAATTAGATGAGGTCAAAATTGTGTCATCAGACCTTTAAGCCTGTGGGGAATTTGCATTAAGCAAACTAGTGCATTGCCCATAGAACGCAAGTATTCCTGTCTGAAACTGGTATCCCAATCAGGCTTTACAGTGTTTGAAAGTGGAATACAAAGAGGTGTAGCCTATATGTACGCAATCACGTTAGATTTGACTGTGTGAATATTACAGAATACCGAAATATTAAATATCCATTAGACTTACGCAATCACGGCAACTTTATGGTATATATTTTTTAAGCACTGAACATTAAGTATCTTTTGTCGCTGTTTGCACTACGGGTAGCATTACTGTACATGGACTGCCGTTGTTGTTTTTCCAACCTTATTCCTTTTGTTTTTTATATTGTGCACACCACTGGGGGGGGGGGTGTGTTCTATGATAAATCAGCCTCAGGGCAAAAGCACACGCTATGCATTAGCTTTTTTTTTTTTCCCACTTTATTGAAAATAACTTTTTTTAAACGCCATCAGTATGCCTTTGAGCCAGGTCGTGTCTGGCCGCTGCTTCTCCCGGCATGTTCTGTTGATTTGTCAGCCCCCGTCAGTGTTGCCCATTTGTCAGTAAATATTTAAATAAAAATTATTTATTTCGTTATTTGAGCGTTTTTGTTTACAGGTTGGGTCGTCATTTAGTCAAACTGTGCATGTGGCCACATATGATATGGAGTTGATGTGAGAATTCTACTCCATAATTATTAACTTTTAATTTTTAGATAGCTGTGCAAGCACACACAGGAGTGTCATCAGCGATGGCGAGTCATTGTCCTGCAAAGAGACTCCTGTCTATTGCTGACCGGGCAGGCTGGGCTTGCTTCAATGCGAAGGACCGTGTTGCGCCCGCTGTGTTGGAGAAGGCAGTCCCCGGGTCCCCGCTGGCATTCCCCGAATTATCCTTTAGATGGACGCAATCATGGCAACATTACAGTATAATTTTTTAAGCATTATATCTTCAATATTTTCTCTTGTCAGATTTGTTGCTTTTCACTTCCTTTTTTTGTTTGCAAAACGCTGTGGTGACTGACTGGTCATCATACCGCACATTATCCAATCAGCATGGTCGTGATGGCTGCGTGTTTTCCACTCAGCATGAAGTCAATCCGACACCCCGCACACACTGAAGGGCCTGAAGAGACAGCGGTCACAGAGCAGTGGCTCAACTTTTATTGATAAAAATTACATGTTTTGACTGAGTGACTCCATATTTGGGGATGCACACCCTCATAACCTCAGCAAAACATGTTTAAAATCTTAGGCCAGTCTGATGAACGGTTCACGAGATATGCCTGGAACAGACAGACACACAAACGCACTGCGATTTTGTGCATTTATAGATGGAGATATCAGATGTGTGTCTCTTCTATAAAGTACATGCAAGCAGGCAGTTAAAATAATTTAGGCAGAAAACTGTAGCTGGACATGAAACCATGCAGTGTAAATTGAGCCTTAAGAGACCACTTGTAGCCTCCAGGGTTTCACTCAAGTGTCTTAGTTTGTGTTTCTTAAGTTTTTTGGGGGGGTTTCTGTGTGTTTTTGCCAATCAGTGAGCATGTGTGAAAGGGGGAAAAAAACTCAAATTGGTCCATGCGGAGGTCAAAGATGGTGATGGTGGTCCTGGTGCTCAGACTGCACTCTTTCCTACCGCCAGTGCCTTTGTTTACCTTTAGTTTTTTCTTGCCTGAACGATTTACCTATGAATGTGCAGCATTTAAAATAAACTGAAGAGAGAGAGTAGATACAGTATATAAACAAGAATAAACTAATAATAATACAAAGTCAAACTATCAAGCATCTTGAAAATGCTAGCTCAAGAACCGCTCCTCTTCTTGCCATCTGTTTCACCAGCTTCATGGGATGTTACCAGAATCATTATTGTCTGTTGTGTTGGTACCAGTCATTAAAGATAAAGCTGGCAAGCTGTGTAGCCTAGACAAATACAGGCCCATAGCTATAGCCAATATAATATCTAAAGTTTTGGAAAGAATACTGTTTGAAAAATTAATGTATTCATTAAATCTACTGATCATCAATTTGGATTTAAACCCCATCATGGAACAGATCTGTGCATATATGCTTTAAAAGAAACTATAATATAGAAGTCAAAATTCATCAGTATTTTTGTGTTTTACTGACGCTTCCAAGGCGTTTGATCGCATTAACCACAGAAAATTGTTTAGTAAAATGATTGCTGGGGGGTTCCCAAACATTAGGACGTCTCTACTGGTACGCACATCAGAAGGTGCTGGTGAAATGGGGGAAGAGTCATTCATCCCTGTTTGGTGTGAGCAGTGGTGTTAGGCAGGGTGGTGTATTGTTCCGTCCTGTTTAATCTTTATATGGATGAGTTGTCAAAGCAACTGAATGCCTGTAATACTGGGTGTTTAATTGGGAATAAGTTAGTGAATCATTTTATATATGCTGACGATCTTGTGGTCTTCAGGAGTTAAGAGTGTGTACTGCTTATGGGGATGAAAATGACAAGAGTTTTGTGCTTATTTGTCGCACTAGAGAAGTGATAATAAAATTTCCTGTTTTTGATTTGGCAGGCAGGGAATTAAATGTTGGGGATAAAGTCAAATATCTGGAACATTTTATTAATGATAGAATGACTGATGATGATATTCTCAGACAGCGCTGCAAGATTTACACTCAAGCAAATGTCCTTGAACGTAGGTTTAGCTTTTGTTCAGATGAGGTGAAGCTGGTTCTTCTTAAAACCTACTGTACACCTCTATACACTGCTCATTTATGGACAAATTATAGGAAACAAAGCATGCAGAGATTGCAGGTTGCATACAATGATGCCTTAAGAATTTTACTTAAAAAGCCTCGATGGTGCAGTGCTTCTGAGTTGTGTCATCACAGTTAATACACTACAAGCTGTAATAAGAAATCTTACATATAAATTCATGTCGTCTTGTTGTATCTGGAAATGAAATCATCCAGGTTATGTCTAACATCAAGCTCAGTTCTATTCGCTGCCAGTCACAGTTTAGAAGGCATTGGTACAGTTGTCTTTTTAAAAAAGTTTGTACTGTATCTTTCTTTCTTTTTTTTAAAATTGTTTTTTGCTTTCATTTCTTAAGCTTTATTATTGATCTACATTGCTGTATTTTGCACCATTTACCCAGTTTAAAAATATTTTCCAATATGTTTAAGGAATTTTTGTCCACAACTTTTGGCTTTTTTTGAAATGTCAAATTGTACATCTTCTGTCTACAAAATAGAAATTGTAAATGTGGTGCTAAATACTAATGCATCTCATTAAATTGGAATACGGTTGAAAAGTTAGTTTTCCATATAATTTAAAAAGATACTTTTCATACATTCAATATTGGAATAAGCACAGGGAAATAGTCACGTTTTTTCTAATTTAATTTTGGTGATTATGGTTACATTGTTTTAATGACAAATCCTGATATTCTAAATCACTGAGATGCACTAGTAGTTCTTGCAAAATGGACAAAGTGCGCCCTCTGCTGACAATAAAAATTACAATTTCATTTGAATGTTTGTGGCATGTTTGTGGCATACTACTCATGAGGATAAATTGCTTGTCTTGTAAATTACTGAATTTTAGTGTCAGTTTCTATAAATAATTGTGTTGTCTGAACAAAGTGTTTATCTGGAGGGGAGCAGCTCTTCTATAAAGTTTTGATTGAAATGAAACGTACATTTTCCTGCACTGAGGCTTTTTCCTCATATTTGCAACTTTTTTCTTGTAAATTTGCAATTTTTTTCCCTCATAAAACTGCAACTTATATTTCTGCAACCTTTGTCTCAAATTTGTGTCATTTTTCAAGATCAAAAATAATACTTATAGTGTGCCCCTTAACATTTACTCCTGATAAAATGTTCTGTTTATTGTCCCCCCCCAAACAGTGAAATAAAATGTCCGCCCATAGTTCCATCGTATTTAATGATCGTGGTCTTATTTTACGCAATCTACCACCACTTTCTTCAAAAAAGAAAAAAACATGTACAGTGTAATACACACACAAAAAACATACATGTATACAGAGATGTCCAGAAAACTTGTAATAAATGTTACAGAAAAATAATTATCAACACATCCACTGGAATCCTTTGATTTTCCATATAACACATTGAACATTTGAGTTAATGAAAGCATGAACAGGGCAGCGTGGTGGAGGAGTGGTTAGCACTGTAGCAGCACAGCAACTCACCCTTGGCCAGGGATCCTGGGTTCGATCCCAGACCCCGACCAACAGTGTGGAGTTTGCATGTTCTCCCCGTGTCTGCGTGGGTTTACTCCCACATGCCAAGTCCAAGTTAAGTTAACTGGCATCAAACTGGAGATTCTAAATTGTCCTTCGGTATGGATGTGAGACTGAATGGTTGTCTGTCTCTCTGTGTTGGCCCTGCGATGGACTGGCGATCTGTCCAGGGTGTACCCTGCCTCTTGCCCAAAGATGCTGGGATAGGCTCCAGCCCCCCGGCGACCCGGAAAGGTTTAAGTGGAAGAAGATGGATGGAAAGCATGAACACCTTAGAACTGTAATCAATGAGTTGTTATTAAATAGCAAATATCCATAACTCTGAGAACTGATTGCCTAAAAAGTTATATCATTTAGAATTTGTATAAAAAAGTAGAGTAATTGGAATACTTAAACCTGGATTTCCACTGACTCTGGATGCGGTCTGTTGTGGATACAGTGTGGACGGAGCCTTGCATCCATCCCTACCAGCTCTGTTTGTGTTTTGAAGCGGCATGCATAAGAACAGGGGTCAAAATATAAGATCGTGTGATAATTATATAAAATAACGCAAGATCTCAAGAAAGACCAGAGTGACACCGGGGAGAACTGACTGCGATCATGCGATAACAAGGAAGCTTAATGTACTGGCGCTCCACCTGAATTTTTGTTCTCTATAAATAATACCCAAGTAGCCCGTTAATTCTATGAAGTGTTTGTATGTTATGTCAAAGTTTTTACCTTCTCTGACACAGTGGTGGAGGAGTAGACCTCAAAAAAGTTAAAAATAAGACTTGTTGCATTTCATTTGCAATCTGGATCCAACGAGCTGGATTTGTTCCACAGTGGTCCAGACCAGGTGGGGATTAGAACATTGATGAGAATGGGAACTATATGGTGCAGAGTCCGGATTGCAGCCGTAACGGACCAGATCCGGAGTCAGTGGAAAATCCAGGGTTAGACTTTATGCCTATAATAATAATAATACTGATAGCATTATCCAACATTAGATTTATGTTACTTGTCTGACAGGTAGAGGTGGGTAAAGTATCCAGTAGCTAAACTAAAAGTAGTAATGCCTTATTATATAACTACTCATATATAAGAAAGGGCCATCAGCAAATAAGCTGAGTATACCTACTTAAAAGTAACTTAAGTATTCACTTTACTCTCCGCAATTCCTGAGCTTTTCTTTTAAAATTATATTTTTCCTCAAACGTAAAATTTCTCAAATTTAGTCATTTTATTTTTCTTATAAATTCAGGACATTTTTGTTATTGTAAATTTCGAACTTTTGCCATTTTTTCCCTCTAACTTTTCCGGCTTCTCAACTTGGCATTTTGTCTTAAACCTGACTTTCATTGTAAATTAGCTACTGCTAAATTTGGGACAATTTTAAATTCTCTTTCGTTAAGGGGTCACTGATTGAAAAATGGTGTGTTGGTAGGTTTTAACTGTCTCAACTGTGTTAACTGGTCACTTAATTAGCCCCAAATTTTCCAGTCAACGATCTGAAAAAAGCACACTGCCTTTATCTTGTTTTTCTCTCAGAGAAACTCCCAAAAATGTTTTTTGACTCTTCCGGGTAATAAGTGACTTTTGCATTACGAGTGCGGATGCGCGGACTATGTGAGTTCAAAGTTGACGACTACCAAACATTCCGGTAGCCGCCTTGCTTTTGTATGAAGTCTGCTTCAAGCTTTAAATCGTCGTTACGCCCGGTGCACATTGTGCCGTAGTGGAGTGTGGAACGGCATGTATCATCTAGAGTGGGGGGAAAAAGCAAACTTGCAGCATACATGCGTGTAACTTTGGGACCAGCATGTGGACATGTCTGCTGCCATTCACGTTATATGCATTCCCCACGGAGCTGAAGGATCCGGACGGACGTAACTGTTGGATTAAAACAGTAAGTTTATATTATAACATAATTAAATAGTGTTGTGTATTGTTCAAGTGTCTAAACCCTGAAGTAGTAGATACGGACAGGCAGGTCTGGATCTAGGATATAGTTCTTTGTATATTGGTAATGAAGCTTGATCTACACACACATGTAATTAAGGCCATTGATAAGAAGGCTGGTATAAAACTGCAAATCATTAAAAATGTGTGGTACTTAAACTATAGTAGTATCGACCTATAGATCTAAGTAAGCAGGCTATGCCTCGTAGTGAAATTTACTCAAAATGACAAAACCAAAGTTGAGCTGTCAAACCACTCGCTTACCTTCTTTGTAGTCGTTTCGGAGTCTTGCAAGTAAGGGTGCTTGGTCCTTTGACAACAAAAAATCTGCTATGTCAGCGTACATACAGGGGGGCCATTTTGGCCAATTTCTGCAACGTGGCCGCGAATGCAAGCGCAACTAATTTATCCTTGTGTTTGCAGATACAACCAAGAAGACCCCTACAAATACAATATATTCGTAGATCAGGAACTTTCCATAAATTAAATGTATCGATAGAGTATGTTTGGTAGCCATGTTCCCATGATGCTTTTGCGTGAGCTGAGATGCGAAAGTCGCTTATTTTCCTACATTAAACCTTGAAAAAGCCCACCCACTGCCATGCTGAAGACCCACCCACTGCTCCATTATTGGCCTACCTAGCTGTCCATCATGTAGATGGAAGTGGGGGCTAAAGGTAGCCTTTCAGCCTCTGAGCTATTGGCCCATGAGCTCATACTGGCACCAGGATGCTGGCTGTAAGCGTGGCTTAGATTATTTTCTTCAGATCTTAGTCACTCTAATAGCCATCCCTGTTACCACCTGGTTCACTCCGGCCCATCTCCAAGTGGTTTTGTTGTGACTCCATGGCAAATCGCTCGTACCGGCACACCAGTCGCTTTTATGGCCTGGGACCAGGGCTACTGGCTGGTGTTATGCCGAGAACTCCCTCGGATGGGTGGGGGAGTTCTTGGTGATTTGTGGGCTAATAGCTCAGTGGCTAATAGGCTACCTTTAGCTGGCTGTGCGAGCCACAAGCCGGTACAGGCGATCGACCGCGGAATCACGACAATGCCTCGAGCTCACTGTAAAATGTCCCAGGACCAGATGCTGCTGACTCTCACACCCAGCAACCCCACCGTCCTTCATGGATCTGCGCAACTCTGTACTGCTCTCACAGGCAGTGTAGTCGCTCCAGCTTCCATCTGGCTGTGAGAGCAGAGTGGAGTCCCACAGAGCCACACTGCCCTGTGAGATCCCTTGGCTCAGTAGCTTGCCTTGGGACCTGGGCCAGGTCTCAGTTGCAGCAATCAGGGCAGCCGTCTAACACGCGGTGCTAGTGATTTGTTGTGGAATCACAGCAAAATTATTTGGAGATAGACTGGACTGACGCGAGATACGCCATCGACTGTGGATCAGTGGACCAGAGCGCTACTCATTCAAGCTGGGAGCTAGTCAGCTATAATGGCTGACATAAGACGGAGGGTGGAGTTGAAACAGTGAAGGATGGTTCTTAAAGTGATGGGCTTTAAATCAGAGTTTCAAGAAAGCCAGGAAAAATAAAAAATAATTTTGCTTCAATAATTAAAAAAAATTAAAGAAAATGTGAACATAATATGTCACAAACATTTCATTAAGACATGTGAGCTGTTAAAATGTGGAAAAAGTGAAATCAATGACCCCTTTAAAAAACAATTAACTTAAAAAAATGGGATTTTTTTCCCCACAAATTTTATTTTCCTTATAAATTGAGTTGTTTAGTTCTTATAAATTTGTGACTTTTTTCTTGCAAATTTACTGCTGATTACCAATAAATCTGAGACATTTTTGCATTAATTTGCAATTTTATCATTAATTCGACATGTTTTGTCATACATGCATTTACTTTTTCTCACCAACTTGTGACATTTTTCTCAAATTGACTTTTTTTCTTATAAATTTGGGACTCCTTCCTGTAAATTTTCAATTTGAAGAACTTTTTCTTTTGTTTCAGACTTTTCAACATAAATGTGCAATTTTTTAAAACTAATATGCAACTTCCCTCTTGCCAGTTTGAGTTTTTCCTCTAAAACCCGAGACTCTTCTCACAAACTTGACTTTTAAATTTATAACTGATTACTCAAATGTAGGACATCCTTTCCTCAAATTGACAGTTTTCTTGTAAATATCTGAGGTTTTTCCTCAAACTTGTGAAACCTGACTTGTAAATTTGCAACTTTTTTACTAATAAATTTGCATTTTTCATTCATTTTGCAAATTCATTACTTATTTTCGCAATAAAGTGGTGATCATTTCCCCTCAACCCTATGGCTTTTTCCTCATGAATTTGCAACTACAATAAAACTTGAGTAAATGTAACTAGTTGACTTCCGGTTATGGCGGCCGCGTAGGAGGGTGTGCTCCACTCTGCTCTGCTCCTAATGATAAAAAAGTAGGCTAAAACTCTCCCAATTGGAACAAAAACCTATTCTAGCGTTTGGGGGCGGATATGGTAAAAACTAAGGCTGTGAAATCAGGCGGAGGAAAAACTGATTCGTCGAGACAAGCCAAGTTAACAGATTTCCACGCTCGTGATGCAGCAGATAAATCGCCTGTGACCATGGCTGAGAAGGGAGCTAGCGGTGGTGCGGTGACTGCCGAAGGAACGAATGCGGTCCTTGCTGCCATCAGCGCTATGAGAACAGACTTTTCGTCTAAGTTTGATGGGATTATAGCTGCGTTAGAAGCTATGAGAAAAGAAATAAGCGACTGTATGGAGCGAATATCGCAGGCAGAGCTCCGGATCTCCAATGCTGAAGATGACGTCAACAGCCTGCAATTAAAGGTCCAAACATTGGAATTAAAAAATAAATGTCTGGAAGATAACGTCTTGGACTTAGAATCCCGGTCGAGACGGAATAATTTAAGGCTTGTGGGCCTTCTGGAGGGGGCGGAGGAACAGGATGCGTGTTCCTTTTTGGAAAAGTGGATTTCAGAAGCGCTGAATAACGCTGAGCTGCAGTCATCAGTCGTCTTGGAAAGCGCACACCGAATAGGCCCACCGAGAGATAAGAAGACAACACCGAGGACACTGATTATGAAGTTCCTCAAGTACAGGGACAAGATGACGGTCTCCAACGCAGCGCGTACTAAAGGAGAAATTAAATACCAGGATCAACAGGTGCAGTTCTACCCAGATTTGGCCGCAGGAATCTAACAATTAAGGAAACAGTTTGACCCCACCCGTAAAGAGCTACGCAGCCTTGGGATTCGTCACGGAGTGATTTATCCTGCAAGACTGCTGGTCACGTATAAAGGGAGAACCCAAGTCTTTAAGACCCCTCAGGAGGCGCAGGAACTCATTAAGCAGATCCAAGGAGAGACTGGCGAGAGCCAAGCATGAAGCAAGAACAAGATATAAAAGCTAGAATATTTAAGCAAGTGTTCAAGTATCTGACTGATTTGAAACATATAGCATGTCGACAAAATGTAGATTGTATTATATATTAAAAAAAAGCTATGATGTACAAAGTTGCTATAAAATTTTGGAGTTAAATTGGAAAAACTACAGAAGAGAGTTATTGTCATGTCATTAAAAGTAGCAGAATCAGGGTGATTGAGAGGAGGAAAGAGTGAGTGGTTTGACTGATCCTCACAGGGGAGGAGCAGATTCAGGCTATAATGGGAGACTGATTTTTTTTTTGATTTTGGGGGGATTACCACGAATGTGGGAAGGGGGAATTTGTTTGTGTGTAGTTTGTGGGATGAATGTTCAACCATCCATGTTTTATGAGCATGTTTATATTGCAAGGTAATCTCAAACTCTTTATTGATCATAGACCAAAGCATTAAGCTTAATTTAACATCATGGAATTGCAGAGGTCTACAAAATCTACAAAAACTTAAACAAGTTTTGAATAAAATAAAAGACATAGGTTCAAAAATTGTGTTTTTACAAGAAACTCATCTAATAGAGGAGGATGTAAAAAGAATAAGGAGTAGATGGCAGGGAACTGTATTCACCTCATCATTTTCATCCCGAGCCAGGGGAGTTATGACTCTCATACATAAATCAGTCCCATTTCAAGTGAAAAATGTAATTGGAGATAAATTGGGAAGATATCTAATCATCCAAGGATCTTTGCTATTAGAAAATATAAATCTGGTGAACTTATATGGTCCCAATATAGATGATCAAAACTTCTTCGTTAATTTATTTCTTACTTTAGCATCACTCACAGGGCAACATATAATAACAGGGGATTTTAATTGTACATTGAATCCCAGTATAGATAGGTCAACAGGACAGGACTGTACGCACAATGGATGTAGGATGACCATTAATCATTTTATGAAAGAATTGAGATTGCTAGATATATGGAGAGAAATGAAACCACAAGTCAAAGCCTACTCTTGTTATTCTAACACCTACAAGACATTTTCACGTATTGACTATTTTTTGATCTCCACAGAATTAAGGTCCAAGATTCAAAATTGTTTCTATGATAACATTGTGATCTCTGATCACACACCCTGCTGTATAATATATGTAGATAAGAAATTGACAAAGGTTCCTGGTAGATGGCAATTTCAGCATAAATGGCTTCAAGATGAGGAATTTGTTAAGTACATAGAAAAACAGATTGAGTTCTTTGATATCAATACTACACAAACATCAGCATGTATAAAGTGGGAAGCTTTCAAAGCTTTTATTAGGGGGCATATTATTAGTTACACAGGTTCAAAATCTAGGAAGACTCTAGAGGAGAGAGTCCAATTGGAACATAAAATAAAAATTCTTCAAGAAAAAGTGTATGCAGGAAGTAATCCCAAATTAGAGAATGAATTACTGATTCTGAGAGCTGAATATGACAAAAAATCAGCGAATAGAGCTGCCTCGAGTCTTCTAAGATTGAAACAAACCTTTTATGAACAAGGTGAAAAATCAGGAAAATTATTGGCATGGCAGATTAAACAATTAGAATTGAAAACACCAATTACCAGTATTATAAGTAACGGACAGGCAGTTGTAGATCCTTTAGAAATTAATAGTGCCTTTAGAGATTATTATGAAAAACTATATGATACAAAAAATGAAACTGACTTCAAAACTAAATGGGTTTTTGGACGGATTATCTATACCGTGTATTCCTAATGAAAATAGGGAGATACTGGAGTCTAAAATTAGTCAAGAAGAAGTTGGGCTAGCCATTGATAATATGAAATCAGGAAAAAGTGCGGGACCTGATGGTCTTCCAGTTGACCTCTATAAAAAATTTAAGAATAAATTAATAAAACCAATTTTGGAAATGGTTTTAGAAGCATTTCAAAATAGTAAATTACCGCCATATATAAATAATGCCTTAATTATACTGTTGCCAAAACCAGGTAAACCTTCTAATAAATGTGAAAACATGAGACCAATAAGCCTATTAAATGCTGACCTTAAGATAATCTGTAAAATTTTAGCAAGACGACTACAAGAAATACTACCAAATATAATTAACCGAGATCAGAATGGCTTTATAAAGGGAAGACAAGGCTTCCATAATGTAAGAAGCCTATTTAATATTATTTATTCTAATAAAGAAGCGCCGGATACAGCTCTCCTATCATTGGATGCTGAAAAGGCCTTTGATAGGGTCGAATGGCCCTTTCTTTTTGAAGTTTTACAAAGGTTTGGACTTGGAAAGAATTTCATAAAACGGGTTCAGATAATTACAATAATGCTACAGCAGAAATCCTAACAAATAGCAATATCTCAAAATCAATAAAAATTAATAGAGGTTGTCGACAAGGTTGTCCACTTTCACCTTTACTGTTTACTATGGCAATTGAACTTTTAGCGATTTATTTCAATACACTCCTTTACCACCACCTTCAGATCTATTCTCAAGAATTAAAAATAAGTTAGTGGAATTTATATGGAACAATAGGAAGGCTAGATTACGTCTGTCCTTACTATATTTACCATTTGATCGTGGAGGTCTGAAATGTCCAAACTTTATGTTGTATTACTGGTCAGCACAACTGAGGTCTATGACATATTATTTTTCATCAAATGATCTCCCTCACTGGACGGAGATGGAATCATACAATTTACCTTTACCTCTTCCCTTATTCATATACTCAGACTCGGCTAAAAAAATTACAGAAACAAGTTAAAAATCCTATTGTAGGACTTCCGGTTATGGCGGCCACCTAGAAGGACACGTATCACTCTGCTCTGCTCCTGGAGATAAAGATTCGGCAAATAACTCTCTCATTTGGAACAGAACCTTTCTCAGCGTTTGGGCGAGGATATGCCGGTGAGGCCTAAGGCTGGGAAATCAGGTGGGGGAAAAACTGAACCGCCGAAGCAGTCGAAATTAACGGACTTTCACGTCTGTGGCGCAGCAGGGAAAGCTGCGGATATGGCGGATGAAACTCGCGGTGGTGCGGTAATTGCTGATGACAGCGGCACAGGTGCAGTGCTGGCTGCCATTAGCTCAATGAGAGCGGACTTTTCCGCTAGACTTGATGGGATTATGGCAGCGTTGGATGCAATGAGAAAGGAGTTGGGTGACTGCGTGGAGCGAGTGATGCAGGCGGAGCTTCGTGTTTCCAGTGCAGAGGATGAAATCAGCGGACTTCAATTAAAGGTGCGCACTTTGGAAAAAAAAATAAAAGTCTGGAAAATAATGTCCTGGACTTGGAGTCCCGGTCGAGACGGAACAACCTGAGGCTGGTGGGTCTACCGGAGGGAGCCGAGGGTCGTGATTCATGCTCCTTTTTGGAGGAGTGGATCCCGGAGGCGTTGAACAACGCGGAGCTAAATTCATCAGTCGTCTTGGAAAGCGCCCACCGAATTGGCCCACCGAGAGGTAACAAGGGACCACCGAGGACGTTAATTATGAAGTTCCTCAGCTACAGAGACAGGATGACGATCTCCAACGCGGTGCGGGCCAAAGGAGAAATTAAATACCAAGATCAACAGGTGTGGTTCTACCCAGATTTGGCCTCAGGAATCCAACAATTAAGGAAGCAGTTTGACCCCATCCATAAAGAACTGCACAACCTTGGGATTCGTCATGGAGTGATTTACCCTGCAAGACTTCTGGTCACATATGAGGACAGAACACATATCTTCAAGACCCCTGAGGAGGCGCAGGAGCTCATCAAGAAGATCCAGGAAGAGACTGGTGGGAGCTAAGCATGAACAGAATATAGGGTAGAATATTTGAGCATTTACATAGGCATTTAACTGATTTGAAGCATATAGCAAGATTACAAAATATAGATTGTATTACATATTAAAAAAAAAAATGTACAAAATTGCTATAAAATTTTGGAGTTAAATTGGAAAATTACAGAAGAGAGTTAATGTTACGTTATTAAAAGCAGTAGAGTTAGGGTGATTGGGAGGATGAAGAGGGAGTGGCTTTGGCTGATCCTCGTGGGTGTGGAGCGGCCGATGGCTATATCAGGAGACGGAATTTTTCTTTTGATTTTGGGGGGATCGCCACAGATGTGGGAAGGGGGAATTTGTTTGTGTGTAGTTTGTAGGATGAATGTTCAACCACTCATTTTTTTCCTTCTCTGTTTGAGCATGTTTACACTGCAAGGTAATCCTAAACCCCCTATTGATCATAAACCAAAGCGTTAATCTTAATTTAACTTCATGGAATTGCAGAGGTCTACAAAATTTAAAAAAACTTAAACAAGTTATGAATAAAATAAAAGACATGGGTTCAAAAATTGTGTTTTTACAAGAAACTCATCTAATAGAGGAGGATGTAAAAAGAATAAGGAGTAGATGGCAAGGAAGTGTTTTCACCTCATCATTTTCATCCCGAGCCAGGGGAGTTATGACTCTCATACATAAATCAGTCCCATTTCAAGTGAAAAATGTAATTGGAGATAAATTGGGAAGATATATATGTAATCATTCAAGGATCTTTGCTATTAGAAAATATAAATTTGGTGAACTTACACTACCGTTCAAAAGTTTGGGGTCACCAAGACAATTGTTTTGTGTTTTCCATGAAAAGTCACACTTATTTACCACCATGAGTTGTAAAATGAATAGAAAATATAGTCAAGACATTGACAAGGTTAGAAATAATGATTTGTATTTGAAATAATAATTTTTTCCTTCAAACTTTGCTTTCGTCAAAGAATCCTCCATTTGCAGCAATTACAGCATTGCAGACCTAACATGATTGCACAAGGGTTTTCTAATCATCCATTAGCCTTCTGATGCAATGAGCAAACACATTGTACCATTAGAACACTGGAGTGATAGTTGCTGGAAATGGGCCTCTATACACCTATGTAGATATTGCACCAAAAACCAGACATTTACAGCTAGTATAGAGTGTATTTCTGATTAGTTTAAAGTTATCTTCATTGAAAAAAAAGTGCTTTTCTTTCAAAAATAAGGAAATTTCTAAGTGACCCCAAACTTTTGAACGGTAGTGTATATGGTCCCAATATAGATGATCAAAAGTTCTTTGCTAATTTGTTTCTTATCTTATCATCACTTACAGGACAACATATAATAGCAGGGGATTTTAATTGTACATTGAATCCCGGTGTAGATAGATCAACAGGACTGGACTGTACGCACAATGGATGTAGGATGACCATTAATCATTTTATGAAAGAATTGAAATTGCTAGATATATGGAGAGAAATGAAACCACAAGTTAAAGCCTACTCTTGTTATTCCAATACTTACAAGACATTCTCACGTATTTATTATTTTTTGATCTCCACAGAATTAAGGTCCAAGATTCAAAACTGTTTTTATGATAACATCGTGATCTCTGATCATGCACCCTGCTGTCTAATATATGTAGATAAGAAATTGACAAAGGAACCAGGTAGATGACAATTTCAGCATAAATGGCTTCAGGATGAGGAATTTGTTAAGTACATAGAAAAACAGATGAGTTCTTTGACATCAATACTACACAAACATCAGCATGTGTAAAGTGGGAGGCTTTCAAAGCTTTTATTAGGGGACATATTATTAGTTATACAGGTTCAAAATCTAAGAAGACTCGAGAGGAGAGAGTCCAATTGGAACATAAAATAAAAATTCTTCAAGAAAGAGTGTATGCAGGAAGTGAGCCAAGGTTGGAGAACGAATTACTGATTTTGAGAGCTGAATATGACAAAAAATCAGCAAATAGAGCTGCCTCGAGTCTTCTAAGATTGAAACAATCTTTTTATGAACAAGGTGAAAAATCAGGAAAGTTATTGGCATGGCAGATTAAACAATTAGAATTTAAAACACCAATTACCAGTATTATAAGTAATGGACAGGTAGTTATAGATCCTTTAGAAATTAATAGAGCCTTTAGAGATTACTATGAAAAATTATATGATACCAAAAATGAATCTGACTTAACAAAACTACATGGGTTTTTGAATGAACTATTTATACCGTGTATTACAAATGAAAACAGGGAGACACTGGAGTCTAAAATTAGTCAAGAAGAAGTTGGGCTAGCCATTGATAATATGAAATCAGGAAAAAGTGCAGGACCAGATGGTCTTCCAGTTGACCTTTATAAAAAATTTAAGAATAAATTAATAAAACCTTTTTTGGAAATGGTTTTAGAAGCATTTCAAAATAGTAATTTACCATCATACATGAATAATGCCTTAATTATACTGTTGCCAAAACCAGGTAAACCCTCTAATAAATGTGAAAATATGCGACCAATAAGCCTATTAAATGCCGACCTTAAGATAATCTGTAAAATTTTAGCAAGACGAATACAAGAAATTTTACCAAATATTATTAATCGAGATCAGAATGGCTTTATAAAGGGAAGACAAGGCTTCCATAATGTAAGAAGACTATTTAATATTATTTATTCTAATAAAGAAGCACCGGATACAGCTCTCCTATCACTGGACGCCGAAAAGGCCTTTGAAAGAGTTGAATGGCCCTTTCTTTTTGAAGTCTTACAAAGGTTTGGACTTGGAAATAATTTCATAAAATGGGTTCAGATAATATATAATAATGCTACAGCAGAAATCCTAACAAATAACAATATTTCAAAATCAATAAAAATCAATAGAGGATGTCGACAAGGCTGTCCACTTTCACCTTTACTGTTTACTATGGCAATTGAACCTTTAGCGATGGCCATACGTCTACAGTCACAAATATATGGAATTAAAGTTGGACCAACAGAACATAAAATCTCCCTGTATGCCGATGACATAATTTTGTTTATGTCGAATCTTAAAAAATCAATTCCGACCTTGTTGAATTTAATAAAGAATTTTGGGGAAGTATCAGGATATAAAATAAATAAAACTAAATCTTCAATATTAATGCTAAATGAGACCCAGAGAAATTACCCAGCCCCTGAGGTAAATCAATTCAATGTTGTAAATCAGTTTAAATATTTAGGAATCCAAATTGTGCCTAAGCTAGAATCAGTCGCCAGTGTCAATTATGAAGCCTTAATGACAGATATTGATGAGTTACTTCAGAGATGGATGTCACTACCAATGTCGATGATCGGGAGAATCAATATACTTAAAAGTAATATCTTACCTAAAATACTTTATTTATTTCAATACATTCCCTTACCACCACCTTTAGATTTATTCTCAAGAATTAAAAAAAAGTTAGTGGAATTTATATGGAACAATAGGAGGGCTAGATTACGTCTGTCTTTATTATATTTACCATTTGATTGTGGAGGTCTGAAATGTCCAAATTTTATGTTGTATTACTGGTCGGCACAACTGAGGTCTATGACATATTATTTTTCATCAAATGATCTCCCTCACTGGACTGAAATGGAATCATACAATTTACCTTTACCTCTTCCCATATTCATATATTCAGACTCGGCAAAAAAATTACAGAAACAAGTTAAAAATCCATTTGTAAAACATATGATTAAAATATGGTGTGAAACTAAAAAATATTTAAAAGAACCACACTTACTGTCACAATTTAGTCCAATATGGGGTAATCAATATTTTAAACCAGGGAGAGCGGATGCTGTGTTTAAAGTATGGAGTTTAAAAGGGATCCAAAAAATTCAAGATGTATATTTGTCATGTTCAGATAACATAATGTCTTTTGAAGAGCTGAGGATCAAATTTAATCTTAATAGAACACATTTTTTTAAATATCTTCAACTTAGGAACTTTATTCGATCAAACCAAAATAAAGCTCTCACTCGACCTATTTATTCATCCTTGGAAAAAATGTTGATGAAAGATAGTAAAAGAAAGGGTATTATTTCAGAGTTTTATAACTCATTGACACTATCCTCAAGTGAAAACTCACAGAAAAGATTAAACTACTGGAAAGAAGATCTGCAAACTGAAATTTCAGAGGAACAATGGGAATTGGCTTGTACAGAAGCTCAAACCAAATCAATAAATGCACGTCTTAAATTGATACATTTTAAATGGTTAATGCGGATGTATGTTACACCGGTGGAGTTAAATAGATATAACAAAAACATACCAGATACATGCACAAAATGCATGGAAAGTAAAGGAACCCTATTTCATTGTTTATGGGAATGTAGAATAATTAGAATGTTTTGGGAAGAGGTGAGGGTAACAATTGAAAAAATAATTTCAAAACAAATCATATTGAATCCTAAATTGTTTTTGTTGGGTCTGTACCCAAAAAAGCATAACTTTAATAAAAGTGAAAGAACATTCATAGACCTCAGTTTGCTTAATGCCAAAAAATGTATTGCACTACTGTGGAAAAAGACTCATAGACCAGATGTGACTCAGTGGTTAAGACAGATGTTAACAAACCTTCCATTAGAAAGAATAACATACATACTGAAATCAAAGGAAAGTGTGTTTGAGAATATATGGAGACCTTTTATTGATTATGTAAAAAATTTAAACATTACTCTTGAAGAAGAAGGTGAATGATGTGTGTGGACCTTGTAAATTCCAAACTGGTGAACATAATATGTATACTTATGTAATGGATTGTCTAGACTAAACAGAGGAGCATTGTTGAAGACTTGATTTTGTTGGTGGTTGTTGGTGTTTTTAGTGCATTTTTTTTTGTAGTACTTTAGTGTTAGTGTTTGATTGTTTGTGTCATGTTTGTAAAAAAAAAAAAAGGTTCAATAAAGATATTGTGGAAAAAAAAAATCCTATTGTAAAGCATATGATCAAAATATGGTATGAAATGTAACTAGTTACTACCCACCTCTGCTGATGGGATTAAATGGCATGATTGCAGGCGAAAAAGGCACCAAGGTTGTAGATGAATAGAGGACAAAATCTAAAAATACCCTTTAATGACTGTTTATTAAAATCCATTTTTCAAGTTTTCACAGATTCACCATCAGAGGTTCGGCTCTTGTGCCGTAGTACCTCAGAAACACAAACGGACAATTCTCAAGACCCAGCAGCCGAATTCAACTCTGAACCAGGTGTTTTCAGGTCATTTTGTTGGTCCGAAGGTTTTTTTTCTTCTGGATATATTTCTAAAAGAAAAATGAACAAACGTGAGGCCAAACTGCTTTTGTGTGTTAAATCTGTAGTGAGGGGGTTTGTGTTTACCTTCAGGTTGTCATAGTGCATCTGGCTCCGGCAGTGATCCTCTCTTGCTTTGATTTCATTGATGTAGACAATGGAGCAGACTTTACAGAGGAATGCCCTTTTGTAGACCACATGTTCCTGACCTGAAGAGGGGAAGAAGACGAGAAGTATGAAAACAAATTAAAACAACATAAAAGCAGTGGCGGTAAGAGTAACTCAAAATATTAATCAAGTAAAAGTAGTGTACTGGTGTAGTGATGCATCTGTTAACACATACTGTATGCATGTACTGTATATGATAAGTGTTGTATGCTGGGATTTTCCATGCAGTATTAAAGCTGCCATCTTTGTCCTTTCCTGCCTTTAAATGTATCATACTTAGATAAAGTTGCAATATCAATAGAGAGCCCAAGTCATGCCCCCTCTACTTCCACACATGGGACCTTAAACCGGAAAAAAATCTCCATTGAAATGAAAGGCAAAGAGCAAAATTATCTTTTGATTCCAATCAAATTTTGCTACGAGTTAGACAGATGATGCTTGTCAATTCAAATGATAATTTTCCATGTAAATAACTGTATAGATTGTTGTCTAACTGTTAAGGTTATGAAAATATGTACGTTAAAAGACTACAAACACAGATGGACCATAAGTTACATTGTCGCTTTCAAAGTACGCCCAGAGGGAAGTAACCAACAGTCCTCTGGATCAGCTGCAGCTCCCACAATACCTTTGTGTTTTTCCTCCTCTTTGGATCCTTCTTTCATCGGTCAGGAAGCAGGAGGTGAGGTTTGAGAAAGAAACTGCCATGATCGTGTTTGGTGGTGTGGGATGGTGAGAGTTGCTGTCCACTAATCATTTTCACAAAAACTAAATATTACTCGGTTATTATACGACAGCCGGCAACTTTAATTACGTGGAAAATTATCTTTTGAATTAGCAAACATCACATGTGTAACTCCTGGCAAAATTCGATCAGGATCAAAAGATAATTTTGCTCTTTGCCATTCATTTCTATGGAGAATTTTTCCGATTTAAGGTCCCATGTGTGGAAGTAGAGGTGGTGTGACTAGGCGCTCTATACATACGGTGTAGGTACCACATTTGCTCGGGCTGCCAGATCTGCTCGGAGGCCTGTGCCTGCTTATGACATTGTAGAATATGACTGGCTGCAGTTGTTTTGACGATGTGGCATGTTGTGATTGGTCCGTGTTTGTAGTTTAAAAAATACTTCTTTCATTTTAAATATTTTTCTTTTATTTGGACAAAGATCAGAACATTTATGTTATTTTCATCATTGACAAATAAAATATCTAAGTTGCAGGTATTTTTTTTTAAATACCGCTTTTTACGCGTGGGTTTTACCATTTCTCCACATACAAAACACCGTTCTCAGGAACTAAAAAATACTTTTTAAAAAACTCCTTTCAGGGTGAAGATTTTCACCGACTCTCATGTGGACTGGATAAATTGAGTTTCTCTTTTGTTTCCATGGCATCATCCGACAGTGTTTTGTGGTGCTGTTTTAAACTTTAACAGGACTTTTTACATGTCTGCACAAACTAGTGAATCTCAGTAATTTATATTATTGTTAAAGCTGGTGAATTTTTAACAATATAATTTAAGAAGACAAACTTTTGACTGCAACGTCAGGAGCAGGGCCCCAAGCAGATTTAATTTTGATTGGTATTAGTTTCTGAAATCAATCTCTCTATTATAACATCCAAAACAAGAACATCATTGTTATTTTGGATAAATACCATATTCATATCAATAACCGGAGCGGTGGCCTAGAGGTACAGCATCTGCCCCACAACCAGGAGGCTGGGGTTCAAATCCCGGCCGGGTCATGCCAAAGACCATGTAAAAGTGGAACTTCCTGCCGTCCAACTTGGTGCTCAGCAATAATGGAACGGAGGAGGGAAAACGTTGGTTACCCAGCCACAGAGGGTGCACAAGCAAGTCTACTCCCTGTGCTGGTCCCACGCCCGGATAAAATGGGCAGGGTTGTGTCAGCAAGGGCATGCGGCGTAAAAACTCAGCTCCAAATGTAAGGATATGGCAGATATGTCGATGTCTCCTGTAACAACAGCTCGTCTAACCCACTAGCAGTGGAAAAAATGGATGCTAAAAAAAAACAACAAAAAAACAGATTACCCTCCTTAGCTGGGTTTAAAACCAAAATAAAAAGCTGTATCTCTTTAAAGAGCTTAACACAGGAAAATCACTCCATCATGGATTTATTTGATACATTAACTAAATATTGTGTGTCGTGATTTATACTATAGCCTTATTGGAGAACAATATTTAATTTCCTTCTTTCGTTTGTGCCATTCAAGTTTTCATTTTTTTGTTTTATGAAAAAAATTCAATTGTATATGCAAGAGAGTTCATAAATTGTATTGTTTAGTAAAGTCTGGTAAGGAAAAAAAAAACAACAAAAAAACGAACTCTTAACGGCACAATCACAATGCACTACACCATGATGTCATAATCCGGCGCAGGCCCCCGAGCAGATCTGGCAGCCTGGGCAAATGTGGTACCTTCAATGGTAGATCATAATGCTAACAAAGTTGCTAATTTTAGCTACTAACTTCGAGTTAGCTTGTCATTATGTGGAAAAAAACAAAATACAAACTACTGCTGGACAGTCCCTGGTGCTCAGAAAGATCCTGCAGATAAGAGGTAAAAATGTCTTCTCTATGTGTTTCTCACCGATGGGGTTGTTGGGGTTGAATGGTGGCAGCTCCACTTTGTCTTTGGAGCACCAACGCTTTGGTTCTGATCTGTCTTCATCCCTCCTTTCTTTACTGGCAACTGAGGAGTCATAAATACTGATGAACAAATCATTAAAGCACCAGAAGAAAATTAATCAAAAGTACTTTAATAATCAATTCATCATTTATTACATTTTTCTGCACTTAAGGCTTCTAAAATGTTTCAGTTTGCTGCTTTCTTTGAGATATCAAGAAGGAAACAAGTTTGTTTTAAGAAACCTGTTGATTTTTCCTGGTTTCTAAATGTTTGTAGGAAAGTATATCGATAAAAGAAGCAATTGCTTTAGATGAATTACAGGTTTGACCAAGTGACTCCATGTAAATTTGACAAAATAACCTAAAATAACAAAATAAATAGGGCAGCGCGGTGGCGGAGTGGTTAGCACTGCGGCAACACAGCAACTCACCCTTCGCCGGAGGATCCTGGGTTCGATCCCAGCCTCCGACCAACAGTGATCTGTGTGGAGCTTGCATGTTCTCCCCGTGTCTGCGTGGGTTTACCCCGGGATTTCTCCGGTTTCGTCCCACATGCCAAAAACATGCAGGTTAGGTTAATTGGCATCAAAAACTGGGGATTCTAAGTTGTCCTTAGGTATGACTGTGAGAGTGAATGGTTGTCTGTCTCTCTGTGTTGGCCCTGCGATGGACTGGCGATCTGTCCAGGGTGTACCCTGCCTCTCGCCCTAAGATGCTGGGATAGGCTCCAGCCCCCCCCCCCCCCCCCACGACCCGAAAAGAATTAAGCGGAAGAAGATGGATGGAACAAAATAAATCGCAAAAGTAAGAGAAAGGCTGCAAATTCAGGGGGAGACACCTTGATTTACAAGAACTCAATAGCTAATTCATGAGAAAAAAAAAGTTAACAGAAAACGTTACAAATTTATGTGAAAAAAGAAAAACACTGCAAAAATGAAATCTTAGTAAGAAAAAACATCTTAAATCAAGGAATATTCCTGTTTTTTTGTCTCAAGATATTTTTTGTTCAGTTTTCTGTCAAAGTTTGAGTTGATGTAAGATATTTTTGACTTGTTTTAAGCAATTTAATTTGGTTTTAAGTAAAAAGTCACAAATTTACAAGAAAAAAAAACTTTTTTGGGAACTAAAACAGGTCAAAAAAGCCCAGCAGAGGATGTTCTTCCTGCGGCAGCTGAGGAAGCTCAAGCTACCCACCAAGATGTTAGTGCAGTTCTACACAGCCATCATCGAGTCCATCCTCACCACCTCCATAACCGTGTGGTACGCAGGAGCCACTGCCAGGGACAGACTAAGGCTGCAGCGCGTCGTGCGCACTGCTGAGAAGGTGATCGGCTGCAAGCTCCCATCTCTCCAGGATCTGTACATCTCCAGGACCCGGAGGCGTGCTGGCCGGATCATAGCCGATCCCTCACACCCTGGTCACGTACTGTTTGCCCCCCTCCCCTCTGGTAGAAGACTTCGGTCCATCCAGACTAAAACCTCCCGTCACATGAACAGCTCCTTCCCCTCTGCCATTAGACTGCTGAACACTAAGTGACTCTCGTGCACCATGTACAGCAGCTCAACCAGACTCATGTCAATCATCACTGTTTTCTTCCTGCATTACCGACTGCACTATATAGTTCTCCACAGTATCTGCTGCTGGCTAATATATATTTTAACTGTTGACCAGTATCACTTAATCTTATCCTACACTTTATTACATGTATAGTTTATTTCTCTTATCTTATCATGTTTAATGTTGCAGCATTGTACCGAGACAAATTCCTAGTTTGTGTACTACATGAACAATGGCAATAAACCTGATTCTGATTCTGATTCTGATTCATTATACCTTTAATGTCCGCTCTATTCTGTCCTCGTCTCTCCTCATTTTCTCCCATCACATTTTCTTTCTGGTTATCGGAGCACTCTGGTTCTTTCTGCTGCCCATCAGAGGGAACATCTGACTGGCTCACTGCTTCCATCTCTGTCTTCTGGATCTCAGGCTGGTCGTCGCCTGACTGAGCCAAGGAGTCTTTGTTGATCGATGATGATGAACCACATGAAAGAGGAGGTGGTGGATCCTTATTTGCCTTTTCTGTCTCATCTTGTTGTTTTCCTCTGGGTGATTTTCTCACTGTGAAAGAAACAAACAAAATAAGCTTGACAATTCAGATTTCTTTCCCGTTTGTGAACCAGATAAAACTGATTTTTATTACCAGGAGTCAGTCTGGTTCTCTTTCTGGGTTGGCCTTTTGATGGGGATGTTAGCGTTTCCTTTTCTTCTTCTTCCATTTCTCCCACCTGAGAGTTCGCGCTCTCTTCTAAAACCAGAAACCAAAAAACTTTGACACGGACACCAGCACAAAAATGGCAGGCTTCTAAGTGCCTAACTGCTCTCCTTCAGTAAGATATTGAGATCGTCAAAGAAAACAAAGGCAGGGGATATTGCAGTCGCCTCAGAGAGTGCTCTTGTTTCTTTTGAAATTGCAGCTTTTCTAATAAATGTCTTTTACAAACTTATGACTTTTTCCATATTTCCATGAAAATAATCGCCATAGTCACTGTATTTCTATCAGCACTGTGACTGTATTAAAAGTTAGTTGACAGAACACAAAAAAACATCTTCAAATTTCAGATGCACTGTTTATTTCTTGTCTGTTTTTGGCAGAAATGCAGCTTGGGAGTTGTAGGTGACTACATTTCTGCTTCCACTGGTTTGTACCATTAATAATAGAACCATAAATAATGCTTAAGACAAAGACGAAACAATTAAGAGGATCACTGTGTATGAGTTTAGTGAGCATCCGGGCAATTGCCTAGGACGAGTGGTGACTCTCACTAATTGGAAACGAACAGATGACAGTCACAGTGCCATGGCATCAGTTCATTCCACCTTCGCTAAAATGATTAAAACAGTGATGAAACCCAACAGACAACACACCTTTGTCACCACTTTTGCGTTTACAGACTGATTGGGTTTCCTCAGCTTCTTCTTTGACTTCTTTATCTAAAATCTGAAAGAACAAGTTTTTGTCATCAGTAAAAAGGAAGTAAATATATAAATCACACTTTTTTTTTTTTTAAATCTCAACCTTACCTTGGAGTTTGAAGAATGGCTCTCCTGATGAAGTAGGTGGGTCTCCACTGTGTCTGTCTGGACTTTGTTCTCCTCTGTGATCTGAATATTCATCTCTGGAATTTTCAACCATCCGCCCCCTTTAGTTTTGTCTGCTCCCACGCCATCATCGATATGATGCTGACTTGCCTCCTCAGAGCCCATGTGATTGGATACTTCCACAGCTGCTGTACATGTTAATATGTCTTGCTTTTCAGCTGGAAGCTGATTTTCAACAGTCTTATTCTCAACAGAGTCGAGAAGACTGCTTGACTCAGTTGCTTCTTCTTCATTAGCTACTTTACTGGATGCACCATCCTTTGATTCAGTTTGTATTTTAGTTGATTTATTGCCTTTTCTTGGTTTTCCCCTCTTTGCTTTTCCTACAGTAGCAGACTGATCGCCTATTTCTTCCACAGAGTCTAATACAGCATGGGCAGCCACCTCCTTGTTTTCGTCTGTTTCACTCTTCTTTGTTGGTGTGCACTCTTTAGAAATGGTCTTTTCCTCAGTCATTTTGATGCTTTGTCTCCTTGTTGGCATCTTGTTTTGTTTTGTCCTCTCACTGGAGGGCTCTTTATCAGCTGAGACTTCCCCTCTTCCTCTGGTAGATCTTGTGGTCGTGGTTGGTGATGGTTTGTCAACAGTCAACACCGTTCTTTCCTCTTTGTTTACTCTGGCAGATCTTCTTCTACCAGATGCTTCCATGGTGCCCTGATTTGACTCTTTATCACTAGAATCGACAGTGTCCTCAGTGCCATTTCCTGGTATCCTTCTCTTTAATCTCGTCTCATACCTTTGAACCATCCTGACTGGTGATTTCTCCTTCGCTTCACTTTTACATGCTCTGGTCAACCGCCCACTTCTTCTAGTTGGTGTATTAGCTCTTTCAGGTGTCGCTATCTTTGAATCTGTCTCTGTAATTCGAGGCTGATCTGAACTGACGTCCTTCTGTGTTTCTTCCTCTTTAAATCTTACAGTATCTCTGGATAATGGGTCACTGCTAGTTTCAAGAATCTGACGCTCACCTTCTGTTCCAGATGCATCTTTGTTATCTCCATTTTCAAAGGGCTGATCCTGATCATTTTGGATTTGAGAAGCATCCATAGATGCTTTGATGGATTCTTCTTGTTGATTTTCTATCTTTTCTTCTCTGCTCATTGGGGTTTCTATTTCATCAATTGTGTCTTTAACTGCAAATTTACCAGAATCTTCTACTACATCTTGTTGTGGGTGACTTGGTTCTTGAAATGTAGCTTCAAGACTTTCCTGCACTTGGACTGAAGTGAACTTCTGAAGACAAGCCCTGCTTTCATCTTCTACTTTGATGTGAACACTTTTGTTATGATGGTCTTGCTCAACTCCAGGTGACTCACTTGTCACTGTAGCAACACCCTCTGCTGATACTTCATTGTCAAATTTTACTGAAGCACCTGTGGAAGGATTTGTCTCTTTGCTGGGTATGTTACTACCAAAGGATGAATTTTGAGATGTTTTGGCTGGAGACTTTGTCTTGCTTGACTGTGGTTTCTCACCAGAGGAAGCTGGAATTTCAGAAGGTCTTGCTGTCTCTTTAGATAAAGGTATACTATGGTAATCTGTAGTTTTATCACTCGAAGTGAGTGTCTCAAAGGCTTCCTGTCCAGTTGAAGTATCCTTGTTGTTTTGCTTTCCAACAACCAGAAGTGAATCTAGTGTTTTGTAGTATTCTTTTTTAGTACCATTTGCTGAAGATTCCTTATTTTCTTCATCTCCAACAATGTGGTCTTTTTCAGTTTTAATTAGGCCAGCATCTTTACACTGTTTGCACGATTTCTCTGAAAGGATTATTTCTTCGTTTATTTCCTTAATCATTTCATTTCCACTTCTATCTAGATCTAAAATCCCATTTTTATCTGCAGTATCTTCAATTGCATTTTTATCAGAACTGCCAGCTTTGCCAGTCATGTCCTTTTCAGAGGCACTGTTTGCGACGGAAACTTCTACTAGATGACCTTCCTCTTTGATTACTCCTTGGCCTTTGGTTGAACTGTCTATCTCTTGGAGAGATGAACAAATTTCCATTTTAGAGGAGTCCACTAAAACACTGTCTAAGACCTGGCTTTGGTTTGGTCGCGGTGAATGGATTGGCTGTAAATGCCGATACGGTGAAACAGCACCATCTGCTGATGCTTTGTGGTCAGGCTTTGCATCTTCTCTGTGCAGTTGGTCCTTAGTATCTTTAACAGAAGCCTGGAGAAGAAAGAATAACCTTTAAAGCAGTTCATTACAACTGCAGTACCTCATAAAGAAAAGCATTTGAGGTTAACAGAGGATTGCCCAAGTGAGTTGTGGGAAATATAAAGAATTTGATGTGTGATCACTGATAGAAAATTATTGTAAAACATTAGATTTCTTTATATATTTTCTTTCTCATTATTACACTTTTCTTAGATCCGAATTCATTCAAGTTGTAATTTCTTTCTCTTGTTTCAAGTCAGAGGTTGTTAATCTCGAGATAAAATCTAGTTCAATGCAGTTCCAGCTAGTCTACTCATGATCTCTCTCTCTTTCTCTCAAAATAAAGGGACATCTCAAAAAATTAGAATATCATGAAAAAGTTCAATATTTTTTGTCACTCATTTCAGAAAGTGAAACCCTTATATTATATAGATTCATTACACAGAGAGTGATATATTCCAAGTGATATGGTTCCTCAAATCATCACTGACTGTGAAAACTTCACACTAAACCTCAAGCAACTTAGATTCTGTGCCTCTCCACTCTTTCTCCAGACTCTGGGACTTTGATTTCCCAATGAAATGCAAAATTTACTTTTATCTGAACAGAGGTCATCTGCTGGTGTTTGTCCACTGTGCTTTATCAAGACCAAAGTCAGTGCAGTCGTCTACCAGGAAATTTTAGAGCACTCCATGCTCCCCTCTGCTGACAAGATTTATGGAGAAGCTGATTTCATTTCCCAGCAGGACTTGGCACCCCCCCCCCCCCCCCACAGTGCCAACAGTATCAAAACCTGGTTTAGTGACCAAGGCATCACTGTGTTTGACTGACCAGTAAACTCTCCTGACCTAAACCCCAGAGAAAATCTATGGAGTATTGTAAAGAGGAAGATGACAGACACCAGACCCAACAATGCAGACAAGCTGAAGGTCACTATCAAAGAAACCTGGACCTTCATAACACCTCAGCAGTGCCACAGGCTGATCACCTCCATGCCACGCCACACTGACACAGTAATTAATCCAAAAGGAGCCCCTACCAAGTATTGAGAGTGTACATGGCCATACTTTTCAATTGGCCAACATTTCTATTAAAAAACTATTTTTTAAAATTAATTTTATGTAATATTCTATTTTTTTTTTAGAAACTGAATTTAGGGTTTTCATGGGCTGTAAGCCATAATCATAAAAATTAAAATAAATAAACACTTGAAATATATCACTCTCTGTGTAATGAATCTATATAATATATAGGTTTCACTTTCTGAAATGAGTGTCAAAAAATATTCAACTTTTTCATGATATTCTCATTTTTTGAGATGTACCTGTATGTGTTTGTCACAGCCAGAGCTCTGTCTGAATAAAGAACGGCTCAATCACCTAACTTTTCTGAGACTCCTTATTTAATTCTGACAATCACATACGTTTTCAGCAAAAACCCACAAAAACCCCCCACACCTTTTCAGTTCGATATGGTTCCATAACTCTTCCACAAGTTTGTTTGCTTCCAGCGGGGCTCTACAGAAAAAATTTTGGTGGTATAAAAAAATTTCAGAAACATTAAACACTGATGTTTTACGCTAAAGCTCACCTGTTCATTCTCACTCTTTATTCTGCTTTTCTCAGGAACTTTTGTCTGACTACTCTGCTCATAATCTGGAAGTTTTTCAGTATTTTTCTCAGACTTGTCCAGACATGTGGATGATGCAGCAGGAATGGCGTTTCCATCAGTCAGAATTCCTGAATTTGTTAGTAAGCCTTTAGCAGAGGCACTTTCTTTTCCTTTGATGGAATTTGAGGTGGTAGCTCCAGCAGAGGCTGATGGCATGGCTGAGGGAGGGGTACTGCCTTGTGAAGTGGGTTTTGCCTCAGATTGACTTCTACGTTGCTCGGATTGGGAGACAGTGCCATCAGCATTTACTGTCATGTCCCACAAGTCTCCCAGACGTTTCTTTAAGCTCTTCAAACTTAACAAAAAAAAAAATAAAAATGAAACAATCAAAAACTGGTCTGCTCACACAAAATGGCCACATACTGTATACACCTTTCTGACACAGTAAAATGAGAAATAAAAGCATAAGAATGAATGGATGGAGTTACCTGATTACCCAGCCAATATTTTGCCTGAGTTCACCTCATACTAGTCTTTTTTTAATGTTACAACATACATAACATGGGCAGATATTTCATATCACTGTTTGGGGGGGGGGGGGGCAATAAACAGAACATTTTCTCCAGAATAAAGATTGAAGGGGGCACTATGTAGTCAGGGGCAGATGCAAGATTGTGTTTAGGGGCTCCTATTTTTCTAACAGGGAAGAGTTCAAACCCTTTAAAACAAGAAGTTTATAATAACAAACTTGAGTCACTGGCTAGATGAAGAAAGAAAATTTAAGGCAATACACAGAATAGAAACTTAACCAATATTTGTATGATTGTTGGAGATTTTAAATTTTAGAAGTCACAAATTTACAATATAACAGTTGCAGATTTACAATGGAAAAAATTAGTTTATTTAATTTATGAGAAAAAAAATTACCATAAAAAGTCACAATTTGATCCCAAAAAAGCTGCAACTATACAATAAAAAAGTTGCAAATGTATGAGAAAAAACTAGCAAATTTACAAGAAAAAAGTCCAAATTTGATTACAAAAGTTGCAGCTTTACAACAAAAAAGTAGCAAATTTATGAGAAAAAAGATGCAAATTTAAAAGAAAAAAGTTGAAAAATTTACAAGAAATGTTCCAAATTTGCAAGCTTTTTTTTGGCATTTAAGCACTGGTGCTTCAAAGTGTTATGTAATAAGATATTAAGATAAGATAAGATAAGCCTTTATTAGTCCCACAACCGGGAAATTCCAGGATTGCAACAGCACAGGGATAGCAACACTCAGAGCAACAATCAGAAGGCAAGAAAAAAAACAAGCAAGCAAGAGCAGCTAATATACATATGTACATATTACTATAAAATATATATATACACACACACAGACACACAGTGCAGAGCATTGTAGCTGGATGGAATAAATAAAGGTCTAAGATGATTTTTTTTTGGGGGGGGGCATGCCCCCCATCCCTCCCCCCTTGATTTACACCTATGATACAACATATTCTCTTAGTTTGAGAAAATACTCACGACTCAACACGTTGAACTTTACTCCTGGAAATGGGGAAAAAGAAGTCAGTTAGATAAACAAAACATAAAACCTAAGAGACATAAGTTTTATTCAAATAAAGTGATGGAAGATCAAGTTCCAAAAGTACATTAAGGGACACACATACCAAAGTTTCTGATAAGATATAGGGCCTATTGAGGAAATCTTCTTCACCACCTGAGTTACAGCATTGGCATCTGCCATCTCAAAGTAGATCTGAGACAGAAACAGTCATAGGCATGAAAACCAGTGACAACAACAAATCCCAACACTCATATGAACACTTCGCTCGTGAGAGTGCTGAAGCCAAAACGATACTATGACACATTTGTCAGAGGACATTCAAAGGCAAATGCCGAGCCAAGCAACAGTCTCATCAGGAATAGAAGCCTCAAACCAGCACAGATCAGCTAAGGGGCTAAACTGATACTCTTATGCATCATTCTGCTCTCCCACACTATACTAACTGCTACAGATGAAAATGCAAATCTTTTGATGATTAACACCTTCATTGTCATGCACAGCTGGTATAAAGTGGAACAAACCCAATTGAGAACCAGTGCTGTCTTAAGAAAAAAAATCACAAATTTAGACAAACTTGCAATGGCAAGATACACCGACAAGATTAAAGTGGAAGATGAGCAGTTACTCAATTCATACATCACCAATCAACAGGCTAATGACAAGCTAACAGGATTTACAGTTCGGTCTATATACTGTATATATTTGGACAGTGACACAAGTTTCCATGGTGAAGAAAAACCCCTTCGCAGCTTCCACCCAAGTGCAGAACACTCTCTAGGAAATAGGTGTATCAGTATCTAGTCTACCATAAAGATTCATCCAAACCATTAATCAGCATCAAAAATATAAAGGCCACATTTGACTTTGCCAAAAAATATCTTAAGAAGCCAGCCCAGTTCTGGAACAGTACTCTTTGGACAGATGAAAGCAAGATCAACCTGAACCAGAATGATGGGAAGAAGAAAGTATGAAGAAGTCTTGGAATGGCTCATGATCCAAAGAACACCACATCTTCTGTAAAACATGGTGGAGGCAGTGTGATTCATGCATTGCTGCTAATGGCACTGGGTCACTAGTGTTGATTGATGTGACAGAAGACAGAAGCAGCCGAATGAATTCTGAAGTGTATAGGGACATACTGTCTGCTCAGATTTAAATTAAATTAAAATTAAATTAAATCACCCTTATTGTCATTCAACCATACAACCAATCATGTACAGTAGAACGAGATTGTGTTTTACCTATCTACAGTGTCAATCACACACACCCCAAGTGCAGAATCAGAGGGCCGCTGCCATGCAAGGCGCCGCCACAGATTTCCCTCCTCCATTCTATTATTGCTGCGCACCAAGCTGGATGGCAGGAAGTTCCACTTTTATATGGTCTTCGGCATGACCCGGCTGGGATTTGAACCCCTGCCTCCCGAGTGTGGGGCGGATGCTCTACCAACTGAGCCGCCACTCCGGTAAGGAGTTTTAGCCAAATGCAGCAAAGTTGATTGGATGGCACTTCCAACTAGAAAAGCACTCTGAGAGCGCAGACCTCCACCAAGCGCCACAAGAATCCTTTAAAAAATTCCTGGATCCAGACGGTGATCCGGATCACCACCACAATCTAATCATCTGTAGGATACCCCATTTCTGACAATCTGTGAAAATTTCATGAAAATCCATCCATAACTTTTTGAGTTATCTTGCTAACAAACAAACAGACAGACAGACAAGCCAACGCTGATGAAAACATAACCTCCTTGGCGGAGGTAATTACAGATAGACAATGACCCTAAACATACTGTGAAAGCAACTCAGGAGTTTTTTTTAAGACAAGGGGGTGGGATATTCTGCAATGGCAGAGTCAATCACCAGATCTCAACCCAATCGAGCAGGCATTTGGCTTTAAGACGAAACTTAAAGCAGAAAGACCCACAAACAAGCAACAACTGAGGACAGCTACAGTAAAGGCCTGGCAAAGCATCACAAAGGAGGAAACGCAGAGTTTGGTGATGTTCATGGGTTCCAAACTTCAGTCAGTTGTTGCCTGCAAATTATTCTCAAGTATTTAAAATTAACATTTTATTTATGGTAATGTTAATTTGTCCAATTACTTTTGAGCCTCTGAAATGAGGAGGTTTTTAAATAAAAATGCTTGTAATTCCTAAATCATAACTCCAATTTGGATGTGAATTTCTTCAATTTAAAGCTGAGAGTAGAGCAGTATGCTGGATAGGTGGAATATTAGACTGTGGAACAGACCTGTGAACTTTGATGACAGTTTACTTAAAAAAAAGTTGTTCCTTTTGTGCAGTCACTTGGTCCCTGGGTAGCAATTAAAGCTTATGGTGCACATTTTCTTTAATTTGACGGTTCAGTTTGTGATGACAGCTTCTTGTTCAGCATGGGGCTGCTGGGTACAACAAAACACTGTGTACCTCGCTGTAGTTAAAGGTTTATGATATTTTTTTTGTAAATTAGTACAAGGCAGAATAATAGGAGGATCTTATTTGCACCACAGCCTGCTACTCCATGCCCTGCTGTAACTAAATGCATGTTGGTTTTGTGTTTTTGCTGCAATTAAACTAAAGCTGAACCTCATCTTTTTACTCGTCAATGCTGCATAACTGCAGTACTTTCAGTTACTGCGACACCATGTGCATACCCTCTACGATCTCTAATTTCCAATGTTCACACTCGTAACAACAGAACAATGGAGACTGGTCAGTCTTTTGCCAAAATTGACATAATTTATGAACATGTCTATAGCAACTGAAGTATGAGTTCTCATTCTAATGACATTTTCAAGATGAACTGGATACTTTTTTAACTTTCAGACACTATGAGCTTTGCATATAGAGAGAACAAATGCAAATGATTGCAGTGTTTTACCCTGTTAGCAAGCGGTAAGTATTGCTGAAATGGAGCACTGGACGCCACCACATCTGTCACCATCATGATAAGCTCAATCGACGTCTCAGAGATCTCCACACACAGCAGCCGCTCCTCCAGAGACTCAAGCTTGGGAACATGCTGGGGAAAAATAAATAGCTATTAAGGACTGGTGAGTTAAAATTACATATTTTGCTCAACAATAAATTTGTGAAGAATGACTTACAGTATTGCTCCAGCTCATCAGATTTTTGTAAATGAACTCCTGCAGAAAGATCATAAGACTGACTTGGATGTCATCAAGTACCCCATATCTAACTTTATTCACACTGTTTCTATAATGCACAGTAATCCAACTACAGGTGCATCTCAATCAATTACAATATCATAAAAAAGTGAATTTATTTCAATTAACTTTTTATTTAATTAAATTCAAAAAGTGAAACTCCTATTATAGATTAATTAAACATAGAATGATATATTCCAAGTGTTTGTTTCCTTTAAGTTTCACGATTATGGCTTACAGCTAATGAAAACCCAAAATTCAGCTTCTCAAAAAATTAGAATATTACATAAGATCAATTAAAAAAAATGGATTTTTCATAGAAATGTTGGCCTACTGAAAAGTATGTCCATGCATACACTTAACACTTGGTCAGGGCTCCTTTTGCATGAATTACTGCATCAATGCAGCGAGTCATGGAAGTGATCAGCCTGTGGTACTGCTGAGGTCCAGGTTGCTTTGATAGCGACCTTCAGCTTGTCTTCATTGTTGGGTCTGGTGTCTCATCTTCCTCTTGACAATACTCCATAGACTCTCTACGGGGTTTAGGTCAGCAGAGTTTGCTGGCCAGTCAAGCACAGTTGATGCCAAGTCCTGCTGGAAAATGAAATCAGCATCTCCATGTCACGCCGCATTGATACAGTAATTTATGCAAAAGGAACCCCAGCCAAGTATTGAGTGTGTGCCAGGGATGCAAGTTATCAATTAATTCATTAATCATTAGTTGATTCATCTTATAAATCAATTAATGATTAATTGATAAGCAGCATTTTTCCTGAGAATCTCATTTTCCCTCAGTACAATACAATCTATAACATAAAAAGCTAATTACTGTTTTTGATATACTGAATAAAACATGTACATCATATTCCTCAATAATTTATTGTACCACCTGCATTTTTTTTTACTACAGACAATGGCTTTTTTATGTGGTTTAACAAACCACTGTACAGTGTGTACTATGTGCTGGTGCATCTCAGTAAATTAAAATGTCATGATTTAAACTAACCAATACAAAATTTATTCAAAAAGGTTTGAAATATTTCCCTTTGTGTAATTAATATATCAAAGTTTATCTTTTTTACCTATATTACAAAGAAAAATATAAAAAAAAACCAAATATAAAATTCACGGTGTTCTAATTTGCTGAGACGCACTAGTAGACTGTTTTAACAGGAAATAAACTGAGCTGCTTCATCTGTTGCATGTTAAACAACACTATCCCCTTTCAGGGTACCCTGACAATCCAGGCAAACCCAGTATGATTCATGCTCCCTGTTTTTTGAATAGGGTTACTCGTGCTACTTGACGTGGGTCGTAGGTCACCTCAACTCAGCGGACATTTGAATAAGAAATGCAGATGAACATGTGATGAAATATGTGTCACGGTCACGTCACAGCACAGCTACAGAGAATGGAAATGAATCAGAAGATTGTCATTATTCCAACATAAATTAATTTTGACGCTGCATCAGACAACTGTGTGCCATGATAACACAAATATCACAGTGGCTGAGAGCACAGCTGCCATAATGAATGGGCTAGGCTGGGCTGAAGCCCAGGGGCCTATGAGAATCAGGGGCCTATCATGAGCCAATGAAAAAGATCACATTGTTGTTAATTGCTCAAATTCTATGTCCATCACTTGATATTCGTGTGTGGCTGGCTGCTGATTGGTCTAATTTACAAGTGCCTCACGTGGGTACCAGTAACAATAGCCTATCAGAGGAATTGTTTTGACATGTGACTATGCAAGCACCAGTGAGAGTAAGAAGTAATTAGCTCAGTCAAACTGTCCAGAGAAAAGGTTGAAAGTGGCGCTCATAAAATTTAGAGGAAAAGAGCTTAGGGGAAATGAATTGCTCAAAAAAAAAAAAAGTGTAAAGGATTTTTCTAAGCTGGAGCATTGAGTGGAGGAGGCTGCTAATTACACATGGAGGAGACAGGTGGGCCGTTAAAGCTTTCACCTGGAGGAGAAGGGAGAAGAAAGGCCACGATTGCTTACGTCAGACAGCTGAGGGACAGTGGACTCCGAACCTGGTAAAAAGTAGACTGGATCTAGCATGTGTCTATAGAGTATGACGATATTTGTGAGCTGGACTTAAAGGATATAATGAAGGATTTTTCTTTAAAGGCGGCCAAAAGAAAGCACTTCTGAAAAAGGTAAGATGCTGTTTTCAGCTTTCCAGCCACCTGTGCAGGTTTTTCCATTGCTGCTGTTGTGCATTGTTTGAAACAGGAATACTTTGATGTAATTTTATGCTGAAGGCAGTATCTATCGCACTGTAAAAATGGAAATCTCAGTAAGATAAAATATCTTAAATCAAGGCGACAGACAGATAGACAGACAGATAGATATTATTGATCCCAAACTGGGAAACTGCAGTAACGGCAGCATGACAGTAGATGACCAAACGACAGAAACACACGCATGACAAAGGGATTACCCATGGAAAGTAAAACTAATACTAGTATAAAAGCCTACATGCATCATAGCTGAATAGATGGTGACTGTATAAATACATGAATCATACCCGCTGCACAATGCAGGACTATTAGGAGCAGAGTGAAATGTGAGGCACCAGTTAAGACTGTAAGGTGCAGTATGGCAGCATAGTTATGACCAGAATACAACATCAGAGTGAGCTATTGTACAGTGCAATGCCATGCGGCAGGAAAGATTTCCTGTACCTGGCCGTTCGACAGTGAAGCTGCAGTCGTCTACTGGAGAAAGTGTTCCGCTGTCTGTCCAGCATGTGGTGGAGGGGGTGATCAGGATTGTCCATGATGGATCGCAGTTTATTTAGTGTTCTCCTCTCCACCACTGTCTCAAAGGTCTCTGGCCTGAGACCAATTACAGAGCCAGCCCTCTTGATAATTTTGTCAAGTCTGTTGGTGTTGCTGGCCCTGATACTGCTACCCCAACAGACAGCAGCAAAGAAGATGGCGCTGGCAACAGTGGTCTGGTAGAAAAACTCCAGCATCCTGCTGCACATACTGAAGGATCTCAGCTTCCTCAGGAAGTAGAGTGTGTGTGTGTGTTTATATATTTACATATTTTTTCCATCTAGCCACAATGCTCTGCACTGGGTGTGTTTATATTTATATATCTATATATTTATTCCATCTAGCTACATTGCGCCGCACTGTGTGTGTTTATATATTTACATATTTATTCCACCTAGCTGCAATGCTCCGTACTGTGGGTGTTTATATATCTACATATTTATTCCATCTAGCTACAATGCTCCGCACTGTGTGTTTATATATTCATATATTTATTCCATCCAGCTACAATGCTCTGCACTGTGTGTCTGTGTGTGTGTATATATATATTTTATAGTAATATGTACATATGTATATTAGCTGCTCTTGCTTGCTTGTTTTTTTTTTCTTGCCTTCTGATTGTTGCTCTGAGTGTTGCTATCCCTGTGCTGTTGGAATCCTGGAATTTCCCCGTTGTGAGACTAATAAAGGCTTATCTTATCTTATCTTATCTTAGAGCCTGCTCATCCCTTTCTTGTGTGCAGCATCAGTGTTGGATCTGTGGATCGAAAATACTGACAAGAATTTTTTTTGTTGTGCAGTTTTCTATAAGATTTTACTTGCTTTCTAAAAGTTTTTACTTGTTTTAAACAATTTACTTTGTTGGCAGATATGTTTTCTTTTTTGCTTATTTTAAGTAAAATTATCTGCAACAGAGCAAGAAAATTTGACTTATCAAATTGCTTCAAACAAGTTAAAACTATCTGAAAGCATGTAAAATTTTCTCACACAAACTGCGCAGCAAGAATAAATATCTTGTCAGACAAAAACAAGCATAAACAGCCTTAGTTAATTTAATTACTTATATTTGACTTTTTGCAGTGTAGTTGTGTTTTCTAGCTCAAAGTTGCATTATTTCTCAGAAACAAAAATGAGGCCGTAGTGGCTCAGGAGGTAGAGCAGGTCACCCAATAACTGGAGGGTTGATGGTTCGAATCCCACTCCCCCCACCTTGTTGTTGTGTCCTTGGGCAAGACTCTGTACCCACCTTGCCTCCAGTGTGTTCATGGTTTATGTCACTGATGTATGAATGTGAATAAATGATCAGTGGTGGTCAGACAGGCCACTGGCATGGATTGACACCCATGTTTCCATCAGTCTGCCCCAGGGCAGCTGTGGCTACAGAGGTAGCTTACCACTATCATTGTCTGTGGAGTGAATGAATAATGGACTCATTGTAAAATGTCTTCGGGTGTCATGAAAAGTGCTATACAACTGCAATCCATTATTAAGACACAGCTATTATACATTTTAAAACTGAAATTCTATTGGGGAGGTGGGGCTCCAAAACCTCTCAGCCCAAGGGCCTAACGGCAAGTTAAGGTGGCCCTGGCTGAGAGTGAGAGGTTTCTATTAAGAGCATGTTTTCACTTAGTCCCCCGCAGTCTGCAGTGGGTCTCGGACCATCTCTAGCAGCTGTGAAGCCGACATAGCCTTTCCTGTTAGTCCAACCCAGGCTCCTCTGCTGTGTACTGAAATCCATCCATCTTCTACCGCTTTTCCGGAGGTCCGGGTCGCGGAGGCAGCAGTTCAAGCAGAGAAGCCCAGACTTCCCTCTCCCCAGCCACCTGCTCCAGCTCTTCAGAGAGGATACCAAGGCGTTCCCAGACCAGCTGGGAGACATAGTCTCTCCACCGAGTCCTGGGTCTACCCCGGGGTCTCCTCCCAGTGGGACGTGCCTGAAACACCTCAAGTGGGAGGTGTCCAGGAGGCATCCTAATCAGATGCCCAAACCACCTCAACTGACTCCTTTCAATGTGGAGGAGCAGCAGTTCTACTCTGAGCCTCTCCCGGATGACTGAGCTCCTCACCCTATCTCTGAGGGTGAGTCCAGCAATCCTATGGAGAAAGCTCATTTCAGCCGCTTGTATCCGCGATCTCGTTCTTTCGGTCATTACCCAAAGCTCGTGACCATAGGTGAGAGTAGGAATGTAGATTGACTGGTAAATTGACAGCTTTGCCTTAGAACTAAGCTCCCTCTTCACCACAACAGACTGGCACAACGTCTGCATCACTGCAGATGCTGCTCCAATCCGTCTGTCAATCTCTCGCTCCATTTTCCCCTCACTCGTGAACAAGACCCCACGATACTTAAACTCCTCCACTTGGGGCAGGAGGCTGTCCCCAACCCAGAGAGGACAATCCACCTTTTTCCGGCTGAGGACCATGGACTCGGACTTGGAGGTGCTGATTCTCATCCCAGCCGCTTCACACTCAGCGGCAAACCGTCCCAGCAAGAGCTGTAGGTCATTGCTGGATGAAGCCAACAGGACAACATCATCTGTAAACAACAGAGATGAGATCCTGTGGTCACCAAGCATGACACCCTCCATTCCCTGGCTGCGCCTAGAAATCCTGTCCATAAAAATTATGAACAGGATCGGTGACAAAGGGCAGCCATGGGGGAGTCCAACTCTCACTGGGAATGACTCCGACCGAGTGTTGGCAATACGAACTAAACTCTCACAACGGTCGTACAGAGACCGAATAGCTCGTAACAACAAGCCCGATACCCCATACTCCCGAAGCACCCCCCACAAAAAACCACAAGGGACGCGGTCAAATGCCTTCTCCAAGTCCACAAAACACATGTAAACTGGTTGGGCAAACTCCCACGAACCCTCAAGAATTCTCGAGAGGGTAAAGAGCTGGTCCGATGTGCCACAGCCAGGACGAAAGCCAGCTTTCTAAACTGGCTTTTGGTGTACTGAAATGTTTAAAAAAAAAAAAACCCCTCTGCATTGGTGATATGTCGTAACTTGGGTCCGGTCTGCTTTTGCGTCTAGCGGGGGGGGGGGGGGGGGGGGGATGAAGGCAGCGAGGATAGGTTGCTGTTGCTGATGACTGGCGCCTAGCGGCTGCCCCGGCCTTGGATGCGCTCTGCAGAGCGTGCCCAAATGCCAAGTCACGTTTCGTTACCTTGTATTCATACATGTGTAATGACAATAAAGTTGAATCTCATCTCATCTCACCTCTGTGCTTGTGTCATTTTTTTCCTTGCTCCAGTCAATTTCCCTGCCTTGCTGATTTGAAGCAGGGCAGGTAAATCTTCAAGCTCCCGCATCTGAACTGGTCGGCCATTCTTGTTTTTGCTCTCTGATGTACTCTGATGAGGCATTTCACTCTGCACTTCGCATGTACTTTTTTTTTTTTGGGGGGGAGGGGGGTTGTCTTGGTGTCTTTTTCTACTCTTTTTCTTTTGTTTAGGTTGGATGGTGGCAATGGGTGACCACATGTGCCCTGCCATGACATTTCAAAGTATAAACTCTCATCGAAATGGACTACAGTGTTATCAATTATTAACAACTAATTTAGTTGACTAAATTCTTATTGACAAAAATTTTCGAAAATAAATTAATCATTAATATCCCTAGTATATACATGGATATAATTTTTGGTAGGCCAACATTTCTATTAAAAATCCATTCAATCAGATCGCCAGGGAAACTGCTCCTCCTTCCGGTCCACCCGGCAGTGAGTAGGCATTAATCCCTGTGTTCACCCCACATCAGCTTCTCAGCGGTTAAATTATTATTTTTATAGCAAGAGGCTCCTGTTTATTGTCCTCAGTTGCACACGTGATTTTCTTCTGACAGACAAAAAGGACTGCACTTTGATTAGTTATACCTTTATGTGAAGAACAAATTAAGCTTCTTCTGAGGTGAACTTTCATTTATCTATGATTTAGTTTTTTATTTTATCAATTTCATTTTCATGCTGTAGTGATATGAAGCGATTTCATGGAAGTAAACCCTCTATAAATATACACGGTGTCCATAAAGTCTCTTTACAATTTAAAAAAAATTATTACAAAAGCAATTGATGAGATAGTGGTGCGAAAAAGTGTTTGCCCCCTTCCTGATTTCTCATGTTTTTGTATATTTGTCACACTTAAATGTTTCAGATCATCAAACAAATCTAAATATTAGATAAAAATAACACAAGTAAAGACAAAATGCAGTTTTTAAATGAAGGTGTTTATTATTGAGGGGAAAAAATCCAAACCTAATAACTGGTTGGGCCACCCTTAGCAACAACAACAGCAATCAAGCGTTTGTGATAACTGGCAATGAGTCTTTCACAGAGCTGTGGAGGAATTTTGGCCCACTCAACTTTGCAGAATTGTTGTAATTCAGCTACACTGGAGGGTTTTTGAGCATGAACCACCTTTTTAAGGTCATGCCACAGCATCTCCATCGGTTTCAGATCAGCACTTCGACTAGGCCACTCCAAAGTCTTCATTTTGTTTTTCTTAAACCATTCAGAGGTGGACCTGCTGGTGTGTTTTGGATCATTGCCCTGCTGCAGAATCCAAGTGTGCTTCAGCTTCAGGTCACGAACAGATGGCCGGACATTCTCCTTCAGGATTTTTTTGGTAGACAGCAGAATTCATGGTTCCATTTACCACAGCAAGTCTTCCAGGTCCTGAAGCAGCAGAACAGCCCCAGACCACCACACTATCACCACCATATTTTACTGTTGGTATGATGTTCCTTTTCTGAAATGCTGTTCCTTTTATGCCGGATGTAATGGGACACACACCTTCCAAAAAGTTAAACTTTTGTCTCATCAGTCCACAGAGTGTTTTCTCAAAAGTCTTGGGGATCAAGATGTTTTCTGGCAAAACTGAGATGAGCCTTTATGTTCTTGTTGCTCAGCAGTGGTTTGTCTTAGAACTCTGCCATGCAGGCCATTTTTGCCCAGTCTCTTTCTTATGGTGGAGTCATGAACACTGACCTTAACTGAGGCAAGTGAGGCATGCAGTTCTTTGGATGTTGTTGTGGGGTCTTTTGTGACATCTTGGATGTGTCATCGCTGCGCTCTTGGGGTAATTTTGGTCAGCCAGCTTACTCCTGGGAAGTTTCACTACTGTTCCTTGTTTTTGCCATTTGTGAATAATTGCTCTCGTGGTTTGCTGGAGTCCCAAAGCTTTAGAAATAGCTTTATAACCTTTTCCAGACTGATAGATCTCAATTACTTTGTTTCTCATTTGTTCCTGAATTTCTTTGGATCACAGCATGATGTCTAGCTTTTGAGGACCTTTTGGTCTACTTCACTTTGTCAGGCAGGTCCTATTTAAGTGACTTCTTGATTGAGAACAGGTGTGGCAGTAATCAGGCCTGGGTCTGGCTAGAGAAATTGAACTCAGCTTTCCAAAGTTGTGAAAAACCAGTTAATTTATGTTTTAGGGGGGTTTTTTGGAGGGGGGGCAATCACTTTTTCACACAGGTCTATGTAGGTTTGGATTTTTTTTTTTACCCTTAATAAGCATATTCATTTAAAAACTGCATTTTGTGTTTACTTGTGTTATCTTTGTCGAATATTTAAATTTGTTTGATGATCTGAAACATTTAAGTGTAACAAACATACAAAAAAATGAGAAATCAGGAAGGGGGCAAACACTTTTTCACACCACTCTATGTTAATCAGATTTGTTCTACATTCATTCATTCATTCATCTTCTTCCGCTTAATCCTTTTTGGGTCGCGGGGGGGCTGGAGCCTATCCCAGCATCTTTGGGCGAGAGGCAGGGTACACCCTGGACAGATCACCAGTCCATCGCAGGGCAACACAGAGAGACAGACAACCATTCACTCTCACAGTCATACCTAAGGACAATTTAGAATCCCCAGTTTTGATGCCAGTTAACCTAACTACAGTCATGTGAAAATAGGACACCCTGTATAATAAGCCTGTGTGGGTTTTTTTTTTAACATATTTGGACATATGGATATTTAATATCAATGTTAAAAATACTGGGAGATTCACACAATACAACTAAACAATTAAAAATGAATTAAAGACTTTTTTTTTTTAATTTTCTGTAAAATGTAATTCTAAACAAATAGTGAGGAATAAATTAGGACACCCCCCCCCACACACACATCTTTTTTAGGACACCCCCACATTCATTCCCACTTACACAATGGCTAAAATAAATGTAAAAAAATGCAAATAAAAACAAAAACAAGGTTAGACATAGATATGTGATCATCTCTTGATAAAGAACTGAATATTTAAAGGGGTGTCCAAATTATTTTCACATGAATGTATATACTCTGTGGTTATCCAAGTTTTCACATTGCATTTGTGTTTTTCAATGTTCGTGGGTTTCTAAATCAAACATTTCCAGACCGGTGGATTGGAAGGGATGGCCCAATTTCCTGGCCACCTCGTTCACCAGAGATCACTCCCTGGACTTCTTTCTGTAGGGTTATGTTAAAGATATCATGTATCGAACAAAGATGTGGGACATCAATGATCTGAAGCAAAAGATCATTGATACCATTCCCACCATTAATGAGGCTATGCTACAGCGAACGTGACAAGAAATCGAGTACTATCTTGAAGTGCTTCATGCAACTAATGGTGCCTATATAAAGGTGTATTAAATGAGGCAAAAAACACTTCAATATCTTCTCCTCATTTTGTAATAATTTCCACAGATTTGTGGAAATCTGTCAAAATTCATTTGCTTTTGTAATAAATTTGTTAAATTGTAAAGAGACTGTATGGACACCCTGTACATTTTTATGGTGTAGTCTCTCAGACTCGGTACGACCAGACTGCACTACATTTTGGTTTTCTCTTTTTTCTTGTCCTTTAAAAAAAAAAAAAAAAAAAAAAAAAAAACTGCTGCTCTCTTTTTTTTTCTTTTGAATATGCATTTTTTTCCCCATAAAATTAATATTTTTCTCTGTGAATTACAACTTTCATTCTAGTAAATTTCTGACTTTTTTTCTACCAATTAGACTTGTCCATGTAAATTTGAGACATTTTTTTCCTTAAAGATGAGACTTTTTCTCATTAGTTTTATTTCTCTTCTTTTTTTCCTTGTGCAAATAGGTAGTATCCATTTAGGGTAAATCCATCAGCAACTACTAATAATGATGTAATGCAGCCCAAAGGGGTGTCCCAATTCATAGGGGTAATTTTAAACCCCTACCTGTTGGTCCTTGATTTGCAGGGCGAAGGGGCAGAGGTAGGTGAAGGGGTAGAGGTACAAATGAGAACTGGGGTGGACCTTTTTAAAACAGTCATTTCTTCACCCATCTGAGGAGTCAGTAAGGGTCATAGTCTAAAGAGCTGTACCTGTGCTCATAGAATCTAGAGTTAATATGTAACTATCATTCTACACTCAAGGGCTTTAATAACACACCACTACATTTATTTGCAAATTCACTTATGTAATCTAGAGCTGTATGCAAATGACCACTCATATATTTGTCAATACCTTTTCATGAATATCTTAACAAGTGACCAAAAAACAAAAAAAGACCAAAAAATGCCAAGAAACATAAGCACCATACATTGAGGCATTGCAATTTCTTAACCCAAATTTCTGAGACACAGGACTACCCACGATAGTCTGGTGTGAACAAATCCTACATGTTGGTAAATTACCCTACATGCATTTGTACCACTTGTTTTAATAGAGGAAAAACTTCCCAAACTGAGCCACAAATAGAGTGGTGCATTATTAAATCCCTTGTATTTTAAATTGGCTTACCCTTTAAGAGCTATTGCTGGTGCATTAGAGGCAAAGTAGGATGCTGTCTATGCCTTGCTGTGTCACTTCAGTACCAAAAGCACAAATAAACCTTCATTAAAATGCCAGAACAAAGGCTAACTATATACGTACATAAAACACAATTATTACTGAAGCAGCACAATGACTCCAGAAACACCTAAAAGCTTTGCAAGAACTACTTAATAACAAACCAGGGTGCTGATTCTCACACACTTTTCCCCTCATAGTAAATCCAAAATGCTTTTTCTCAGTTGTCATACCATAGTGTGTCCAAGATTCATGGTCTGTAACACAATGTGGATGTGGATCTTTTGGCCTTTCACAGAACATGGATTTTTAAGGTGATCTTGGACAAAATCAATGCATGCCTTCCAGTTGATGAAAAATACAAAAGCCTTCAGGAAGGGAGAGGAGAAAAAAATTCATCATGGAGGTCATTTTAGGTCATAAAATTGTAAATGGGAAAACAGTTCTTCCTCCTTACTCTTCTCTGCAGTGATAGAACCAGTATGTTGTGGGTCAAGAAGTGAAGAGTCTGTTTGGGAAAATGAGGCCACACCAGCTTTGCGACGTCTCTGTGTTGATAGTTCCCCTCGGGTAAACCAGTCAACATTATTATGGGCTGACGAAGAAAAGAAACTCTCTAGAGGACACAAAGTTCAAAATCCAGAGCTGAATAACTGCCTTGTGAAATGTTCTAAATGTTCTCCTAGGGAGGAGTTTGGCAATTTGCTTACCTTAATAGTTTTTAGACTTGTGATTAACGAATTATCTGGGAACAAAAAATAAATAAATCACGTAATGACAGCAACTTATTGTTTATTTGCAGGATAAAATCAACGGTACTCTTACCTGGGATGAGGAACCACGGAGATGCAGTAGGAAACACAAAGGGACAAGTCGTCATGGCAACCCAAAATGGTGGACTGCTGCCCACTGGAACACCAGAACTGGTTGTTGGGATGGTTACTCCAGGAACAACATCTTTACTGTTGGGTAAAGCCTTTGCTGCCAGTCTTGGTGCTGTACAAATAACAAGTTGTGTTTTATTGATTAAAAAAAGTTTAATTAATAGCACATTTTTCTATTAGGTATGAATAATCGCTAAACTTGTGTAAAAGAGTCAATGAAAAAGAAGTATACTTTAGCAACTTTTAATTGCATTTTCATTCAATGAACATACTTATACTTTAAACATTTATACATATTCAACAAAAATACTTCTAGAGCAACACATTTTTGAAAGGTCAAAGAAGACATCAGTACTTCTACTCTACAACTTTCTCAATTATCTCAACCCTTAAAAGTAAAGACAAATGGAGGAATGAGCTCCCAACCTTAATGGTGAGTTAGAAGCTTTTATTCACTTTATATTGGAGTGTGTTTTTCTCCACTCACTCTGACTCAATTTCAAAGATTCAAGACTCAAAGATTTTATTGTCAATATTACTATACATGCAGGCCATACAGAAGAATTGAAATGGCATTTCTCTCTTCATTGATGTGAATTTTATAAAAAGAAAAGGAATAAGGTTGGAAAAAAGAAAACAAAAACAAACAGCAACAGCTGCAGTCTATGTACAGTCTATGTACAGTGATGCAATCCGTGCTGCCAATGGCAGCCAGAAGGACGCTGACCTCTATAGAGGTAAACAATTAGCGATAATAAAACTCAGCAATCCTATATTCAGACAGCTAGAGATGAATACCCGTAGTTGCATTTCAATGCGGTGGTGTAGGTGCAGATAGTGACAGATATGATTGCACGTGGTCAGTATTGCAGTTACATACAGACAGCAGCAGATATGGCACTTGTGCAAATGGTTGCGGTTAACGCGCAGAGACATATAGCAGCAAAAGTAGAACAGAACAACAGTGTTATTGTTGGTGTGCCAGTCTTTCTGTGCCAACAGCTGAGGTGGTTATTATTGTGCGGATGATTGTGTTACCGTCTGGGTGGGGGAAGGGGGGTGAACAGAGTTCAGGGTCCTGATGGCCTGATGAACGAAGCTGTTCAGCAGTCTTGTGGAGCGGGCCCAGAGGCTTCAGTACCTTTTCCCCAAGGGCAGGGGGCTGAAGAGGGAGTGTACAGGGTGGAAGGTGTCGCCTGTGATGCTGATGGCTCTGCGGGTGAGGCAGGTGGGATTGATGTCCATGAGGGGGGACAGGGGGGCACCAATGATCTTGCTGGCTGCATCCATTATGCGTTGTAGTGCCTTCCGGCAGGCGGCAGTACAGCTTCCATACCACACTGTGATGCAGTTGGTGAGGATGCTCTCGATGGTGCCCCGGTAGAAAGACTGCATGATGTGGGGTGGGACTCGTGCTCTCCTCAGTCTGTGGAGGAAATGGAGGCGAGTTTGGGCCTTCTTGGCCAGTGATGTGGTGTTGTTGGACCAGGTGAGGTCCTCAGAGATCTGCACCCCCAGGAACTTGGTGCTGCTCACCCTCTCCACATCTGCACCGTTAATGATCAAAGGGGGGTGCTGTGTGTGACCCCTCCTGAAGTCGATCACAATCTCCTTGGTTTTTCCCACATTCAGTTGGCTCACCTCATTTCTGTCGTTGGTCTCCTCATTGTTGGAGATGAGGCCTACCACCATCGAAATAGTAGTAATGTACTAACAAATGACGAGAGTGTGTTGAGAAGGTGGAAGGAGTACTTTGAAGAGCTGATGAATAAAGAAAAAGAGAGGGGGAGAGAAGGATGGATGAAGAAAAGATGGTGAACAAGGAAGTTCCGAGGATCAGCAAGGCATTAGTGAGGGCAGCTTTGAAGTGGAGGAAGAATGGAAAGGCAGTTTGTCCAGATGACATACCTGTGGAGGTATGGAGATGTTTAGGAGAGATGACAGTTGACTTTTTAACCAGATTGTTTAACACAATATTGCAGATCATTGAGATCTTGAAGGATGCTTCAGAAATGGAGAAGAATTGCTGTGGTATCAATTTTCAAGAACAAGGGTGCTCAGAGCTGTAGTAACTACAGAGGCATCAAGTTGATCAGCAACACTATGAAGATCACAAAAAAAGTTGCCGAATTCAGGTTAAGAAGAGGTGTCACAATCAGCGAGCAGCTGTACGGTTTCATGCCAAGATAAGAGTACATATGCAATGTTTGCTTTCAGAGTGTTAATAGGAAAGTATAGAGAAGGTCAGGAGTTGCACTGTCTCTTTGTGGATCTAGAAAGCATATGATAGGGTGCCAAGAAAGGAAGTGTGGTACCGTATGAGGAAGTCAGGAGTAGCAGAGAAGTACTGTATGTGAGGGTGGTGCAGGACATATGAGGACAGTGAGACGGTGGTGAGGTGTGCTGTAGGAATGACAGATGGATTCAATGTGGGGGTGGGATTACATCAGGGATTGGCCCATGGAGCTGCCAGTCATGAGGAAAAGAGGAAGACCACAGAGAAGATTCGTGGATGTAGTCAAGGAGTACATGGAGACGGTTGGTATGAGAGAAGAGGATGCAAGGTATGGGGTGAGATGGAGGCAGATGATCTGCTGTAGCGAACCCTAAAGGGAGCACCCAAAAGAAGAAGCAGCTGCTTGACACAAGAATACCACATGGACTTCAATCTCCAAAACAAGAGACTTACGTTTTGATATCTCTTCGCTTCGTGGTATTTTAAGTCTTCGGACTGAGTAACCACAACATTTTCTCAGGCTGTGCCAAACCCCAAGTCGATCGGCATCATACATGGACTCAAATTGGACAAACATCTGCAGCAGAGACAGAACAGCTGGGACTTAGTTTGTAAAATGATTTTAAGATAAGACAAGATAAACCTTTATTAGCTCCACAACTGGGAAATTACAGTATTGCAGCAGCAAAAGGGTAGCAGCTCTTAGAGCAATAATATATAAAATTAAAAAAGGAAGGCCACAGAAAGGATTCATGGATGTTAAACGGACATGTTTGTAGCCATGTGAGTGTTTCTACCTTGTTCATGAGAGGAAGTATGTTTCTGACACAACCAATTCTTTTCAAAGCCTCCCTGAGATTTTTCGTGGTGTCTGGTGGGATGCCCTGAATGTAGATTGTACTCAGTCTGTCGTCATCTGCTATCGGCTTGTTTGGGGAAAAACAACACAATCTGCATTAACACTTTTGCTGGTGTTTGGGAATTCTGACATTGTTACATTTCAGGGCTAATTTAAAAAAAATGACAAAAAAATGAGCTTGTTTGATAGACTTACATATTTCCCCAGTTTCATCAGAGATTTGTAAAACTCAAACTGAAACACAAACACCAGTGTTGTCACTGTATCTTGTAGTATAAATGCCATATACATTTAATGCATATTTTTAAACCAGACCACTAATATAGACATAGTAGCTCAATCCAGCCTGATGAAATCACCCTGAAATTGCTCAGATCTCCTGACCTTTACCTAGATCAGGGGTGCCCAATCATGTGCCATGGAGGGCCAAGACCCTGCAGGCTTTACCTCCAACCAGTGTCTTCAACAGCAGATTCCACTGAATTTCTTCGCACTGATTGTTTACTCCAATCGACCTTTGTGAGTTAGACAAAATAGTTTCCTCATCCAAACCTTCAACTTGTCTTTTAGACCCTATTCCTACCAGGTTATTTAAAGAAGGCTTCCCACTTATTGGTAGCCTTATTCTTCATATAATCAATTCTTCATTAACTTTAGGCCATGTACCACAGGCTTTTAAAACGGCTGTAATTAAACCCTTACTCAAAAAGCCAACGCTAGATCCAGGAGCTTTAGCTAACTATAGACCAATCTCTAATCTCCCTTTCATTTCAAAAATCTTAGAAAGAGTTGTTGCTACGCAATTATTTGACCACCTGCAGGGAAATGGTTTACTTGAAGAGTTTCAGTCTGGGTTTAGAATCCATCATAGTACTGAAACAGCCTTAGCGAAGGTCACTAACGACCTCCTCATTGCATCTGATAATGGATTAGTTTCTGTACTTGTCCTTTTAGACCTTAGTGCAGCTTTTGATACTATCGATCATAATATTCTACTTGATAGATTAGAACACTATGTTGGACTTAATGGAACTTCGTTGCAGTGGTTTAGATCTTATTTATCTGATAGGTTCCAGTTTGTTCATGTAAATAATGAGTTTTCTTTCAACTCAAAGCTTAGTCATGGAGTTCCACAGGGTTCTGTGCTAGGCCCTACTCTTTTTAGTTTATATATGCTTCCGTTAGGCAACATTTTTAGAAAGCACTGTATACATTTTCATTGTTATGCAGATGACACACAATTATACCTGTCAATGAAGCCAGATGATAGTAATCAATTAGCCAAGTTAGAAGCCTGTCTTAAGGAAATCAAAGCTTGGATGACTTGTAATTTCCTGCTATTAAATTCAGATAAGACTGAAGTCATTCTTGTTGGTCCAAAAAACCTTAGAAATTCCTTTCCAAATCAAACTTTCAGTTTGGATGCGGTTACTCTTTCTCTTAATAGCTCTGTGAGGAACCTTGGAGTTATTTTTGATCAGGATTTGTCCTTCAATTCACATATTAAATTTGTTTCTAAGACTGCCTTCTATCATTTGCGTAATATTGCCAAGATTAGGAGCATCTTGTCTCAGAGTGATGCTGAGAAACTGATCCACGCTTTTGTTAGCTCGAGATTAGATTATTGTAATTCTTTATTATCAGGCTGTCCTAAAACATCTTTAAAAAGTCTTCAGCTGATCCAAAATGCTGCAGCAAGAGTTTTAACAGGTACTAGAAAGAGAGATCATATCTCTTCGGTTCTGGCCTCCCTTCATTGGCTTCCCATAGAGTTTAGAATTAAGTTTAAAATCCTTCTTCTTACTTACAAAGCTCTAAACAATCAGGCTCCTTTTTATTTAAAAGATCTGATACTACCGTATTATCCTAACAGAGCACTACGCTCCCAAAATGCAGGATTACTTGTAATACCTAGAATCTCCAAAAGTACAATGGGAGGCAGAGCCTTCAGTTATCAAGCTCCTCTCCTGTGGAATCAGCTGCCAATCTGGATTCGGGAGTCAGACTCGATCTCTGTTTTTAAGAATAGGGCTAAAACCTACCTTTTTGATATAGCCTACAATTAGGGAGGGATCATGTGTTTCTGAACCCTCCCTTAGTTATGCTGCTAATAGGTTTAGTCAGCCGGGGGACCTCCAGTAATGCACTGGGCCTCACTCCTTTTCTCACTCTCAATGAAATATTTTTTTTTGCTGGTCATTAACATTTGTTTGTTCTCTCCCATAGATTGAGTCCCCATCGTGCTGTTTGCTCTCTACATGTCTGTTCTTTTCTTTTTCTCTATCCCCTCACCCCCCAGCCAGTCGCAGCAGATGACTGCCCCTCCCTGAGCCTGGTTCTGCTGGAGGTTTCTTCCTGTTAAAAGGGAGTTTTTCCTCTCCACCATCGCCAAGTGCTTGCTCACAGGGGATCGCCTGATTGCTGGGGTCTTTCTGCAACTGTGGGGGTTCCCCCTACAGTTGATAGTGCTATGAGATGACTGTTGTTGTGAAATGGCGCTATATAAATAAAGTTGAATTGAATTGATTGCTGATCAGTGAAAACACCTGCTGAAGAGACTGGGCAGAAGAGAAAACCTGCAGGGTCTTGGTCCTCCATGGCACATGATTGGACACCCCTGACCTAGATGCAAACCCACCTGAGGATCATCTTACATGAGTTTGGTAAACACAGTGAATTGCCTAGTAGGAGTAGCAATTTTTCTGAAATCACAGAACTGCCCAAATCTCCTCGATTTAGAATTTGACTTTGAACTTGACCTTGAGCACATCCTGGATGCAGACCAACCTGAGGAACATTGGATTTGAGTGTGGTGAGCTTCCTGGCAATTGCCTAGGGCAGGGATGTCAAACCCATTCCATTCTGGCCCAAGACCCTGCAGGTTTTACCTCCACCTAGTGCCTTCCAAAGATGACTTAACTGAAATTTTCTCACTGATTGCTGATTAGCAAAAGCACCTGCTGAAGAGACGTGGTGGAAGTAAAATGTGCAGCAGGGTCTTGGCCCAGAATGGATTGAATGTGACATCCCTGGACTAAAAAGAGTAGTGATTTTTACAAAATCACAAACGCTCGTATCTCCTCATCTTTAACTGTGACCTTAGCCACAACCAGGATTCAAGCATACTTTAAAAATGAATTAGCTGATTCAGCGATTTTAGTAATATGTGTAACCAGTAAGTAAATTGCAGCAGGATCACATGTCTGGTCTGAAGTCCTGTGACATTAATGGTGTGAATGGGCTGCAGTTTACTTATTAACCACAAGGTGTAAGGAAAAGCAAGGATTTTTAGTTAAACAGAATGCAGTTAACCTGTTGCACTTCAGTGTACCGCGGGCGGACACGTCTCTGCGTCCTAGGGTGCACGAGGGCGTCCTAGGAGGCACTGAAAAAAAAAAAAAGCTGCATTTCCGTTCTTCCACTACAGACATAGCCGCGAACAGAAAGCCAAAGGAGTGCTTTGATTGATTTAGATGTGATTGACCTCTCATTCGACTAATAAGAGCCTTGAATTGGGTTTCTGAAACCTTGAAGAACCAATGACTGAAAACCTACCAAGAAGGACCCGCCTACCAACAGCTGCGAATACAGTGAGCCAATTGAAGCACAGTAGTTCGAAAGCGTGCCTCCCTTGCAAAATCTGTTTTGTTTTTAGCTGTTGGGTGACACACATGCGTTCGCCAGTCTTTTTTTCTTACTACTGTTCTTATTTGTTTTGAAAAATCGTTCGCCAAAACCGCAATCATGGAAGCGCAAAACCGCAATAATGGAATTATGGTTTGACCAGGTCGCGTGACCAGAACCACGAGTCCGTAACAAGCGGACCAGCGTCATGTTTGTCTGACAATGAGGAAGAGAAGTTCGCCAGCGACACTGCTGTTGTGGACAGGTAAGTGTTATAAGCTAAATTATTCTTTATCCCTGAAAATTGTAATCAAAAATGACTTTTGACCGATCAGTAAATTACAACTGTGCGTAGTAGACCGCGGCGCACGAACCAGACTCCGTGCGCCGCGGTACACGGTTCGTGCGCCGTGTCCGGACCGTGAACGCCCCCCCCCCCCCCGGCTACTCTTCTGTAGCGGATTGCAGATATTATTGCATATATCTTAGTACAACTGTGCGTAGTAGACCGTGGCGCACCGTGACCGCGGCGCACCAGGCGATGTCCGTCCTCTGTAGCCGGGGGGGGGAAGGGGAGTTGTTATCTTCTACATTACAGATATTCTTATTTTTAGTGCACTGTAGGTTATTTTTTCTTGTAAAAAAAAAAAGCCACACATTTTTTACGTGGCATGCTTCTTTGTGTGTGGGGGCTTGTTTGTTCATTCATTCATTCATTCATTCATTAATGAATAAACAACACCCCACACACACACACACACACACACACAGCCCTGAGTGTCACCTTTCATTAGAGCCCAAGATGAAGCTTCTATATTGAATCATTCAAAAGTTACAGACGTTTTTCCAAACTGTGCCATTTGGCACAATTTGGCACAGTTCAAAAACGCCTGGGAACAACCTGTGAAGAAAGCTGTGTAATATATTCATTTTTTGTGGTATTGTTGCAAAATTTTGACCTCAGCTGGATAACACTTGGTTCTACATTTCTGTTGCATTTTCCAGCCCGGATCTGACAGCTGTGTGTTATTTGCAAGCATTTGTATCCAAAAAAAAACACCCAGGCGAAATTTATTTTCTTCAAGTTCAGTATGTTTAGATGACTGTTACTCAGTGGCAGGAGCACTTAGAGAGATTATGACTGTTTTGCCAAAAAATTCAAAGTGTTTTCTTTTAAATGAGACCAACCCCATGAAGATGCTGCAAAGGGTTGAAGAACAGCTTTTGATTTACTTTGGGTATGTTATTTTTTGGCGTTTTTAGGAAAATTGACCAGAGTGCAAGGGGTTAAAGCAAATTTGAAATGTCCTGCAGGATTAGTTAACCACTGCTTACCGGAGTCTTTGACCTAAAGCAGGTTATCATCTTCACATCTAGTGCAGATCCTTTCAGAAATATCCCCATATTTTTTGACAATCTGACAAATTGAGCTGCTTGATACAAATTTGGCATGAGGACAAAAGCCTGAATGGAGAAGCAAAGAAAAAAAAACAGAAAACATTTTAGTCACTCACATGACTTACAGCTCAGATAACTGCGAGGGGAGGGGGGACTGAAAAGTTCATAGTGCTCAAATTAGACCAAATGTGGTTTATTTTTCAACCGTAGGGATCCAAGTGCTGCAACACCGAATGAAGAAGTGTATGGACCGAAGGGGAGACTACGTTGAAAAGTAAACCATATTTGGTCAAATTTGACCACTATGGACTTTTCATCCCCCACCCCCGTATAAAACATGATTAACTACAAAATCACTTGGAGAGCGCATACCTCCCCCAAGGCTCCTTCCGTACCTCATAGATCACCTCCAAAATGTAATGGGTTTGTGTGTAGACCACGAGCCAGTTCTGGTGAAAACTGCCTCGAAGTCTATCTAGTAGTTTTGGAGGATTCTTGCTAACACACTGTGAGAAGATAACAGCCTTGGTGGAGGTATGCGTTCTTGGATCATCACCAAAACGGGTTCCTTTCTAGCTCAAGGACCACCTCTGGTTAAAATTTCATCCAAATCAACCCAGTAGTTTTTCTGTAATCCTGCTGCACAAATACAAACAAGGTCCTTGGTGGCGGTATGCACTGTCAGATTATCACCAAATGGCCGAAGGGCTACCTCTGGTGAAAATTTCATCAAAATCCGTAGAGTAGTTTTTGCGTAATCCTGCTAGTAGACAAACAAACAGACAAACCACCCTGAAAACAAAACCTCCTTGGCGGAGGTAATGAAAGAACCTTAGTCAGCAAGCTCACATACGCCAAGCATCCCCACCTCAAGGGCCCCTAATGTGATTGTTACAAAAATTCTAACTTAAATGCAAAGTTAAATAAATTTGAGTTAAAAATCAAGTGTGAACAAAAAATGTTTCTTTAATCTTTTGGCCATCTAATAATGCATCTGTGTGTCCACCAAGTGGTGGACACCAGTGGTGAGGGGGGCCATTAAGCTGAAGGAGGAGTCCTATCAAGCTTGGTTGGCTTGTGGGACTCCCGAAGCAGCTGAGGTGTACCGGCAGGCCAAGCGGAGTGCAGCTCGGGTGGTTGCTGAAGCGAAAACCCGGGTATGGGAGGAGTTCGGTGAGGCCATGGAACAAGACTTTCGGTCGGCTTCAAAGAGATTTTGGCAAACTGTTCGGCGGCTCAGGAGGGGAAAGCAGCTCCCCGTCCACACTGTGTATGGTGCGGATGGGACACTGTTGACTTCAACTGGGGATATCGTCGGGCGGTGGAAGGAATACTTCGAGGATCTCCTCAATCCCACTGATACGCCTTCCACAGAGGAAGCAGGGTTTGGGGACGAGGGGGATGACTCGCCTATCACAGGGGCTGAGGTCGCCAAGGTGGTTAAAAATCTCCTTGGTGGCCGGGCCCCGGGGGTGGACGAGATTTGCCCCGAGTACCTCAAGGCCCTGGATGTTGTTGGGTTGTCATGGTTGACACGCCTCTACAACATTACGTGGAGGTCGGGGGCAGTGCCTTTGGCATGGCAAACCGGGGTGGTGGTTCCTCTCTTCAAAAAAGGGGACCGGAGGGTGTGCTCCAACTTTAGAGGGATCACACTCCTCAGCCTCCCTGGGAAGGTCTATGCCAAGGTACTGGAGAGGAGAGTCCGGCCGTTGGTCGAACCTCGGATTCAGGAGGAGCAATGTGGTTTTCGTCCTGGCCGTGGCACATCGGACCAGCTCTTTACCCTCTCGAGAATTCTTGAGGGTTCGTGGGAGTTTGCCCAACCAGTTTACATGTGTTTTGTGGACTTGGAGAAGGCATTTGACCGCGTCCCTCGAGGATCTTTGTGGGGGGTGCTTCGGGAGTATGGGGTATCGGGCTTGTTGTTACGAGCTATTCGGTCTCTGTACGACCGTTGTGAGAGTTTAGTTCGTATTGCCAACACTCGGTCGGAGTCATTCCCAGTGAGAGTTGGACTCCGCCAGGGCTGCCCTTTGTCATCGATCCTGTTCATAATTTTTATGGACAGGATTTCTAGGCGCAGCCAGGGAATGGAGGGTGTCATGCTTGGTGACCACAGGATCTCATCTCTGTTGTTTGCAGATGATGTTGTCCTGTTGGCTTCATCCAGCAATGACCTACAGCTCTTGCTGGGACGGTTTGCCGCTGAGTGTGAAGCGGCTGGGATGAGAATCAGCACCTCCAAGTCCGAGTCCATGGTCCTCAGCCGGAAAAGGGTGGATTGTCCTCTCTGGGTTGGGGACAGGCTCCTGCCCCAAGTGGAGGAGTTTAAGTATCTTGGGGTCTTGTTCACGAGTGAGGGGAGAATGGAGCGAGAGATTGACAGACGGATTGGAGCAGCATCTGCAGTGATGCGGACGTTGTACCGGTCTGTTGTGTTGAAGAGGGAGCTTAGTTCTAAGGCAAAGCTGTCGATTTACCAGTCAATCTACGTTCCTACTCTCACCTACGGTCACGAGCTTTGGGTAATGACCAAAAGAACGAGATCGCGGATACAAGCGGCTGAAATGAGCTTTCTCCGTAGGATTGCTGGACTCACCCTCAGAGATAGGGTGAGGAGCTCAGTCATCCGGGAGAGGCTCAGAGTAGAACCGCTGCTCCTCCACATTGAAAGGAGTCAGTTGAGGTGGTATGGGCATCTGATTAGGATGCCTCCTGGACGCCTCCCACTTGAGGTGTTTCAGGCACGTCCCACTGGGAGGAGACCCCGGGGCAGACCCAGGACTTGGTGGAGAGACTATGTCTCCCAGCTGGTCTGGGAACGCCTTGGTATCTTCTCTGAAGAGCTGGAGCAGGTGGCTGGGGAGAGGGAAGTCTGGGCTTCTCTGCTTGAACTGCTGCCTCCGCGACCCGGACCTCCGGAAAAGCGGTAGAAGATGGATGGATGGATGGATAATGCATCTGATTTATATAGTGCTTTTCATAGACACTCAAAGATGATTTACAATGGGCACATTATTCATTCACTCCACAGACAATGGTAAACTATGACTGGAGAAACAGCTGACCTGGGGCAGACTGACGGAAACGTGGCTGCTAATCCATGCCAATGGCCTCTCCAACCACTACCGAACATTTATACATATTTCTTTTACTCTTTCTATTACTCCGGGATTTCTCCGGTTTCCTCCCGCATACCAAAAACATGTAGGTTTAGGGCGCTCGCGCACGCAGCGACCAGCAGCCGGTGGCTTGTCACCAGACTGCAAACCAAGTCTACCTACGGGTACAAATAAGTAACAAAAAAAAAAAAAATATTTATGCCCAGTGTCATGGACACTGGAGACAAGGTGGGTAAAGTGTCTTGCTCAGGGACACAACAGCAGGATGTCTGGGGACAGAGGGATTCGAACCGCCAACCCTCCGGTTGTTAGATGACCCGCTCTACCTCATGAGCCACTGCCACCCACATTTCCCTCCTCTGTTACATTTTTGCTGAGCACCAAGCTGGATGTCAGGAAGTTCCATTTTTATATGGTCTTTGGCATGACCTGGCCAGGACTTGAACCCTGACCCCCCGGTTGTGGGGCGGATGCGCTACCTCCAGGCCATCACTCAACTGGCAACCAGCTTACAGGTGCATTACGGCCACATACTTCAGTCTATATCATCACTATCTGGTCAGAAGCTCCTCCCCATAACCAGTCACTCTGTGTTATGTTGATTACCTGTGTCTATATATACTAGTGCATACCCGTCCATGCCCGTAGAAACCAAGTATAAGCAAGTATTTCTGCATGCCCATTGCTGAAGGGTCTCCTCCTGTCTCAGACAGCTGTGTTGTTCACAGTCATGCCTACGGCGTACTGCTCAAACCTGAGGTGTTTCATTTTCACGGCATCTTTTCTGACATGCAGCAGTTCTCCTCATTCTATTCCTCTCCATCTGGTGGGTCTTCTTCTTCGTTCAGACCACTGGTTGAGGGATAGGTGCGTCGTAATTCCAGTTCATGGGCAGGATCATGAAAATAGATCTGAGCAAAAAGTGGCTTTCGACCCGGTTCAGGAAGGGCCATGCATGCCCGTAGAAACCAAGAAACCGGAGCACCCGGAGAAAATCAGCACTTTGCTTGGCATTTTACGCATTTGTAGTGTAAACTGGCATTCTTCAAGGTTACACATTTTTACTGTCAGCACCTCTTTAAAGGGCCTATATCATGCTATTTTAAGCCTTTCAGAGTAAACTATATGCATGTACAGTATGTGATAGTATATTACCTTTGGTACACTGAAGAATGAATTTCTTATGAAATAGGAGTTATTTTCACGAGCCCGGAAGTAAGATGCCTCGATCTGAGGCTCTGTTGCTCCTTCTTGTGGCTGCCGCCCATTTCATGACGTAACCCCTGAGCCGGCTGCTGCAGCGTGTCGCTGGGTTCCACCCATGAAAACAAGGAAGGCTGAACAAACTCCTAAATGTCTCACAGCCAAAGACACATTTACGCCACTTAGAAGACATTGTCTTACGTAAAAAAGCAAACAGTTGTTGTCACTGAGCAGATTAGGTGCGAGAGGAACTACTTCTCCACAGTGTCAATGCTAAAGTGAAAGAGTTTTGTCGATCACCGCTCCGTCAGCTGCGCGGAGAAAGTGGGTGTGTGCGTTAGCCTGGGGGCGGTGCTGGCAGCACAGGCACTTCCTGGAGTGGGCGGCTCACCCACGTTCATACGTATGAACGTGGGGACCCAGTCATTATCAGGGACAGGGCGGAGCAGCAGCTCAGAGAGCAGGGTTGAGGAGGAATACTCAGAGATGCGTGAATGGAGCAAAATACCACTTTGGGGGTGTTTTTGGTGAGGAATTAACATTATAACATGCTTAAAAGCTCAAAAAAGTCGATTTTGCATGATATAGGCCATTTAAAAACTTCATTGCTGAGAAAGCGACGCTTTTGCTTAGTTTCTTAATCTTGAGCAACAATACGAAGACTGCTTAATCTGGCAACTCTGCTCGTGGCAATGTAGAATTGGCCATGGCTGCAGAAATCTGTTGTGCAGAAAACACGAACGTGCCGTAAAGACTGGCCCTATGACTTATTCACCTTGCCAATTTTGAGCCACAAGACATCATAAAGACACATTAGTCTAGGCATCGTGAGTGATGATCTATATGACATCATAAACACACATTTGTCTACGAGCCTTATGACATCATAAAGACACATTAGTCTGGGCATCGTGAGTGATGGTCTATATGACATCATAAAGACACACTTGTCTATGTGCCATCATATAGACGTCATATCTTCAGACAGCATCGCGAGTCCTATGATGCCTGAGTTCATATGACGTCCTATGATGATCAGGCAGAGATCATAGGCCGTCTTATGATGTCCTATAAATGTCACACACACACACACACACACAGAGATTTCTTGCTTTAATAATGTCTTTTAGCGAGTCCTGTGGTCTATATGACGTCATATACACATCCTGTAGAGATCCTAGGAACATCAGCCGTACTAGTGCATACCTGTGCATGCCCATAGAAAGCAAGTGTAAGCAAACATTTCTGCATGCCCGTAGAAAGTTACTGTTACCATGTCAACAGCAACCATGGTGAAACCTGTCTTGGATCTTTGATGTCACCACTTGTTTGTTGATGCCTGCCTTTGAGCTTTGATAATGTCATAGTGAGTGCTACGATCATGAGTAATGCTTGCCTTTGATTTTTGATGGTCATAGCGAGTCCTTTGCTCATGAGTGAAGCCTGCCTTTGATCTCATAGCAAGTCCTATGATCTCTTAGCGAGTCCTATAATCACGACATCATGACAGAGATTTCTTGAATTATATATGAGTGATATTTCTTGTCTCCAGGGCATGGGTCCCAGCCCACATCCTCACTTTTAAGTTGGGATTTTTTGTATTTCACCTTATTAAATTACGTCTTTTAGCAAGTCCTGCGGTCTGTATGACGTCATACAGACATCCTTCAGAGATCATAGGAACATCAGCCTTACGGTTTATCTCATGTCATCTAGACTACGGTTTATCTGACGTCATATAGACATGATGTAGACGGCCCTATGATCGCCAGCATCATCAGAACATCATAGGACATCATGCAGACATCATTACAGTTTATCTGACGTCATATAGACATCATGTAGACGGTCCTATGATCACCGACATCATAGGAGCATCATAGGACATCGTAGGAACATCATAGGCGGCCTATGATCGTCACACACACACACACACACACACACACAGTTTTCTTGAATTATAGTGATGGTTTATCTGACGTCATATAGACATCATAGGAACAATATAGGTCCTATGATCGTCAACATCATAGAAACATCCTAGGACATCATACAGACATCATAGGAACATCATTGGCGGCCTATGATCATGACACACTGACAGACACACTGACACAGATTTCTTGAATTTGTAAGAGTGATTAAGGCAAACATTTCAGGTGAAAGGTACTTATTGCCTTCAAGACAATTCTACACATTTATACACAAATCATACACATAAGATTAATCTTGCATTAATGCCTACCTTGCGTGCCTGGGGAATAACATAGATGTGCTCATTTGAGTAATCAAATCCAAATGGACAAAGTAAATCAGCCACATCTTTCTCCTTGTAGCAGTCATCGTGATATTCAGGAAGATTGCTGATCAACAACACCATGTCTGTAGGCTTGAAAAAGGGAAATAAAATATAATTTTAAATCGGGCAGTATTCATCAAAAATAACAATGTGGTAGTAGTCAAGTCAAGGTATTATTTGACAATATAGGCAAAAAGTCAGGAACTTCTTCAATTTATGGTCTGCATAAAGCCACAAAGCAGTATATAACAGCCATGCTATAGATATAAACTGGCCTGATGACTTTACATCATTTTCTTCATAAATATACAACTATTCTCTCATAACCAGACCATCAGCTGTCATCTCAACATATACACATGCATACAGCCTAGATTTAATGAAAACTGAAATGACACACTCTAGTGACCTTTACCAAGACCAGTGATGGGCAACTTTTTTTTTTTTTTGTTACTTATTTGTACCCGTAGGTAGACTTGGTTTGCAGTCTGGTGACAAGCCACCGGCTGCTGGTCGCTGCGTGCGCGAGCGCCCTAAACCTACATGTTTTTGGTATGCGGGAGGAAACCAGAGAAATCCCGGAGTAAACCCGCGCAACACGGGGAGAACATGCAAACTCCACACAGCTCACTGTTGGTCGGGGGCTGGGATCAAACCCACGATCTCATGATCCCCGCGATCCCCCGGCCGAGGGTAAAACTGTGCTGCCACAGTGCTAAACCACTGCGCCACCGTGCAGCCCATACCACTTTGGTGGTAGTGAGGGTCACAACATTTTTTCCTCACTTCCTAAGGGCCAGATTTACATGTAAACCTTCCGTGGGGGGACGGGGGGTATTAGTTCCTGCAAAGTCAATTAAAACGGAAAATTCAAATAAAAATAAAAGCTACTCAGTGTTTTATCATATTAGAATTAAAATTGCTGAAATTGCTGCCTGGGGCAGCGCCTTGACCCAGTGGAGGAGATAGAAGAGAGAAGGATGGTGGCTAAACTGTCATCTCTGCTGGAGTCCGAGTCCCACCCTATGCAGGACATACTGAATGCACTGAGGAGCTCATTTAGCAGCAGACTACATCATCCTAGACGCGCAACCGAGAGGTTTCGCAGGTCCTTCCTACCTACGGCTGTCAGACTGTATAACCTAAGCAGGGCTGCTCGCAGATAGCAAAAAAACCACGACGACCTAAAAGTATTGAATGCAAAAGACGCAATAGACTTACACAATGGTCCCCTCCAGTATACAACTTGGACAATATCGGTCGCTACAGAAGGTGACAATATGTATGGGTACATATTCATACTATGTAGGATAACTAAGTAGACGGTTATGCTGTTTATTCCATCTAGCTACAATGCTCCGCACTGTGTGTATATACAGTATATGTATATATTTATTCCACCTAGCTACAATGCTCCGCACTGTGTATATATATTTATTCCATCTAGCTACAATGCGCCGCACTGTGTTTATAAATTTATATGTACATATGTATATTCGCTGCTCTTGTTTTTCTTGTCTTCTTGATTGTTGCTCTGAGTGTTGCTATCCCTGTGCTGTTGCAATCCTGGAATTTCCCCATTGTGGGACTAATAAAGGCTTATCTTAAAATTATATCTGCCCTGCAATGGACTGGCCATCTGTCCAGGGTGTACCCTGCCTCTTGCCCAAAGACATTGGGATAGGCTCCAGCCACCCCCCCCCCCCAAAAAAAAAAAAGATTAAGCAGTAGAAGATGGATGGATGGATAAAATTGTATTATGACCTAATTTTTAAAACTCTCTCCATCAAAATCATGACCAAAGAGAAATTCTGAACGATAATTAGCAAAAAAAGCCAAGAAGAAAAGGAAATATAATGAGGCTTAGCTTGCTCTTGGATTCACTGTGGGTGTAGGGGGCAGAGAAATAGCTGTGGGTAGGTGGGCTTGTTAATGGCTCCCCAAAATGGGGAGTAAAAAAAAGTTTAAGAGCCACTGGTGTAAATTAAAAAAAAAAAAAAAATCAAAAAAAAAATAAAAATCAGCAGATTACAATGACCAGTCTCCGAACTTTTACTGCTGACATGGGATTGAAACTGTCAGTGCTTTAGTCGCGCTCTTTAGAATGAAACCTCAAACCTTTGAATAGTTTTCTGCATGAGGCTTCACGTGCCAAACAAGAATAAATGCTACAGCTACTCAGTAATATTTATTCTTGTTTAAAAGCAGCCTACTTTGTACATTTACTGCTGTTTACAGCCCATTAATGCGGTCTTAGCAGGCAACATACCTTAAAAACATGTTCTCTGCCAGTGCACTTTTCCCTCTGTGGGTCCCTGTCGCTCTCTCCTTGACCACTCTTGCAGAGTGGTACCTAAGTTTCAATTAGCGCTCCCTCTGCTGGTGAACTCTATAATTGCATTTATGAATGCAGTTCCAAATACGGCAAATATGACCTAAATAATTGATTTCTGGAAATGGACGGGTAGGCCGCCAGTTGCCTATCCCTGACCTAGACCCTGAGGATGTAGGTCATTGGCTCACTGTGTGCGAGTTTAATGAACATCAGGGCAATTTCCAAGTACAGAGCTCTCGCAATAACCGCAATTATGTAATACTGCACTATGGACATGCCTACTGCAGAGGAAAACGACCAACTGCGGTGTTCATTTTTTGTGTGTGTGTGGCTATATCTCGTTCACTTATGTGCCCCTATTGATTAATAAATAAATTGTTAAATGAAGTGTATTTTTATTGCCAACAGCATGTTTGCACCTGGTACTCGAGAAGCTTCTACAGCACCCAGTGCTGCCACTGCCGGGTGCTGATTGCAGCAGCACCGTGTGGGTCTCTCTCCAGACGGACTCCAGCAGGCAGTTAGTGGTGAAAGCGTTTGGACTCCCTGCTAAATACAGCTGTGACAGTGAACACTGAAAGGGCACAAAGCGTATTTCCTTCTGAGCAGAGTGTATATGCTCCTGTGCATAAACTCTGAAGACAGCTGTTTGAATGCAATTTTTCGGACAGCGGCAAAAATCACGGAGACAAGAGCCACGCAGGATCCTGTAAGGATGTCGGCCGTCCAGCTTAAATAAGCTGAATGTCGCTGCAGTCTCCAGTCCACATACCCCATAGTTCCCGCCACTGCTTTATAAAAATGATCTTTTTTTTTTTTAACAGAATCAGTAGTTCATGCCTGTAGAAAGAGCGGAGCTCCGCACAATTATCACAAATGCACATAAAGTTGAGTGCGGAGCTGCAGTGAGTTTCTCACAGCTTCCATCGTGTGCCATATAAGTTATAAACACTGTTTAAATTACAAGACCACAGGGTCCTAAAAACTTTTGCAATAATACCGCATACCATGGTCTTGAGCCGTCCACTGTCACAGCAGGGGAAATTCCTCTACCGCAACAGCCCTAGGTCAGATAGATGACAGTTGCAAGCGCCACAGCAATAGCTTATTTCACCTTCGCCTGGATGAGCTAATCAGCAAGTTGTTGTTGCAAGTTGTGTGATTTGGGTGGTTGACTGGATCTGTCCCTAGAGTGTAATAACCACAGAAACAAGCCTAAATGTGTGAATGACTGAGTCTTCTAGCTACAGCTAGCAGAACAATCAATTTTTCTGAAATCACACAAGTGCCCAGATCTACTGATCTTTGACCCTGACCTTGAGCACAACCTGGATGCAGACCCACCTGAGGATCTTTGATTGAGTCTGGTGACTTTTGGTGATGTATCTCAAAACTGAACTTGTTCAAGGTATTGATGAGTTAAAGCTTCCGTATAAATGCGAAGCTAATCTGATCAGAAATGTAGAAGCTATATTGGTGACAACAGAAAATGTCAAACGGGACTTCCGGTCTGGACGTCATGGTGATAGCAACTTAACGCTGATCCTCCTAGACCCAATCCAAGGAAAACATCTTCAAAATCAGACTTAACGGATTTTTGGAAGAATAAAAATCAAAAGACAAAAACACCATGCCTAACCAAAAACAGAAGAAACTGACATTCCCCAGGTCAGGACGCGCGGCGGCCGCAGAATCTGAACCGGAGGACCTCCATTCAGGAGACGAAGAGCTGGGCCTAGCTAGCAAAAAGATTAGCTTGAAATCGCTATTTGATGAATTACGACGATTTCGGGCCGAATTTCATGAATTCAGAGAGGAACTAAAAAGGACGAACAGCAGAATGGACCAGGCCGAAAACCGAATCTTGGAAGGTGAAGAAAGAGTAAAAGTGCTTGAAGATTCTATGCTGGATTTACACAGAAAACAGTCAAGGCTGGAGGCTAAGCTAACCGACCTAGAAGGAAGACAGAGACGAGATAACATCAGAATTCACGGTCTGAAAGAAGGAGCTGAAGATAGTTTCAACACAGTGGCGGAATGCGTGGAATCCTTATTGAGAGAGAACCTGGATATTCCACAAACCACCGATTGAAGATAGAAAAGGCCCATCGTACATTAGCCGCAAAGCCAGCGGCAGAAGCGCCCCCGCGTTCGGTGGTGGTAAGATTCTCCGATTTCAAAATAAAACAAGAGGTTGTAAGACGGGCTTGGCAGAAAAAAGGATTTATGCATCAAGTAAGAAAAGTCTTCGTGGAGCACGATTACACCCCTGAGGTTCTATAACGACGCCAAAAAGGTTCTACGGGAAAAGAATCTACGCTTTCAGACGCCATTTCCGGCGAAGTTAAGGGTCTTTTACGGTGAAGAGTCATGTCTCTATAATTCAGCGGAAGAAGCAACAATTGACATGGCAAGAAGAGGGCTCCCGGTAACGGTGTTTAAACCCGCAGCGAATCTGAGCGAGAAGATCAGAGCTCAAACGTGGTCCACTCAAAGACCTTCTAAATCCACGGGCCAGCAGCAGGAAACCCAGCCCCAGAGCTACAAAGATAAGCTTTCCAGTTCCAGGAAGGAATAGCGACCTTTTTGTTTTTTTTTTTCTTTTCAGTCATTCTGCACTTCCATCCCCCCTCCTACAAGGTAACAAACATTAAAGGAGATGCAGAATCAGCATGTGGTAAAACCTTTCATGGAGCAGTTATAGCATTAGAAACAAATGTCTTCTTAATTTAAAGGGAAAAAAAATATTATTAAAATAGAAATGTAACAATGACCCACATGTTCTCTCCACACTAACAAATACTGTATTAGAGTGAATGTTTGCTGTGATGGGGGTGGGAGGGTGCACACAATCTCATAAGGTATAGGCATAAAAAAAAAAAAAAAAAAAAATCATTACAAATTCGGATTGGGATCTGAAATTCACGTTAAAAACATGGGACAACTTACAGGGGTAAGAGAGGGCCCTCAACACGTAACAGAGTTTGAGGAATTTCCCTCAGAGCCTACACTCCATCAGGGCTCTTACAGGGTCTTTAAAGAGACCCCAGCTCAGGAAGTTTTTTTGACAGTTTTTTGTTTTAAAGTCTCGTACACTATGTTCTTAATGTTTTTTATGTTCTTAATGTTCTTTCAGTTTCTGAGTAGCAAAAAAGAGGGCCACCACACTGTTATACTAAATAAGAAAATACAATGGAGGAACAGGGTGTAACCAAAATAGCCTCATATAATGTAAAAGGGATCCTGAATCCAGTTAAAAGATCCAAGATTCTACGCAAAATGAAAAAAGACAAAGCAGAAATAATATTTTTACAAGAAACCCACCTAACAGACGTGGAACACACTAAACTCAATAGACAAAGGTTTAAAATGATCTCTTCATCTTCATATAAATCAGGGAGGAGGAGGGGAGTAGCAACATTGATATCAACCAAAATTACATTTGAAAAAAAATCAGAACACAAAGATAAAGAAGGGAGGTACAGTTTGGTAATTGGGCGGCTAGAGGGGGAAGATATCACCCTGCTGAATGTATATGCACCACCAGGGGCTAAATGGAAATTTTATAAAAATGTATTCGACCTAATGATAACTAAAGCCCAAGGTTTAGTGATATGTGGTGGAGACTTCAATCTAAGACTGAATCCATACTGGGATGCAACAGGTAATTCTTCACATCAAAATAACACTCAAAATAGGAAAACTCGGATGCTACTAAAAGAAATGGGAATCTGACGTATGGAGGGAATTCAACCCCAGTGTAAAAGATTATACTTTTTATTCAACGCCACATTCATCTTACTCAAGGATTGATTACTTTTTTATGTTTAATAGAGACATTGGAAGAGTAAAAACATGTAAAATAGGACTGATGGATCTCTCTGACCACAGTCCGATCTATATGGACTTAAACATCCAAAAATACACAAATAATACATTTTCCTGGAGGTTGAATTCAAATGTCCTGAAAGGACCACTGAAAGATGAATTGGAATCAGATATTCTCAGATATTTGGAAGAAAACGATAATGGAGAAGTATCCCCTTTAATACTGTGGGATGCGTGCAAAGCTGTAATAAGGGGAAAAATTATTGCAAAACTGGCAACCCAAAAGAAACTGAGACAAGAAAAACTAATCACACTAGAGTCAGAACTCAAGAACCTAGAAAAAGAACACAAAGACAACACTCATTCTAATGGCTCGCTCAAGATTAAAGAAATTAAAAATCAAATAAATGAGATCTACACAATAGAAATCCAGAAGAAACTTACATTTCTGAAACAAAAACACTATGAAGCAGGCAGTAAATCGGCAAAATTACTAGCCTATAAATTGAGGAAACAACAAACAGAAAGAGCAATCTACAAAATCAGAGACCCAGTATCAAAGGAAATAAAATTCAGAATTCAGGATATTCTTAAAAGCTTCGAGAATTACTACAAGAACTTATACTCCCACAAAAAACATAAAAACGCATCCGAGACATTCCTAAACACATTACACCTTCCCCAACTTACGGAATCACAAAATAAAACACTACTGTCAGAAATACAACCTAAAGAATTGGAAAAAGCAATTATGAAACTTAAAGCTAACAAATCCCCAGGAGCAGATGGCTATACAGCAGAATGGTACAAAACCTTTAAACAGCAACTATCTCCTCTCCTCTTGAAAACATTTAACTATGTCCTCCACACAGGGGAAATCCCCCCTCCTGGAGAGAAGGGGTCATTGCAGTTATACCTAAACCTGAAAAGGATAAACTAGAATGCTCCAACTACAGACCAATCAGTGTATTAAATCAGGACTATAAGCTTTTTACCATTATCCTTGCCAAAAGGTTAGAAAACATACTGACAGACTTAATTCACTTAGACCAAACAGGTTTTATAAGACAAAGACAGACACAAGACAACATTCGACACACTTTACACATAATTCATCATATAAAAAAATATAACTTAAATGCAGTCATATTGGGATTAGATGCTGATAAAGCATTCAATTCGGTTGACTGGTCTTTCCTATATAGAATCTTATCCAGTTTCAATTTTCATAACAACTTCATTAGAACTATACAGGCATTATATAAAAAACCAACAGCTAAAATAAGGATTAACGGTAATTTATCATCATCTTTTGAGCTGGAAAGAGGATGTCGTCAAGGCTACCCCCTGTCTCCACTGCTCTTTGCAATCTTCATAGAACCTCTGAGCCAATGGATAAGACAAAATCAAAAAATTCAAGGTATTACACTTGGTCAGAAGGAACATAAAATAGCACTCTTTGCTGATGACATTTTAATATACCTAGGGCAACCAGACACTTCTTTACCAGAACTAATCTCAGTTTTTTCAGACTATGGAGATTTATCGGGGTACAAATTAAACATGCATAAAACCCAAGTTTTAACATTCAACTATGACCCAAATCATTATTCACTAAGTGAACTCAAAACTAACTGGGAGTTGGAATCTATGAAATATCTGGGGGTCAATATCCCGAAACAACTCGACAAAATTATAACACTAAACTATGATCCACTGGTGACAAAAATAAAATCTGACCTAGCAAGATGGAATATGATACCATTCTTAGGTACTGCACAAAGAATTGAAGCAGTCAAAATGAATATACTTCCACGTCCTCTATACCTTTTCCAAACAATACCGGTAGAACCTCCCCAAAAAACATGGCAGGAGTTGGACAGAAGGATCTCAAGATTCATATGGCAGGGCAAGAGACCTAGAATCAGATACAGAACCCTACAGCTAAACAAAGACAAAGGTGGGCTCGCGCTGCCAAATATCAGGGACTATTTTATAGCTGCACAAATTAAAACTTTAGTAGAGATATGTAACCCAGTCTACACTGCACAATGGAAGGAGATGGAATGCCAAATAACAAGTGACATCCCCCTACAGGCGATAATAGGGAACAATGCCTTACCTAAACTCTTGAATAACACTAACCCGTGGATAGAGACCCCGCTAAAAATTTGGTTTAAGATAGTCAGAGAGAATCAAGCTAAAGAGCCCTATCGACTTCTGCAATGGATTGCCTATGATCAAGACTTTACCCCCAATAAAACAGACACTAGATTTAAAGAGTGGAAAGAGAAAGGGCTGATAAAATATTACGATTTTTTTTAAGGGGCAAACTTTAAGAAGTTTTGAAGATTTGAAAAAACAAGGTCTAATAAATCAAGATCTTTACAGGTTCTTTCAGCTTAGACACCACATAAACAATATACTTAAAAAGAAGGATTTGGAAAGGGCCCAGTCAGGTGTTCTGAAGGTCTTCTTAATGGCATATAAAGGGATCCCAGGGATCAGATACATTTCTAAAATATACCAAGTGACATAATGCACGGCTCAGGAGACACACACGCAGGCTCAGGATGGATTTAACAGCTTTATTGACAAACAGGGATGTGTGGCTGCGTGTCTGTGGAATAAGAATGTATTGGTGGTGGCGTCTGCGTCAGGCACGGGGGCAGGAGACCGTACAGCCGGACAACCCTATGGGAGGAAGCAGAGGAAGAAGGGTAACGGGCACCACACCAATAACAGAGGATAATGATGGTTATGCTGGCTTACTTGGTTACGACAGGTGGCTGGCGTTGACAAGGGCGTAGCCCGGGAGACAGCGACCTGCAGTGCCTGTGGCAGCAGCGTAGAGACAGCGGCGAGATGAGGAAGTCCGCCGCCGGGAGAGTCCACCTGTGCACAGGGGAAAAGGCTGGAGGAAAGAGGTAAGGGGAGCTTACCCAGATAATCTTGCTAGCTGGCTTGAGTACCGTAGTAGCAAACGATGCCGAAGAAGAGAGACGGCTTCAGGCCGAAGCCCAGGGCAGAGTGGATTAAATACCTCGCCGCTGACGAGGAGCAGGTGTGCGCGCAGCTGGTGCCGCTGATGAGCGGCGAGTCATGACAGTACTCCCCCCTCTAGCAGCGCCTCCTGGCGATGGTTTCTCCGGGTGCGCTCGATGGAACTCAGTGATGAGGGACCGGTCCAACACCAGCGAGGAAGGCACCCATTGTCTCCACTCGGGTCCATAGCCCTCCCAGTCCACCAGGTACTGCAACCCGCGACCCCGGCGCCGGGCGTCCAAGATCTCAGAGACAGTCCAGGCCGGATGGCCACCAATCATCCGGGGAGCGGGGTGCGCTGCAGGTGGAGGGCAGAGGGGGTCAGACACCACCGGTTTGACTCTGGAGACGTGGAAGGTGGGATGGATGCGGAGGGAGGAGGGAATAGCCACACGCACAGCCACCGGGTTGATAATCCTAGTTATGGGAAATGGGCCGATGAATCGTTGGGCCAGCTTCCTCCTCTCACCCTTTAGGTTGACGTCCTGTGTGGATACCCAGACTTGTTGTCCCACCTGGTAGGCCGGGGCAAGTCTCCTGTGCCGGTCCGCCGTGGATTTATTGCGCTCCGCCGTGCGTAAAAGCGCATTGCGCGCCGTAGTCCAAAGGGAGCGACACCGCCTAAAGTGCGCCTGGACAGAGGGGACAGCCAACTCGCTCTCCTGCGCGGGGAATAGAGGTGGATCATAACCCAGGGATGCCTTAAAGGGAGACATCCCGATGGCAGACGAGCGAGAGGTGTTGTGGGCGTACTCCACCCAGGCGAGGTGAGAACTCCAGGACGTGGGCTTGGATGTGGTAACGCAGCGGAGCGCAGCCTCAAGCTCCTGATTGGTCCGTTCACACTGCCCGTTAGACTGGGGGTGATGGCCGGAGGTGAGGTTTACTTTAGCTCCCAGGGCGTTGCAAAAAGACCTCCAGACGTCCGAAGAGAACTGGGGGCCACGATCGGAGACCATGTCGACCGGTATTCCGTGCAGTCTGACCACGTGTTGGATGAGGAGGTCCGCCGTCTCCAAGGCTGAGGGGAGTCCACGTAGGGGCACAAAGTGGGCGGCCTTGGAAAAACGGTCTACGATGGTCAGAACTGTGTCGAAGTTGTTGGAGACAGGAAGCCCGGTGACGAAGTCTAGGGCGATGTGCGACCAGGGCCTGCCAGGGACGGGCAGGGGCTGGAGCAGGCCCGCAGGGGGAGCATTACCTGACTTACTGGTGGCGCAGACGGGGCAGGCCCGGGCGTAACGGGCGGCATCCTTCCGCAGACCTGGCCACCAAAAGGATCGCTGGAGGAGGTCGATCATCCGTGAAGCTCCAGGATGGCAGGTGAGCTTAGAGGTGTGGAGCCAGTGAATAACGTCCCCCCGGACGGCAGATGGCACGAAGAGCCTCCCCTCCGGTCCGCCGCCAGGGTCCGGTTCCGACTCCTGCGCCCTCCGGATCTTATCCTCTATGTCCCAGGAAACAGCCCCCACGACGCACGACCTGGGCAGGATGGTGTGAACAGCGTCTTCCGTGGCCTCCGGGGCAAACTGCCTGGAGAGGGCGTCGGGCAGGCCGTTCTTGGAGCCAGGCCTGTAGGTGATGTTAAATTTAAACCTTGCGAAGAACAGGGACCAGCGCGCCTGGCGGGCGTTCAGACGCTTGGCAGATCTTAGGTATTCCAAGTTCTTGTGGTCAGTTAGGACCACAAAAGGCAAGGCGGCCCCCTCCAGCCAATGACGCCACTCCTGAAGCGCAAGCTTGATGGCTAGAAGCTCTCTGTCCCCCACGTCATAATTACGCTCCGCCGGGGACAGGCGTCGAGAGAAGAAGGCGCAGGGTCGCTTGACTCCGTCGGCTGGAGACCGCTGGGACAGCACCGCCCCCACCCCCATATCCGAAGCGTCCACCTCCACTATGCACTGCAGCGCGGGATCGACCTGGCTGAGGACCCGGGAGGAGGAAAACTCCGTCTTCAGCGCCTGGAAGGCCGTTGCGGCCTCTTCAGTCCACTGGAACGGGGTCTTAGGGGAGGTGAGGCGGGTCAGAGGCCCGACGATGGCTCCAAAGTTTGGGACAAAGCGGCGGTAGAAATTGGCGAACCCGACGAACTGCTGAACCTGTTTCCTAGAGGTAGGTGTGGGCCAATCCACAACCGCTTTAATCTTCGCTGGGTCCGGAAGCACCTGGTCATGGGAGATGACGAACCCCAGGAAGGAAGTTGTTTTGGCGTAGAATTCACACTTCTCCGCCTTGACATATAGGCGATTCTCCAACAGCCTCTGCAGGACCCGCCTCACGTGGACCCGGTGCTCATCCCTGGACCTGGAGAAGATGAGGATGTCGTCCAGGTAGACGAACACAAACAGGCCGATGAAATCCCAGAGGACGTCATTAATGAGGCGCTGGAAGACGGCTGGAGCGTTGGTCAACCCAAACGGCATCACTAGATATTCAAAATGACCGTTAGGGGTGCGGAAGGCTGTCTTCCACTCATCTCCCTCCCGGATCCGGACGAGGTGGTAAGCGCTGCGGAGATCCAGCTTAGTAAACCAGGTCGCCCCCTGGAGGGAGTGGAAGGCGGTATCCATGAGGGGCAGGGTGTACCGGTCCTTCTCCGTGATGTCATTGAGCGCTCGATAATCAATGCAAGGACGAAGGGAGCCGTCCTTCTTTCCCACGAAGAAGAACCCTGCGCCTACTGGAGAGGAAGATGGTCGGATAATCCCGGCGCTGAGCGACTCCTTCAAGTAGGTGTTCATGGCCTCCTTCTCTGGCGCTGATAGGCTATAGAGGCGTCCTGAGGGTAGGGGCGCCCCCTGGCGGATGTTGATGGCACAGTCATAGGGCCGGTGAGGAGGCAGAGACATCGCCTTGGACTTGCTGAAGACTGCACCCAGGTCGTGGAACTCTGAAGGCACAAGGGTGAGATCCGGAGGCGCGGTGTCCTTGGCTGTGAGAGGCGAGGACGGGGCGCAGGCAGCGGATTGGAGACAGGTGCCCATACAGAAGGTGCTCCAAGCTGACACTTTTCCGGTCTTCCAGTCCAAGGCGGGGTTGTGGAGGCGGAGCCAGGGGTATCCGAGAATGACAGGAGTGACTGAGGTGGGTAGGACGTAAAAGGAGATATCCTCCCGATGGTTTCCAGAGATGATCACCGGAATGGGAGATGTCCGGTGGGTCACCTTTCCCAGTGAGACTCGGGAGAGATTAACCAGGGCGAGAGGAGGGTCGAGGGGGTGACAACGGATGCCCAGTCGGGTTGCCAGGCTTTGTGAAATAAAGCTACCCTCCGCGCCTGAATCCACCAGTGCATGTGTGAGGTGCCCAGTGAGGTTGTGACAGAAGCGGATGGGCAGCGTCAAATGTGTGAGGGGATTTAACCGATTAGCGTCCGCGAGGCCCCCTACAGTGACTCGCGGACCACCTCGTTTGGCTTCTCCGGACAATGCTCCACCGTGTGCTGGCTACCTCCGCAATACATGCAGAGGCCCAGGTCACGACGGCGCTGTTTCTCCGCCAGGGGGAGCTTTGTCCGGCCCGTCACCATTGGTTCCGACTCCTCGGAGACCTCCGGCGGCGGCAACGCCAGGTGGCGAGCTTGGGGCAGACGTGCAGAGGCGCCCCGCGAGCGAGAAGGCTGCTTTCGCTCGGAGGCGCGCTCGCGCAGCCTGTTATCCAAACTGATGGTGAGGGAAATCAGCTCCGCCAGTGTCTCCGGGGTATCCCGTCCAGCCAGCTCATCCCTCAGACCAGAATTTAGGCTGCGGAGGAAGATGCCGCAGAGCGCGCGCTCTTCTCAGCCAACTTCCTCCGCGGTAACCCGGAAATCGATCGCGTAGTCGGCCGCCGATCGGCTCCCCTGTTGGAGTCCGAGAAGGCGGTCGACCTGTCCAAACGCGAATGATCGAACACTTCCAGAAATTGTCGCACGAACTGGCCATAGGTGAGGGTGGCGTAGCTGGGCTTCACCATAATGGTGTAAGCCCAGGTAAGCGCACGACCCTCAAAGAGATTACCTATATCGCCAATTCTGCTATGGTCTGAGGGAAAATCTCCGGGAACGCGAAGAAACACGGACTCACACTGCATAATAAAACCCCGAGCTCCACCCAGCTTACCGCTGAAGCGAGCAGGAGTGGGGATTGGTGTGAGCCGTGTTGGCGCACCCGGAGCGGGCTGGACGGCCACCGGAGGCGCAGGAGCCACGCCACCCGGACGAGCCGAGGGGAATGGCTGCTGGGGGTCCAAGCGGTCTAATCGGTTAGTAATGATAATTAATTGATTTAATATCACCTGTTGCTGATGAGCTATTAAATCCACCCGAGCCTCGAGGGTGGAAAGACGGCGTGCGAGCCCGCTGTCTGCCGAGCCGCTCTGCTGAAGCCGTACTGACATAATGCACGGCCCAGGAGACACACACGCAGGCTCAGGATAGATTTAACAGCTTTATTAGCAACAAGGAAGTGTATGGCTGCGTGTCTGTGGAGTAAGAATGTATTGGTGGTGGCGTCTGCGTCAGGCACGGGGGCAGGAGGCCGTACAGCCGGACAACCCTGTGGGAGAGAGCAGAGGGAGAAGGGTAACGGGCACCACACCAATACAGGGAATAATGATGATAGCTAGCTTACTTGGTTATGACAGGTGGCTGGCGTCGACAAGGGCGAGGCCCGGGAGACAGCGACCTGCGGTACCTGTGGCAGCAGCGTAGAGCCAACGGCGAGGTGAGGAAGTCCGCCGCCGGGAATGTCCACCTGTGCATAGGGGAAGGCTAGAGGAGAGAGGTAAGGGGAGCTTACCCAAGAATTCTTCACTAGTCGGTTGAGATCCGTAGTAGCAAAGGGGCCGAAGTTGAGAGACGGCTTCAGGCCGAAGCCCAGGGCAGAGTGGATTAAATACCTCACCGCTGACGAGGAGCAGGTGTGCGCGCGGCTGGCGCCGCTGATGAGCGGCGAGTCATAACAAGATCCTCAGACCAGAGACTCTTGGTGGTCCCTCGGACCAAGTTCAGAACCCGTGGAGATCGATCTTTCCAAGCCGCTGCACCACGGCTTTGGAACGTACTTCCCCTGTCCTTGCGCTGCCTTCAGTCTGCTGACTCTTTTAAGGAGTTAAAAAATCATTTGTTCAGACAGGCTTTTAGCTCTCATTGAATGGCTTTTATTTCTTCACTGTTTTCTCTTTTTACCCCTATTAATATGTATATTGTATCTTATTTTTATTGATTTTAATTTCTGGGTATTTGTAAATTTTAACTTGCTGTGAAGCACTTTGTGATATATATCTGTGAAAAGTGCTATACAAATAAACTTTGCTTGCTTGCTTGAGATCCTGTGGTCACCAAGCACAGTGTTTCCTCAGGCTTAAAGACCTTGGCGCGGTGGCAACATATTTTTCCCTGGGGACGGGGGGGTAAACATACCAGAATATGTTAATTTTATACTATTTATTTTTTAAAGTTTTACACAGTAACGTTGCATATGGAACTTACGATCTGAAGTATTGAACAACCGAGGCTTGAATATTGGGCCAGTTGGGGTCCCACCCAGACATCCTGTGTTTTAGCGGTGTTAGGCTGTGTGTCCACCAAACGCATTTTTTGTCGCCCCACTGCCCTGAGCTTTTTTTTTCCAGCGTTTGTACGCTGCGCTCTGGGGGAAAAAAGCCTGTGCCCTGTATCCCTGCAACAGCTTGTCACTCTCAGCTCATCACTCCCGCTTTTCTTTAATAGCAGTCTCTAAATAACAATGGACAGGAAACGTTTTCAAGCAGCTCTGGATGTAAAATATGATGACATGGAAAGCAGGAGTCTGAGTACGGACTAGTACTGGTGTCCTATGTTCCGCCCACGCAGCAGTTCTGACTGGCCACTTACGGTCTGACATTGACGAGCTCAGCTGCAGTCTCTGAAAAGTTGGAACATTTTTCAACTCTTGAGTGCTCTGAGCGCCGCGACAAAAAACTGCTACCGCCGAGAGCGTTTCAGCGCCGTGGGCACTCAGCGCTGTAAACGCTGGACTACATAGAGAATGAATGGAAAATAGCCACTCAGAGCTGAAAAAACGTGTTTGGTGGACACACAGCCTTATTCTTCTCTCCTTCCTCTGCCTGAACACTTCCTGCTCCTTGGCTCCTCTCTTCTGTCTCATCTTGCCCTCTCTGAGCTCTGTCTAATTCAGGTTCTCTCTCTGTCTATGGTGGTATACAAACAGGTTAAAAAATATCAAGTGTCATGTTTTGTCCTGCAGGGTTTTTTTTTAAAATCATGGTTTACATAAATGACAAAAATATGTGTATTTTTTGTATTTTTATTCGAGTGTTTCTTTCTTCCATTGAGAGAGTAGGGAAGGGAAAGAAACATTCATAATAGTAATGTACTCATGCATACTTAAAATTATATGATCAGGTGGGTATAGTAACCAGAAACTCTACTCATGTAAAAGCAGTGCTTTGAAATTAATAATTGAAAGTAGACAATCAAAAATTTCTAGTTTGGGTACAAAGAGCACCCACTTAAAAACTTGAGCAATGACTTCAGTCTTGAAGGTTTGAGGTTTTTCTCAAAAATTTGTAACAGTTTTCTTAATTTTCTACTTTTCTCTGTAAATCTAAAGTTGAAACCATGTTCCTCAAATTTGTAATTTCCTCTTGTAAAATTGACTTTTCTTGTATATTTGAAACTTTATTATCAGTTTGTGGATTACTTTATGACTAATTTTTAAAATAAAATTACTGGGTTTTTTTAGATAAATTTGAAACGGACTGTGGTCATTTTTTTTTTTTTTTTTTACTTTTTCCTTATAACAGTTTACATTTTTTACCATAACTTTGCAGTCAGAGCAGAACAATAATTTAACTGATTACGAAGAAAAAATAATAATAATGAAAAAATTAACTTAAATGACCAAGGATGCCGTTATTTCTGTTATAATATTTCTTTATATTTATAGTTTGGGATTTTTTATTTATTTATTTATTTATTTTTTTAGAAATCTCACCACCCAGAGAGCAGGAAAAACCTCCCTTATTTTGAAATCAAATGTTGGCATGTTTAGTTTGTCTGAAGGCTGCTGACAGATTAAAGTCATTGCCTTCGTGAAATTCGATCCTCTTAACCTGCCAAGTACATAATAGGGAACTGTAGCGGACTCTAAAGACATAATTCACCACAATATCTGTTCGTGTACAGAATGATCTGTTTAGGCAGTTAATAGTTGTGCTCTCAGGCTTTCTCATGAGGCATCTCTCTAGGCAGCCGCTGAAGGACCTCAGTTTAGAGTGAAGAGAGCTAGCGTTTTTAGCTGTTGCTTTTTGTCACTGCCGCTGGAGGATAAAAACGGCACGCCTGCTCGTGCGAGAAAAGAGAGAAATTGCCAGTCTTTTCATTCCTGCAATTCCTACAGAACATAACTTAATATTGTAGTGGCTGGTGAAATCTATCCTCAGCAATTCATCAGTCCCCCTTGGCTTTCCCTTCATACGAAGCTGGCTGCATATGAATTCTAACCACATCTCTTAGCTAAGCGACTCTTCCATTATTGCTCCCGTTAACAGTGGGTTAAAACCATGATAAACTCCTCCAGTGCTTATATACCTATAACGATTTTTCTGTGTTAAAAGTACTTTAACAAACTCATGTTTCTGTTGGACAGTCATGCTTAGCGAGACACTGTTTGCTGACTAACTGGAAAACTTGTGTGGGTGGGGCGCTTCTAAGCTCCGCGCGGATGACGGCCATGCGCGTTGTTCGTGTGCCCACTTGCGGAAAGTCATCGCTTCATATATTTTTCTTAATAAATTCATATCGTCTTGGTGAGGCGGTAAAATTTCTGGCGTGGCGAGCCACCACCAAGAAATGTTACCAGAGGAAACCCTGCAAGCATGATCATCCCTTCCTTGGCTGCACCTAGAAATCCCGTCCATAAAAATTATGAACAGGATCGGTGACAAAGGGCAGCCCTGGCGGAGTCCAACTCTCACTAGGAATGAGTCCGACAGTGTTGGCAATATGAACCAAACTCTCACAATGGTCGTATAGAGACCGGATAGTTCGTAACAACAAGCTCAATACCCCATACTCCTGAAGCACCAGTTGGGCAAACTTCCATAAACCCTCGAGGATTCTTGAGAGGGTAACGGGTCTGTCCGATGTGCCACGGCCAGGACGAAAACTACATTGCTCCTCCTGAATATGAGGTTCGACCAACAGCCAGACTCTCCTCTCCAGTACTTGGCATAGACCTTCCCAGGGAGGCTGAGCCTCCCTGGGAAGGTCTATGTTTCAGATCATCAAACAAATTTTAATATTAGACAAAGATAACCTGAGTAAATACAAAATGCAGTTTTTACATGATGATTTCATTTATTAAGGGAAAAAAGCTATCCAAACCTGGCCCTATGTGAACAAGTAATTGGCCCCTAAACCTAATTAATAACTGGTTGTGCCACCGTTGGTGCCAATAACTGGAAATGAGTCTTTTATATTGCTGTTGAGGAATTTTGACCCACTCTTCTGTGCAGAATTGTTTAAATTCAGTCACACTGGAGGGCTTCATGAACTGATGGCCGGACATTCTCTTTCAGGATTTTTTGTAAGAGAGCAGAATTCATGGTTCTGTCAGTTAGGGCAAGTTGTCCAGGTCCTGAAGCAGCAAAGCAGCCCCAGACCATGACACTACCACCACAATGTTTGACTGTTGATACAATGTTCTTTTTATGAAATTCTGTGTTACTTTTAAGCCAGATAAAATAGGACACATCTTCAAAAAAGTTCAACTTTTGTCTCGCCAGTCCCCAGAATATTTTTCCAAAGGTCTTGAGGATCATCTAGATATTTTCTGGAAAATGTGAGGCGAGTCTGTGTGTTCTTTTTGTCCAGCGGCAGTTTTTGTCTTGAAACTCTCCCACGGATGCCATTTTTGCCCAGTCTCTTTCTTATTGTTCAATCATGGACCAGTGTCCAAACTGAGGCAAATGAAGCCTGCAGTTCTTTATAGACATTCTGGGTTTTTGTTTCTCAACTGTTCTTGAATTTCTTTAGATCACAGTGGGATGTGTTGCTTTTTGAGATCTTTTAGCCTACTTCAGGTTGTCAGACAGGTTCTATTTAAATGATTTCCTGATTCAACAAGTCTGGCAGTAAGCAGGCTTCGATGTAGCTAATGAAATTGAACTCAGCTTTCCAAAAACTATGGTTCCATCCATCATAGCATTCTGTCGTGGGCGACAATGACTGTTTCATTTAGGTCTGATCAGATTCCTCCACGCAGCTCTGTCCTTAGCCTTCCGCTGCCAGGAACTCCTGTCTATATCCAGCTTCTTCAAGTTTCTTTTTACAGTGTCATCTGTATTAGCATGTCCTCCATTGATGGCAGACCAGCTTGTCTCAACACTTCTATTTGTTGGTTATCTTGTCTTTCCATGAGATGTTCATTATGGCTTGAAGGTGTCTCATCATGTATGCGTGGAGTTTCTTTACCTGCACTCTGTAGACAGTCCAAGCTTCAGCACCGTACAATATGGTTAATCACACTTAATTCATGATGTAACATGGGGGCAATTACTTTTTCCACATCTGGCCAGGTAGGTTTGCATAGTTTTTTCCTTTAATCAATGAAATCATCATTTGAAAACTGCATTTTGTGTTTATTCAAGTTGTCTTTGTCTGATAATAAAATTTGTTGGATGATCTGAAACATAAGTGTGGCAAATATGCAAAAATAAAAGAAACCAGGAAGGGGGCAAATACTTTTTCACAGCACTGTAGTTTGTGTTCTCCTGTAAAACATCCATCTTCTTCTGCTTAATCCTTCTCGGGTCACGGGGGCTGGAGCCTCTCGCCTATCCCAGCATCGATGGGTGAGAGGCAGGGTACACCCTGGACAGCTCGCCAGTCCATCACAGAGAACAGACAACCATTCATTCTCACAGTCATACCTAAGGACAATTTAGAATCCCCAGTTTGATGCCAATTAACCTAACTTGCATCCCAGTGCAAACCCATGCAGACATGGGGCGAACATGCAAACTCCACATAGATCACTGTTAGTTGGGGGCTGGGATCGAACCCAGGATCTCCCGGCCAAGGGTGAGTTGCTGTGCTGCTGCAGTGCTAACCACTCTGCCACCGTGCTGCTTTTAGTATTTTAGTTGTAGATTTTAGACCTATTTGAGTCAACAAACACAATTCGTGTTCTCCTGTATTATAAAATATTATTTTATGTTTTGTTTAAAATTGAACAAAGAATTCATTTTAATTTTTTGGTTTAAAAATGAATATAGAGGACTTCCGGTTATGGCGGCCACGTAGGAAGACGTGTTTCACACTGCTCTGCTTGTAAAACTACAATTTTTTACTAAAACTCTCTCAACTGGAACAAAAACCCATCCCAGCGTTTTGGCGTGGATATGGTAAAGACCAAGGTTGGAAAATTAGGTGGAGGAAAAGGCAACTTGACAAAACAATCCAAGCTAACGGACTTCCACGCTCAAGGCGAGGCAGGGAAAACTCCAGAGGCAATGGCGGAGGATGGAGCCAGCGGCGGAGCGGGAACTGCTGGGGAGGGGACAAGCGTAGTGCTCGCTGCCATCACCTCCATGAGAACAGAGTTTTCGTCTAAATTTGATGGGATTATAGCAGCGATAGAAGGTATGAGGAAAGAAATAAACGACAGCATGGAGCGAATGTCGCAGGCGGAGCTCCGAATATCAAGCGCTGAGGATGATGTCACCCGCCTGCAAATTAAACTGCAAACACTGGAATTAAAATGGAAACGTCTGGAAGATAACATCCTAGACTTGGAATCCCGCTCGCGACGGAATAATTTGAGGCTGGTGGGCCTCCCGGAGGGAGCGGAGGGACGGGACTCATGTTCCTTTTTGGAAAAGTGGATTCCAGAAGCGCTGAACAACGCGGACCTGCAGTCATCGGTCGTTTTAGAGCGCGCTCACCGAATCGGCCCACTGAGAGATAATAAGACACCACCGAGGACGCTGATTATGAAGTTCCTCAACTACAGAGACAAGATGACGGTCACCAACGTGGCGCGAGCTAAAGGGGAAATTAAATACCAGGATCAACAGGTGCGGTTCTACCCAAACTTTGCCACAGGAATACAACAATTAAGGAGGCAGTTCGACCCCGCCCGCAAAGAGCTGCGCAACCTCGGGATTCGTCACGGAGTGATTCATCCGGCAAGACTGCTGGTCACATATAAAGGGAGAACCCACACCTTCAAGACGCCTCAAGAGACGCAGGAGCTCATCAAGCAGATCCAAAAGGAGACTGGTGGGAGCTAAGCATGAACATGACAAAGGTAGAACATTTAAGCGTATGTACAGGCATCTGATTGATCTGAAACATATAACAAGTCTACAAAATACAGACTGTATTTAAAAAAAAAAAAAAAAAGCTATGATGTACAACATTGCTATAAAACTTTGAAGTTATGCTGAAAAAACTACAGAAGAGAGTTAATGTTATAAGAATAGTAGTAGAGTCAGGGTGATTGAGAGGAGAAAGAGAGAGTGGTTTGACTGACCCTCACAGGTGTGGAACAGTCACTAGCTATAACGGGAGACGGATTTTTTTTGATTTTGGGGGGATTACCACGAATGTGGGGAAAGGGAATTTGTTTTTGTTTAGTTTGTAGGATGAATGTTCCATCATCCATGTTTTTGCTTCTCTGTAAGAGTATGTTCATATTGCAAGGTAATCTCAAACTCTTTACTGATCATAGATCAAAGCGTTAATCTTAATTTAACTTCATGGAATTGAAGAGGTCTACAAAATCTTAAAAAACTTAAACAAGTTATGAATAAAATAAAAGACATAGATTCAAAAATTGTATTTTTACAAGAAACTCATCTGATAAAGGAGGATGTAAAAAGAATTAGGAGAAGATGGCAAGGTAGCGTGTTCACCTCATCATTTTCATCCCGAGCTAAGGGAGTTATGACTCTCATACACAAAACAGTCCCATTTCAAGTGAAAAATGTAATTGGAGACAAATTTGGAAGATATCTAATCATCCAAGGATCTTTGTTATTAGAAAATATAAATCTGGTGAACTTATACGGCCCCAATATTGATGATCAAAACTTCTTTGTTAATTTATTCCTTACTTTATCATCACTTACAGAGCAACATATAACAGCAGGGGATTTTAATTGTACACTGAATCCCAGTATAGATAGATCAACAGGACTGGACTGTACGCACAATGAATGTAGGATGACCATTAATCATTTTATGAAAGAATTGAGATTGCTAGATATATGGAGAGAAATGAAACCACAAGTCAAAGCCTATTCTTGTTATTCTAATACCTGTAAGACATTCTCACGTATTGACTACTTTTTGATCTCTACAGAATTAAAGTCCAAGATTCAAAACTGTTTCTATGATAACACTGTGATCTCTGATCATGCACCCTGCTGTCTAATATCTGTAGATAAGAAACTGACAAAGGATCCAGGTAGGGGCATTTTCAGCATAAATGGCTTCAGGATGAGGAATTTGTTATGTACATAGAAAAACAGATAGATGAGTTCTTTGATATTAATACTACACAAACAACGGCATGTATAAAGTGGGAGGCTTTCAAAGCTTTTATTAGGGGGCATATTATTAGTTATACAGGTTCAAAATCTAAGAAGACCCGAGAGGAGAGAGTCCAATTGGAACGTAAAATAAAAATTCTTCAAGAAAAAGTGTATGCAGGAAGTAACCCACAGTTAGAGAACGAATTAAGATAAGATAAGCCTTTATTAGTCCCACAATGGGGAAATTCCAGGATTGCAACAGCACAGGGATAGCAACACTCAGAGCAATAATCAGAAGGCAAGAGAAAAAAACAAGAGCAGCAAGTATACATATGTACATATAAATATATATATATAGACACACAGTGCGGCGCATTGTAGCTAGATGGGATAGATATATAAGTATATAAACAGTGCGGAGCAATGTAGCTGGATGGAATAAATATATGAGTATATAAACACACAGTGCGGAGCATTGTAGCTAGATGGAATAAATATGTAAATATACTGTATAAGCACACACAGTGTGGAGCATTGTTGCTAGATAGAATAAATATATAAATATATATATAAACACAGTGCGGAGCATTGTAGCTAGATGGAATAAATATGTAAATATACAGTATAAACACACACAGTGCGGAGCATTGTAGCTAGATGGAATGAAACAGCACAACCATCTACTTAGTTATCCTACATGGTATGATTATGTACCCATACATATTCTCACCCTCCATAGCGACCGGTATTTTCCTAGTTTGTATACTGGAGGGGACCATTGTGTAAGTCTATTGCGTCTTTTGCATTCAATACTATTAGGTCGTCACGTCTTTTTGTTATCTCTGCGAGCAGCCCTACTTTGGTTGTACAGTCTGACAGCCGTAGGTAGGAAGGACCTGCGAAACCTCTCGGTTGTGCATCTAGGATGATGTAGTCTGCTGCTAAATGAGCTCCTCAGTGCATTCAGTATGTCCTGCATAGGGTGGAACTCGGACTCCAGCAGAGATGACAGTTTAGCCACCATCCTTCTCTCTCCTATCTCCTCCACTGGGTCAAGGCGCTGCCCCAGAATTACTGATTCTGAGAGCTGAATATGACAAAAAATCAGCGAATAGAGCTGCCTCGAGTCTTCTAAGATTGAAGCAAACTTTTTATGAACAAGGTGAAAAATCAGGAAAATTATTGGCATGGCAGATTAGACAATTAGAATTTAAAACACCAATTACCAGTATTATAAGTAACAGACAGGTAGTTATAGATCCTTTAGAAATTAATAGTGTCTTGAGAGATTATTATGAAAAACTATATGATACAAAAAATGAAACTGACTTAACAAAACTAAATGGGTTTTTGAGTGGATTATCTATACCGTGTATTCCAAATGAAAACAGGGAGATACTGGAGTCTAAAATTAGTCAAGAAGAAGTTAGGCAAGCCATTGATAATATGAAATCAGGAAAAAGAGCAGGACCAGATGGTCTTCCAGTTGACCTCTATAAAAAATTTAAGAATAAATTAATAAAACCACTTTTGGAAATGGTTTTAGAAGCATTTCAAAATAGTAATTTACCACCATACATGAATAATGCCTTAATTATACTGTTGCCAAAACCAGGTAAACCCCCTAATAAATGTGAAAACATGAGACCAGTAAGACTATTAAATGCTGATCTTAAAATAATCTGTAAAATTTTAGCAAAACGACACAAGAAATATTACCAAATATTATTAACCGAGATCAGAATGGCTTTATAATGGGAAGACAAGGCTTCCATAATGTAAAAAGACTATTTAATATTTATTCCAATAAAGAAGCACTGGATACAGCTCTCCTATCATTGGACACCGAAAAGGCCTTTGATAGGGTCGAATGGCCCTATCTTTTTGAAGTCCTACAAAGGTTTGGACTTGGAAATAATTTCATAAAATGGGTCCAGATAATATACAATAATGCTACAGCAGAAATCCTAGCAAACAGCAATATCTCAAAATCAATAAAAATCAATAGAGGATGTCGACAAGGCTGTCCACTTTCACCTTTACTGTTTACTATGGCAATTGAACCTTTAGCGATGGCAGTACGTTTACATCCACAAATATATGGAATTAAAGTAGGACCAACAGAACATAAAATCTCCCTGTATGCCGATGACATAATTTTGTTTATGTCGAATTTTAAAAAAACAATTCCGACCTTGTTAAATTTAATAAAGAACTTTGGGGAAATATCAGGATATAAAATAAATAAAACAAAATCTTCAATATTAATGCTAAATGAGACCCAGAGAAATCACCCAGCTCCTGAGGTAAATCAATTCAATGTTGTAAATCAGTTTAAATATTTAGGAATTCAAATTTTGCCTAAGCTAGAATCAGTCGCCAGTGCCAATTATGAAGCCTTAATGACAGATATTAATGAGTCACTTCAGAGATGGATGTCACTACCAATGTCGATGATCGGGAGAATTAATATACATTGATCCCTCGCTACTTCGCGCCTCACCTTTCGCGCCCCCAGTGCAATCGCGGATTTTTCAAAAATATTCATCAAAAATTCAAAATTGAGAAAAAATGGGCGGGCGCTAGCAGAAGGCAGGGAGACTACATTAGAACATCAGGTATCAACACGGAGAGCCCGCACAACTCAAAATCCACCTCTCTGTTCGCTGTTCTCGTGTTGGCTCGGCTCGGGAATCTCGCAAGCTGATTGGCCGAGACGTTTTACCCAGCTTCTCTCCCTGCCGAGCGCCCATACCCAGCGAAGGAAGACCGCATTCATTGTTCTTTATCGCTCGTGTTGCTTAGTCTCGCCGCGTGGAACTTTTCGCTGTTCTCTTGTGCCTTTTTGTGCGAAATAGTCTTCCCGTCGAGCCACTACGCCGCCTCCTGCAGCTTCTCCAGCTCTATCGGAAGCTGCCCTCGACGATGCTGCGCCTCTAGCACCTGACGATGAGGCATCACCTGAACAGCAGTAAAGCTCTCATTAACCTGTGCAGTAAATCATCTTCATCTTGAGTTACGTATCTTGTTATAAGAATAAGAGAGTTCTAAAAACATATTTATGTACACTTTATTTACATCTGCGTATGTATGTACACTTACACACACACACACACACACACACGTATCATATGAGAGAGAGTGAGAGAATGAACGTACGTATTATTTATGGGTGACGTCATTAGGGATGACGCTACTTTGCGGTTTTTCACTTTTCGCGGTCGGTTCTGGAACCCATTAACCGCGATAAGTGAGGGATCACTGTACTTAAAAGTAATATTTTACCAAAAATACTTTATTTATTTCAAAACATTCCTTTACCACCACCTTCAGATCTATTCTCAAGAATTAAAAAAAAGTTAGTGGAATTTACATGGAACAATAGGAAGGCTAGATTACGTCTGTCCTTACTATATTTACCATTTGATCGTGGAGGTCTGAAATGTCCAAACTTTATGTTGTATCTGGTCAGCACAACTGAGGTCTATGACATATTATTTTTCATCAAATGATCTCCCTCACTAGACTGAAATGGAATCATACAATTTATCTTTACCTCTTCCCTTATTCATATACTCAGACTCGGCTAAAAAATTACAGAAACAAGTTAAAAATCCAATTGTAAAGCACATGATCAAAATATGGTGTGAAACCAAAAAATATTTAAAAGAATCACACTCACTGTCACAATTTAGCCCAATATGGGGTAATCAATATTTTACACCAGGGAGAGTGGATGATGTATTTAAAGTATGGAATTTAAAAGGGATTCAAAAGATTCAAGACCTATATTTGTCACGCTCAGATAACAATGTCTTTTGAAGAACTGAGGATTAAATTCAATCTTAATAGAACACTTTTTTTTAAATATCTTTAGCTTAGAAATTTTATTCGATCAAATCAAAATAATGCTCTCACCCGACCTACTTATTCATCCTTGGAAAAAAATTTTGACGAAAGATAGAAAGGGAAAGGGTATTATTTCAGAGTTTTATAACTCATTGACACTATTCTCAAGTTAAAACTCACAGAAAAGACTGAATTATTGGAAAGAAGACCTGCAAATTGAAATTTCAGAGGAACAATGGGAAATGGCTTGTGCAGGAGCTCAAACCAAATCAATAAATGTACGTCTTAAACTGATGCATTTTAAATGGTTAATGCGGATGTATGTTACACCAGTGGAATTAAATAGATATAACAAAAACATACCAGATACATGCACAAAATGTATGGAAAGTAAAGGAACCCTATTTCACTGTTTATGGGAATGCAGAAAAATCAGAATGTTTTGGGAAGAGGTGAGGGTAACAATTGAAAAAATAATTTCAAAACAATTCACACTGAACCCTAAACTGTTTTTGTTGGGTCTGTATCCAGAAAAACTTAACTTTAATAAAGAGTATTCATAGACCTTGGTTTGCTTAATGGCAAAAAATGTATTGCACTACTGTGGAAAAAGACTCAGACCAGATGTGACTCAGTGGTTAAGACAGATGTTAACAAACCTTCCACTAGAAAGAATAACATACGTACTGAAATTAAAGGAAAATGTGTTTGAGAATATATGGAGACCTTTCATTGATTATGTAAAGAAATTAAACATAACTTCTGAAGAAGAAGGTGAATGATATGTGTGGACCTTGCAAATTCCAAACTGGTGAATGTATATTATGTATTCTTATGTAATAGATTACCTAGACTAAACAGAGGAGCATTGTTGTTGACTTGCTTTTGTTAATGGTTGTTGTTGTTGTTTTTAGTACATTTTTTTGTTGTTGTTAGTGTTTTTTTATTTTTAAATTACTTTAGTGTTAGTGTCTGACTGTTTGTGCCATGTTTGCAAAAAAAAAAGGTTCAATAAAAAATATTGTGGAAAAAAAAATGAATATAGAGCTAAAGGCAGCTAAAACATGAGCTCAATAAAATAATGTGTGAAAGCAAGTTAAATTATGTTAGCCTGTCTGGAGACAGCTGTGGTCTTCTAAAAAATGTCCATGAAAGGATGACGGTCTTTAAAAGCACATTTTGAGATAAATTTGTCCATGTGCCAGATTTCTCTTCCATTTGTGTTTTTCCTTTTATTTTAAGGGCAATAAACAGTTTAGCAATGACTCAATTAAAATGATTCCATACAAATAAAGAATAAGTCATGCCACAAAACAGAAAGAAAAAAATGCAGAAATGCAAAGCGTATACACTAACAAATCATATCTAAAAAGAAAATGTACGAGAAGAAGACATCATAAGGTGGTTGTGGAGCACAAAAGCTATTTTTCCACATCCCCCCCCCCCCCAAGAAATAAGAGAGTCAGCATGACCATCTGCATATAGGGAGTGATTGTTAATGTACACACACTTGTATATATATTAACAAAGTCTGCTATATCAATTCTGCACATTGAAAGTCCGGCCTGAGTGGTGTTACATATTTAGTCTATTTTTCCCACTGTGACATAAACAAATCTTTTTTGTAATTGACACAAGCAGTTATTTTCTCCATCTTATAAATGTCCACTGTAATGTCCATCCACATATCAAGAGATGGACTCTCCTGTAAAAGCCATTTTTTTGTAATTGCCTTTCTGCTTGCAGTCAGTAGAATACATAATGTTTGTCCCTCTTTAACCACTCTGTGGGCATAAGCTCGAAGAATAGAGTTTTGCTTTCCAGGGGTAACTGACATCCAAAAATATCTTGTATAGCTTTATGAATTTCCTTCCAATAATTCTGAATAACATGACAGAGCCAAAATATATGATAATGATTTGCATTTGCACTACCACATTTTCTCCAACAGCTTGGGGAGTTACCTTTATACTGAGCCTTCTGGGAAGGTGTGATGAAGTATCTAATTAGGCTTTTCCAGCCAAACTCCCTCCAGCTCTGTGAACTGCTACATTTCCATTGATATGACCATATTAATGTCCATTCCTCTTCCGATATTTCTATTCCTCTTTCTGTTTCTCATTTTGTTTTAACCTCTTGCACTCCGGGACACCGCGGGCGGTCACGTCTCTGCGTCCTAGTGCGCACTGAAAAAAAAAAGCTGCATTTCTGTTCTTCCACTACAGACACAGCCACGAACAGAAAGCCAAAGGAGTGCTTTGATTGGTTTAGATGTGATTGACCTCTCATTCGACTAATAAGAGCCTTGAATTGGGTTTCTGAAACCTTGAAGAACCAATGACTGAAAACCTAGCAAGAAGGACCCGCCTACCAACGGCTGCGAATACAGCGAGCCAAATGAAGCAGAGAAGTTCGAAAGCGTGCGTCCCTTGCATAAAATCTGTTTTGTGTAAGCCGCTGGGTGACACACACGCGTTCGCCAGTCTTTTTTTCTTACTACTGTTCTTATTTGTTTTGAAAAATCGTTCGCCAAAACCGCAATCATGGAAGCGCAAAACCGCAATAATGGAATTATGGTTTGACCGGGTCGCGTGACCAGAACCACAAGTCCGTAACAAGCGGACCAGCGTCATGTTCGTCTGACAATGAGGAAGAGAAGATCGCCAGCGACACTGCTGTTGTGGACAGGTAAGTGTTATAAGCTAAATTATTCTTTATCCCTGAAAATTGTAATCAAAATGACTTTTGACCGATCGGTAAATTACGTCTGTGCGTCATCGCAACATGAAGACCGCGGCGCACGGGTCCAGTCCGTGCGCTGCGTCCGGACCGTGAACGTCCGCCCCCCCCCCCCCCGCTACTCTTCTGTAGCGGATTGCAGATATTATTGCAGATATTTTAGTACAACTGTGCGTAGCAGACCGCAGCGCACCGTCCCCGCGGTCCGTCATGTAGCGATGGGCGATGTCCGTCCTCTGTAGCGGGGGGGTGGGAGTTGTTATCTTCTACATTACAGATATTTTAGTATAATTTGTAGTGCACTGTAGGTTATTACCTCCGCCAAGGAGGTTATGTTTTCATCGGCGTTGGTTTGTCTGTCTGTCTGTTTGTTTGTCAGCAAGATAACTCAAAAAGTTATGGACAGATTTTCATGAAATTTTCACAGATTGTCAGAAATGGGGTATCCTACAGATGATTAGATTTTGGTGGTGATCCGGATCACCGTCCACAAGAAAACCGCCATTATGCAAAATGCCATTTTCGTGAATAACTACTGAACCACTAATCCTATCATTGTCAATCCAATTGCTTGTCATATGTTTTCATGGTCAAGGAATCTGAAAACGTACACACAAACACTGTATGGTGGGAACTGTGGCGCTTGGCGGAGATCTGCGCTCTCCGAGTGCTTTTCTAGTGTTAGCTTTGAGTTAGCCACTTTCTATGGCTACTAGCTCTCCTTCCCCTTCTCCTCTGGTGTGCACTCTCTGTCAGATGTTTAGCTACACCTCTGCCTCTTTTAGTGATAATGGTAAATGTAATAAATGTTGTCTTTTTGAGGTGCTTGAGGCGAGGCTGTCTGATTTGGAATCCCGGCTCCGCTGCATTGAAACACTGTCTGTGCCAGTTAGTCATGATGGATGCCCCTTAGCTGCAGCAGAGCTCCCTAGCATAGGGCGGCCTGCTAGCGGTCCTCCGGTCCTCCTCAGCAGCGAGGAGACTGGGTGGGTGACGGTGAGAAGGAAGCCTAGCCGCAAAGCCCCGGTTCACCACCAACCTGTTCATGTTTCTAATCATTTTTCCCCGCTCAGCGACACACCCACTGAGGAAAAAACTCTGATCATTGGCGACTCTGTAGTCAGAAACGTGAACCTAGAGACTCCAGCGGCCATAGTCAAATGCATTCCTGGGCCCAGAGCAGGCGACATCGAGTCAAATTTGAAAATGCTGGCTAAAAGTAACTGTAAATACTCCACGATTGTTATCCACGCCGGCATTAACGACGTCCGACTCCAGCAGTCAGAAGTCACAAAACTTAACGTGGAATCGGTGTGTGACTTTGCAAAAACAATGACTGCCTCTGTAGTATTCTCTGGGCCCCTCCCCAATCTGACCAGTGATGACATGTTTAGCCGCATGTCATCCTTCAACCACTGGCTGTCTGTGTGGTGTCCTGCAAACGACTTGGGCTACATAGACAATTGGAGCTCATTTTGGGGAAAACCCAGTCTTATTAGATGAGACAGTGTCCATCCCACTTTGGATGGTGCGTCTCATTTATCTAACAATCTGGCATCATTTTTACATTTTTATCCAAATTTCCAAAACCTTCACAACTCAGAGTTGGGACCAGGAAGCAGAGTCACAGTCTTACATGCCTCTTTGCAACTCCTTTTCATCTGCCACCCCTCAACTTAGCCCCTGTCTTCCCCATCAGAGAATCATTGTCTGCTCCCTCCAAAGTAAATAAAACTAGAAAAGCACTTGGAGAGCGCAGACCTCCGCCAAGCGCCACAGTTCCCCCCATACAGTGTTTGTGTGTACGTTTTCAGATTCCTTGACCATGAAAACATATGACTAGCAATTGGATTCACACTGATAGGATTAGTGGTTCAGTTGTTATTCACGAAAATCACATTTTCCGTAATGGCAGTTTTCTTCTGGACGGTGATCCGGATCACCACCAAAATGTAATCATCTGTAGGATACCCCATTTCTGACAATCTGTGAAAATTTCATGAAAATCTGTCCATAACTTTTTGAGTTATCTTGCTAACAGACAGACAGACAGACAGACAGACAAACCAACGCCGATGAAAACATAACCTCCTTGGCAGAGGTAAATATAATGTATAAGAATCCCAAAGTGATTAAACAAAAAGTTGGTAAAACTCAAACATGCAGCCTCTAAACTGAATGATTTGGTCTCTGTTCCTCCTCATAATTTAAAAATTAAATGCGGTTTGTTAAATATTAGGTCTCTAACTCCCAAGTCTCTACTAGTTTTTTTCTTGTAAAAAAAAGCCACACATTTTTTACGTGGCATGCTTCTTTGTGTGTGGGGGCTTGTTTGTTCATTCATTCATTCATGAATGAATAAACAACCCCCACCCACACACACACAGCCCTACACCTTTCATTAGAGCCCAAGATGAAGCTTCTATATTGAATCATTCAAAAGTTACAAACGTTTTTCCAAACTGTGCCATTTGGCACAATTTGGCACAGTCCAAAAACGCCTGGGAACAACCTAAGAAAAAAGCTGTGTAATATATTCATTTTCTGTGGTATTGTTACAAAATTTTGACCTCAGCTGGATAACACTTGGTTCTACATTTCTGTTGCATTTTCCAGCCCGGATCTGACAGCTGTGTGTTATTTGCAAGCATTTGTATCCAAAAAAACACCCAGGCGAACTTTATTTTCTTCAAGTTCAGTATGTTTAGATGACTGTTACTCAGTGGCAGGAGCACTTAGAGAGATTATGACTATTTTGCCAAAAAATTCAAAGTGTTTTCTTTTAAATGAGACCAACCCCATGAAGATGCTGCAAAGGGTTGAAGAACAGCTTTTGATTTACTTTGGGTACATTATTTTTTGGCGTTTTTAGGGAAATTGACCAGAGTGCAAGGGGTTAACATATAGGGTTGAGTGTCTTTTCAGGTTTATAAGACCTTTATAGGGTAATGAAAGATGATGCACTACTTAGCTTTGAAACACTTAAAGGGAAGTATCGATTGGAATCACAAGACTCCTATCGCTACCTGCAGATGAGACACTTTGTCAATAACAGGTTAAAATGTATAGCAGAATCATGTAAACCATTGCTAAACTTGAAATTAAGCTTTTATCTTTATTTGAATTATATGCCCTTTTAAACAAATTTAGCAATGGTTTACATGATTCTGCTATACATTTTAACCTGTTATTGACAAAGTGTCTCATCTGCAGGTAGCGATAGGAGTCTTGTGATTCCAATCGATACTTCCCTTTAAGTGTTTCAAAGCTAAGTAGTGCATCATCTTTCATTATCTTATATATGGCTGTTATCCCTCTATTTGCCCAAACTTTAAATCTTGTGTCTGACTTATTTGGAGTGAAATGTGAGTCATATGCGCACCACTTTAGAATTACTATATTCTCTTCTAAATTGAATGAATGAATGAATTTATTCGGTAATAAAATAATTATACACACAATACAATAAGAACACACAAAAGAACAACCGAAAGGGTGTAGGCTGAAACTCGTGCTTATATAGTGCCTACCCCATTACAATTTTAAAATCAATAACATAAAAGTTTAAGTCATACCCAAAATCAACAAAGAAAATCAAATAGAACAAGTAGACAAAAAAAAAAAAAAACAAAACAAAAAAACCCCCTTTAAGTTATTACAAATTTATCTCCCAGCATTTGCAGTGAGATACTGGGAGATTTTCTCATCTTTGTACAATTTCTTAAATTGCTTCAGAGTTGAACATGTTTTAACATTTTCAGAGCAACAGTTCCACAGTTTAACTCCAGTGACAGACATACAATGATACTTTGTTTTTAATAAGCCAAAGGTTAGAACAAATACAGAGTTACCTCTTAGCTCATATTTTCTTTCCCTTTTTTTAAACAGTCTCTGAATATTAATAGGTAATTGGTTATTATTTGTTTTGTACATGATTTGAATGACATTATAATCTACTAGATCTTTAAATTTAAGGGTGTATGTAATTGAATGAATATTGGATTTGTTGGTTCACAGTAAGGTTTCTTTGATATTATGCGTATGGCTTTTTCCTGTAGTAAAAAGATTAAGTTTGTGTTTGTTCTGTATGTGCTTCCCCAGATCTCCACATAGTATGTCATATAAGGAACTATCAGTGAATTATATAAAATGCAAAGAGATTTCTGACACAGGAGAGCCTTAAATTTATACAGTACGGCAATGGATTTAGACATTTTAGTTTTGACATAATTTATGTGTGATTTCCAGTTTAGTTTGTTATCAACAATGACCCCTAGGAACTTAGTTTCGAAAACTGCATCAATTTCAGCATTGTTTATTTTAATTTTTCTGTGATTACATAACTTGCGGTTTCCAAATATTATACATTTTGTTTTTCCAAGGTGAATAGATAATTTACTGGCAGTGAACCATTGATTGATTTGTTTAAGTTCATTTTCTACTGAATCCAGAAGCTGCTTAAGATTTTCTCCACTACAAAAAAAGGTTGTGTCATCTGCAAATAAAATGCACTTGAACAATTTAGACACTGAACATAAATCATTAATATACAAAATAAACAGCAATGGACCAAGCACAAAATCCTGTGGTACCCCACACATCATCTTCAGCAACTCAGAGTCTGTATTATTCACATGAACATATTGATATGTCTTCTAAATAGCTGTGTAACCAGTCAAAAGTAATTCCTCTGATGCCATACTTATGTAATTTACTGAGGAGTAATTTATGGTCAACTGTATCAAACGCCTTTTGTAAGTCCAGAAATATTCCAACTGTGTATTCTCTTCTATCTGTTGCATCCGTAATTTGTTCAACAAACCCATGAGTGCCAGTGAGGTGGTCCGGTTCTTCCTGAATCCATACTGTTGTTCGCAGAGTATATTGTGCTTACCAATGAAATCATTTAGTCTCTTAACAAATATTTTTTCCAGTATTTTGGAGAACTGAGGTAACAAGGAGATGGGTCTGTAGTTTGACAATAAGTGTTTGTCACCAGTCTTATACAGAGGAACGACTCTTGCTATTTTCATTTTCTTTGGAAATTTACCAACAGTAACTGACATGTTGCATATGTAAGTGAAGTGTTAAACAATACAATCAATAATACATTTAACCAAAAACATACTGAAATCAATACAATCAGTTGATTTTTTGGCTTTGAATTTGTTAACAATGTCAAGAATTTCTTTTTCATCTGTTTCTTTCATAAATATTGAGCAAGTGTTTATTTTGATATTACTCTTTTCCAAATTTTTAGAGTCCACTTAACCCATGGATTTTCTGTGTTCTTGATAATGTCTTGTAGGTTACCATCAGCTATTGTTGCTTGTATAGGAGTGAGGGTCATTCCCTCTTCAATACTCTTCCACTGGGTAATATATGATGGATTACACCAGCAAATTATGGGTCTAAGTTGTGCTGCCCAATAATAGTCTCTAAGAGAAGGAAGGCCCCACCCCCTTTTTGTTTTGACAATTGTTGGGTTTTAAATTGGATTCTAAGTTTCTTACCTTGCCATATGTACCTGGATAGCATTTTGTCCCATTCATTAAATTGTTTTCCACTTATCTCTATTGGCAAGGTTTGAAATAACTATAATAATTTGGGGAGTATATTCATTTTAATTGAATCAATTCTTGAATTTAGGTTTAAATATGGAATTAGATTCCATCTAGCGATGTCCTCTTTGATTTTCTTTGTGTTGGTGAATAATTACATTCTAGTAGTTCAGAGAGGTCTTTTGGTATTATGACTCCCAAATACTTTAAGAATTCTGTTTGCCAAACTAGTTGAAAATTATTTTTGATTTCTTCTGGTGGATTATAATTGTATTTAAGCAATTGTGTTTTCATTCATTCATTCATCTTCTTCCGCTTAATCCTTTTCGGGTCGCGGGGGGGCTGGAGCCTATTCCAGCATCTTTGGGCGAGAGGCAGGGTACTTATGTTAATTTTGTATGCTGATAATTGACCAAAATAGTTGAATGATTCGATAAGTTTAGGTAGGGAATCTGTTGGTTTCCCCAGGTAGATCAAAATATCATCTGCGTAGCAGGCCAATTTATGCTCCTTCCCATTTATATTGATGCCTTGGATTCCTTTGTTCTATCTAATATACTGGGCAAATGGTTCCAGATATAATGCAAATAATAACGGTGAACATGCACAACCCTGTCTAGGTTAAAACTATTCGACAAACAGCCATTAACTTTAATTCTTGCAGTGGGTTTATTATACACTGCTCAAAAAAATAAAGGGAACACTTTGAAAATACATCAGATTTTAATGGGAAAAAATAAGCTGGATATCGAAATTGTGGCAGGCTATTCCAGCTTAATCAGATTAAAAAGTGTTCTTTTAATCTGAGTAAGCTGGACTAGCCTGCCACAATTTCGATATCCAGCTTATTTTTTCCCATTAAAATCTGATGTGTTTTCAAAGTGTTCCCTTTATTTTTTTGAGCAGTATATAATGCCTGTATTGTTTTAATCATTTTTTTTTCATGTAAGCCAAATCTGTATAAGACTTGATTAAGAAAACTCCAGTCCACAGAATCAAAGGCCTTTTCTGCATCAATACTGATTACCATTGCTGCGATATGATTTCTTTGTATATGATTGATAATATGGAGAGGTTGACGTATATTGTCTTGTGTTTGACGCTCTCGGATAAAACCTGTCTGATCGTTGTGTATCAAATGTGATATGGACTTTTCTAATCTTCTAGCCATGATGGCAGTAAACAGCCTATAATCAATATTAAGAACCGATATTGGCCTATAGGATCGACATTCTAATTTGTCCTTGTTTTCTTTTGGTATAGCAGAAATTATTGCTTCATTCCAACTAGGTGGTATTTGTGCCTTCTTTAGAACCCAATTGAATGTGGATAGTAACGCCGGCATCAATTCTTCTTTAAGCTCCTTATACCACTCTGCACCATCTGATCCTGGTGATTTGTTTAGTTTAAGTTTACTTATTGCTAATTGTAATTCCTTTTCTGTGATATCCTCGATCATTATTTTGCTTTGTTCCTCCTTTAATACTGGTAAATCCAAACAGTCCAAAAAAGAGTTTATGTCAGTAGTGCTACATGTTGTGGTTTTAGAATACAAAGTCTTATAAAATACTTCAAAAGCCCCCTGGATTTCAGTTAATTTACTTTTTATCTTTTTAGTATTTGGAGCTTTAATTTTATGAACTGTATTCAGTGCTATTTTCTTTTTAAGTTTCCAAGCTAAAACTTTCATTGATTTTGATCCACTTTCATAATATCTCTGTTTAAGAAACATTAATTTTTTCTTAACTTTGTTAGTAAGATAAGATAAGATAAGCCTTTATTAGTCCCACAATGGGGAAATTCCAGGATTGCAACAGCACAGGGATAGCAACACTCAGAGCAATAATCAGAAGGCAAGAAAAAACATCTACTAAACATATGTCCATATTACTATAAATATATATATATAGACACACAGTGCAGAGCATTATGGTTGGTTGGTGAATGTGCAGCAGAAAGTCTAAGCTCTCTCTCCGCGGATGCAGCGGGCCAGCTGGAAGTCTTTGGGCATGATGGTGACCCCCTTAGCGAAGAAGAGACCACCAGGTGGGCCTCGCTGGTCTCCTGCAGAGCCATGACGGCGAAGCTCAGGAAACGCGGGACGGTCTTGAAGTCTTGAGCGATCTCCCTCACCAGGCGCTGGACGGGCAGCTTACGGATGAGCAGCTCCGTGGATTTCTGGCAGCGACGGATCTCTCTCAGAGCCACGGGCCTGTGACGGTGGCTAGCTGCATCCTGGGGGGCTTCTTCCTCCAGTAGATTTTACGGGCGGTCTGCTTGGTTCTTGCCATCGCTCTTTATTATTCTGTCTTATATTTCTTGCACGCCGCCTAAACTCCAGCCCGGCACCCGCGTCGTTTTCGCTACAGCTCCCGGTATGTCGAGTTTCCCATTAGCACCGGGCGGCGGCCAAGTGCTAGCTAGCACTAGCTCCTCCCCGCTGTAGCGTCTCCCGCTGCAAACCGTGGCTCCGTCCGCCGACCCGGGAGACCCCCGGGGCGATCCGTGCGTCCGTGATATATATACAGAGTGAAAGGTGTAGAAAGAAGAAGGAAGATTAAAAAAAAAAAAAAAAAAAAGGCTGTTGCAACAGGCAGCCTACTTGTGTGGCGCCACCGGTCCGGCGGAACCGGAACCGGAAGATGTAGTAGTCAATGTAGTAGTTGCTCTGAGTGTTGCTATCCCTGTGCTGTTGCAATCCTGGAATTTCCCCGTTGTGGGACTAATAAAGGCTTATCTTATCTTATCTTATCTTATCTTATCAAATCATTAATTTCATTTCTATTTTTTTTTTAATTTCCTCCAGTTTATCCTGATCCATTGTTATTTTATGTTTTTCTCTAATTCTTCTAATTTATTTTGGAGTTCCTCTAGTTTTTTATTTCTCATTTTCTTCTTATAGGAGGATATTGCTATAATTTTCCCTCTTAGAACAGCCTTTAATGCATCCCACAGAATTGCAGGGGACACAGTACCATTATCATTATTATTATTAACAATGAAGGAGATAATTTTTATCTTGCTACTAATCATTTTTCGATTGTTCCATCCATCCATCTTCTACCACTTTTCCGGAGGTCCGGGTCGCGGAGGCAGCAGTTCAAGCAAAGAAGCCCAGACTTCTCTCTCCCCAGCCACCTGCTCCAGCTCCCCAGAGAGGACACCAAGGCGTTCCCAGACCAGCTGGGAGACATAGTCTTTCCACCGAGTCCTGGGTCTGCCCCGGGGTCTCCTCCCAGTGGGACGTGCCCGAAACACCTCAAGTGGGAGGCATCCGAATCAGATGCCCATACCACCTCAACTGACTCCTTTCAATGTGGAGGAGCAGCGGATCTACTCTGAGCCTCTCCCGGATGACTGAGCTCCTCACCCTATCTCTGAGGGTGAGTCCAGCAATCCTACGGAGAAAGCTCATTTCAGCCGCTTGTATCCGCGATCTTGTTCTTTCGGTCATTACCCAAAGCTCGTGACCATAGGTGAGAGTAGGAACGTAGATTGACTGGTAAATCGACAGCTTTGCCTTAGAACTAAGCTCCCTCTTCACCACAACAGACTGGTACAACGTCCGCATCACTGCAGATGCTGCTCCAATCCGTCTGTCAATCTCTCGCTCCATTTTCCCCTCACTCGTGAATAAGACCCCAAGATACTTAAACTCCTCCACTTGGGGCAGGAGCCTGTCCCCAACCCAGAGAGGACAATCCACCTTTTTCCGGCTGAGGACCATGGACTCGGACTTGGAGGTGCTGATTCTCATCCCAGCTGCTTCGCACTCAGCGGCAAAACGTCCCAGCAAGAGTTGTTTTCGATTGTTCTGATATCATTAACATAGCAGAACCTATATACAGACGTGGACAAAATTGTTGGTACCCCTCTGTTAATGAAAGAAAAACCCACAATGGTCACAGAAATAACTTGAATCTGACAAAAGTGGTAATAAATAAAAATTCTATGAAAATTAACCAATGAAAATCAGACAATGCTTTTGAATTGTGGTTCAACAGAATTATTTTAAAAAACAAACTCATGAAACAGGCCTGGACAAAAATGATGGTACCCCTAGAAAAGATTGAAAAAAATGTGACCATAGGGACATGTTCAACCAAGATGTGTCCTCTAATTAACATCACAGGTGTCTACAAACTTGTAATCAGTCAGTCGGCCTATTTAAAGGGTGACAAATAGTCACTGTGCTGTTTGGTGACATGGTGTGTACCACACTAAACATGGACCAGAGGAAGCAAAGGAGAGAGTTGTCTCAGGAGATTAGAAAGAAAATTATAGACAAGCATGTTAAAGGAAAAGGCTATAAGACCATCTCCAAGCAGCTTGATGTTCCTGTCACTACAGTTGCACATGTTATTCAGAAATTTAAGTGTCACGGGACTGTAGCCAACCTCCCTGGACGTGGCCGCAGGAGGAGACGGATAATACGAATGGTAACAAAAGATCCCAGAACAACCTCTAAACACATTCATGGTGAACTCCAAGGTCAAGGTACATCAGTGTCAGATCGCACCATCCGTCGTTGTTTGAGCCAAAGTGGACTTGATGGGAGATAACCAAGGAGGAAACAAATCATAAAAAAGCCAGACTGGAATTTGCCAAACTGCATGTTGACAAGCCACAAAGCTTCTGGGAGAATGTCCTATGGACAGATGAGACAAAACTGGAACTTTTTGGCAAGGCACATCAGCTCTATGTTCACAGACGCAAAAATGAAGCATACCAAGAAAAGAACACTGTCGTTCTGAGGCTGCTTTGCTGCATCTGGCACAGGGTGTCTTGAATCTGTGCAGGGTACAATGAAATCTCAAGACCATCAAGGTATTCTAGAGAGAAATGTGCTACCCAGTGTCACACAGCTTGGTCTCAGTCGCAGGTCATGGGTCTTTCAACAGGATAATGACCCAAAACACACAGCTAAAAACACCCAAGAATGGCTAAGAGCGAAACATTGGACTATTCTAAAATGGTCTTCTATGAGCCCTGGTCTAAATCCTATTGAACATCTGTGGAAGGAGCTGAAACATGCCATCTGGAGAAGGCACACTTCAAACCTGAGACAACTGGAGCAGTTTGCTCATGAGGAGTGGGCCAAAATACCTGCTGAAAGGTGCAGAAGTCTCATTGACAGTTACAGAAATCGTTTGATTGCAGTGATTGCCTTAAAAGGTTGTGCAACAAAATATTAAGTTTTGGGTACCATCATTTTTGTCCAGGCCTGTTTCATGAGTTTGTTTTTAAAAATAATTCTGTTGAACCACAATTCAAAAGCACTGTCTGATTTTCATTGGTTAATTTTCATAGAATTTTTATTTATTACCACTTTTGTCAGATTCAAGTTATTTCTGTGACCATTGTGGGTTTTTCTTTCATTAACAGAGGGGTACCAACAATTTTGTCCATGTCTGTATATAAAAAAATAGAACTCTCCCTAAATGTACAAAAACATGAACAATAAGGCTGCCCAAACCTGCAGCAAAAGAACTCCAAACAAAAACTCATCCAACAAAAAAAAAATTATATAAAATAAAAATAAAAATATAAACAACTAAACTGTTGACTTCCATCCGTGGGGTCTTAAATATGACCCTAATTTGGCCCCTATACTTAGGGAACCTCGAAGGAAAGCCTCTCTCATGTATTTGTGAAAGAGGGTCTTCTTCTGCCAATTGGCCAATGTCCATCTTCATACAGCACAGGAAAAACATCCGACTATGAAAACTCTGTATCGCCAAACTGTATGTATGTTTTTACGCAAGATTTTAATCTATTCTTACATAGATTATTCATAGTTTATTCTGTCCTGGCAGTTTATTATAAATAGTAAGCTCACCATCCATATTTCCATTCAGTCTCAGTTCTCAGTCTCTCTGTGTCGCTCTTGAAGTCATTCTTGCTCTTGTCTGAAAGCTTGTAATTTTTCTTTAAAGTCCCGGGTGCGTTCTCCAGTCGCTCCACCTCTCGTCCTCCTTTCTGTGCGCCATGTTAGCCACTGGGTCTGTTCCAGGAGAGTCTCCGGGCGTCTGATGACAGTCACCGGGAATCCCCTCTTCTCCATATCAGCGGTCGCCTCCTCGGCTGAGTCATATAGCATAGTTCCATCTGGATAAAAAAAAACTCATTTTCGCTGGGAAAGGGGTTTGAAACCAGATTTTCTTCTCTTTAAGTACCAACTTTACTTCAGTGTACTCCCTCCGCCTCTTCATAATGCGTAATCGTGGTCCAAATTAACCTTCTTCCCAAGGTATTCGAATCCACGTTTCTGCCAGGTCAATTTCAGAGTTTCTTCTTCTATCCTGGAACTGGCCATTTTGATGACAATTGATCATGGTGTTGCATTTGGCGGAGGTTTCGGCATCAGTGCGTGATGTGCTCTTTCCACTCGTAGTTCCGCGGGGTTGGAAAATTCCAGATTCTCCCTTAATAAGCTTTCCACAAAAGCAACCATTGATGGAGAATCATCTTCAGACCCCTCTTTCACTCCATATAGTCTGATATTGTCTCTCCAGGATCGTCCCTCTAGGTCCGTGAGCTTAACCTCCGTTTGAATATGGAGTTTGAGCATCTCAGCCAGGACCTCCTCATCAGTCTGTAGTCGAGTTTCTGCTTCCAAAATTCTTTCTTCCGCTTCTTCTAGTCTCTTGTTTGTTTTATTCATTTCTTCTTTAATAGCTGCCAGCTGAGCTTTATTATCTTTTCTGAAGTCATGCAGTTCTTTCAATATCAGGTCCAAGCTCGTGTTGCTAGCTTGATCTGATACACCTGTTGGCATGTCATTAATCCTCCATGGTGTTGGTAGTGGCTGAGATCTGCTTGTCTCCGTCTTCGTGTGATTCGCGCTGTGTAGATTTTTTAATATTTTTTACTTTCGCCATCTTGAAGCCCTTACTCTTATAACTCCATGTAATGAAATTTTTAGAAATTTGTGTTTCTTTAGGCTATTTACAACCTAAATGTCGGGAGCATGTTTCCCTGTGTTGCCTCCTACCCTGCCATACCTGGAAGTCCCTCTCTTCCATTTGTTTTAATAAAAGATGTTGGAAATAAATTCATGGGTCAATGCAAATACTTGGCTTTAAAAGGGCCAGGTTGTTACACCGTGGGAGGGACAAATCCTGAATACAAAAAAACTGCATCAAGATGCATTGAGAATGGTTTTAGAATCAAGTCAGAGTTCTGAATCATAACACTGGTCAACACCAAATTTATTGTCTAAGGTTTTTTTAGTTGATATAGGACAATTTTGATGTGCTGAATCCAAAAACCACATTGGTTTTGCTCAATCAGGTCAACTTTTTGAATTATGGCCACTTGTTGTTTTATACATTTTTGTTTACATGTATGGGTATTTTCGCTTTATATGATGCAAAATTCTTTTTTATGTCTTGAAATTCTCTGAATTTTGAACAATGATGATGTAACATTCAATTTACATGTACTTGCCTTTATATAAAGGTAAGTACATGCACAGTACTAAATAAGTACTAAGTAAGTACAGGTTTTTACTTAGCACCTGATCAAGAGAAACGGATGTCATTTTTGGATTCAGCGGTGCAAAATTGTCTTAAATCAGTTGAAAAAACACAGACAACTTACAAAAAAATTATTTTTGTAACCCTGTGTAATCGAATCATGATGTGCCTGAAGATTCCCACACCTAGTTCGGACCTCGGCTGGGGAGGAGGACCAACTTATCGGACCTTTTGCAGTTTTAGTTGGTGCCCCTGGTCTAGAATGAGATATAATGTCAATATGGCCATTAAAGTGGTGCTTTAGAAAAAAAATTACTATGCTACATGACTACCCCGTTTCTTATCACCAATTTGAGCATTGTCTTGAAATTTCATGAAAATTGGACAATATTTAAAAGTTGCTGCCAAAATGCTTATTAGTCAGCATTCATAAATCCAACCCTTCAATACTGCTCAATTTTTGCATAAAATCAAATAAGGATAAGGACCTGTACTTATATAGCACTTTTCTAGTCTCAAAGACCACTCAAAGTGCTTCACTAGTACTAACCCTCTATTCTAAGGGCCTATAAGGAGACTGATATCTAGGGACAATTTAGAACAACCAATTAACCTAACATGCATGTCTTTGGATTGTGGGAGGAAACCGGAGCCCCCGGAGTAAACCCACACAGCACAGGGAGAACATGCAAACTCCACACAGAAAGGTTCCTACCCCTGCCAGACTGGGGATTCAAACCTGGAACCTCCTAGCTGTAAGGCAACAGTGCTAACCACTGCACCACCGTGCTGCCTGAAAAAAATGAGATTTAGTGAGACCAAAACCAATTCTAACAAAGTAATTGGGCTGTTTTTTTCTTTTTAAGATTCTGCATTAATAGCCACTCCCAACAGCCAAATTCAAACATCAAAGCACTGAAAAAGTAAAACTTTCATCATACTGTATGTCTCCTTTCAGAGAACTTACTTTTGGATGTAACTGTTTGCATGCCCATAAATGACCTGTGAATGACAGCAGACGACAAAAAACAGGATTAATAGGAATTTTTAATAAAATGTATAAATGATGACCCACATGCACATTTCTTGTATTTCTTACGAAGATTTTCATTATTCAGGAAATGCTCAATCTTCTCCCCCACAGTCAGAGAGGAAACATCTGGAGATAACACAGCAAAGTCATACTTCCTTAAATGCAAAACAACATTTGTACATTTGTAAATGTCTTACTCACCTTGAAAAACACATTTTATGACTTAAAATGCTTAATAGTTGTTTTAATTAACAGCCTTTTTTAATTAGAGCTTCAAATTTTAGAAACATTTTATCCAATTTTAAGCAACCTTTGATATCATGCATTTAAAATTACTTTTACTTTGAAAATTAAAAAACTTTCAGCTCTTTCCACAAAACAAACCAAACAACGGCACTCAGTACAGCGCATATCTCCCCCACGTCCAGCCAATCTACTGACACACTACTACATACTCCATTATCTCACCCATATATTGTTGGTATTTTCAAGTTTCTAGCCCTATTTTTCATCTTACACTACTATGGAAAAACACTACAACCCTTAGTATTGATTATTACATCTGCTATATCTGGAATATTAACTTGATCTTCACCAAACTATACGCATTCACAGATACCAACATCCCAAAATGCTTGTTTTAGTCATCAAGATCCATGTGATATTTACATAGAAATTAAAGACAATTATAAAACACCCTATCTTGCAAAAAAATCCTGAATGTTCCCCGTTTTCTGGATCCACACCAAAGTTTAATGGGTTTGGCCCAGGCTAAGGCACCAACCCACCACCAAGTTTGGTGATAACTGATTAAGTAAATACTGTGTAATCCTGCTAAACTTTCAGCAAACCCACAACAACAATAAGAACAACAAAAGACGTGGGTACAAGCATGATCTCCTCGGTGGACATAAAAACAAACATTTAAAGAATTCAGCTGCTGAAGTCAATCCCAAAGACATCAACTCCACCTATCTAATCCATATATCAGATAAATTACCTGTCATGGGCTTCCCATCTGATCTGTAGACAAGAAAAAATGCTGCATATCGTTAGTTCTCCAACATACCTATTTGGTTTTTGATCGTCTCCACAGTTTTATCAGCCTTGTCTGTCTCCATAGAAACTTCAGTTGAAGTTTTTACACTGTGCTGTTGCATTTTTCCTTGTGCACTGGACTCCGGATCTGGGTTTAGACTCTCCTGGGTCTGTGGTGAAGGTCTGATCAAAGTTCCTGGAGTTTCAGATTCCTGATTCGTGGTTGTTTCCACCTGTTTGGCTGTTTGGTTTGCCTCTTGTGCAACCTCAGCTGGAACACCTGTCATCTGTTTTGGCATCTGTGCTCCTGCCTGGGACCGTGGTGAAGCTTTGACCAAAGTTTGTGGAGCTTCAAGGGTGGTCTTTGACATATGAGGGGAGTCAGTGGGAGGTTTTGGAGGTGATATATCTGGCGTAGCTTTCACTGAACTGGTCAGTGGTTGACTCTTACTGGACTTATCTGGTAAGGCTTTTTGAGTGGTCAGTTGTTCCCTTTTGCTGTCAGGAGAACTTTCAATGTTCTTGACCTCTTTTGCCTCCACATCAGCCCTGGCTAATTCTACCTGATGCTTCAACTCAGTAGCTGCTGTAATGCTTTCCTCATTAACCTCGATACTGTCCTTAAGCACCAAAGCAGGTTCTCCAACTTCAAGATCAACCTTTTGGAGTTTGAAAGTCTCACCATCAGGGTTATTCTCTGACAGAGCAGATTCAGATGGTGCAGGTGAGATCTTTGCTGCAGCTTCTTCCACATTTTCTTTTATCACAGTCTCTCTTTCTGACAAACCGTCTACTTCTGTTTTGGGTTGCTGCCTAATTTCAGTTAAGACATTTTCCACAATGTCCCTTTTTGTGTCTTTAAGTGGCTCAACAAGAGGAGGGCTTGAAAATTCATCAACCATGATAGTACCTTCAGGTGGTGCAACAACCTTTTTAGCATTCGTTTTGGATTCTTTGAGCGGAGACTTTACTTTTGAGTCATCAGCACCAGCTTTTCGATTTGAAGGTCGAGGTACAGAGATACTGGACTTGGCTGAATCCCTGAAATGACGAAATGGTGGAAGAAACTAGTTGGTACCAAAATAAATCAATTACACAATGAATGACTGAAGACACAAAAACACCTGCAGTAACAGTAGTCCAGGTCAAGCATCTTACTTTTGAGGGGGTTGTGTTTGCTCCTTCGTTATTGCTGGAAGAGGCATCTCAGGTGCAGCATCCTGTGGACATGAATGTGGATAATTAAAATTTAACCAAATGATCTACTTGATACAATTTCTGGAGACACAAATGATAAGTTTCAGTTTAAATACCTCTTCTTTTACGACAAAAATTGTATCTCCTTTCACAGTGAGGCTCTTCATAGCCTTCAGTTTCCGAGCATCTTCCTCTTCCTGAAAGCACACGACTGCCTATATATTTATGGGCAGAAAATTTAACATTTACTTGCTATAACACAATGACAGTAAAGCATTAACAGTTTACTACAGTTCATTTTGGATTGCTTAGATAGAACTAATCTAATAGATCTACAGGTGCATCTCAATAAATTGGAATGTCATCGAAAAGTTAATTCAATTCAGAAAATGAAACTCCTATATTATATGGATTCATTACACACAGAGTGATATATTTCAAGTGTTTAGTTCTTTTAATTTTTGATGACAGACACCAGACCCAACAATGGAGACGAATTGAAGGCTGCTATCAAAGCAACCTGGGCCTTTTTAACACCTCAGCAGTACCACAGGCTGATCCCCTTCATGCTACACCACACTGATACAATTCATGCAAAAGGAGCCCCGACCAAGTACTGAGTGCGTACATGGACATAGTTTTTGTTGGCCAACATTCCTATTAAAAATCCTTTTTTTTAAAATTAATTTTATGTAATATTCTAATTTTCTGAGAAACTGAATTTGGGGTTTTCTTGAGCTGTAAGCCATAACCATCAAAATTAAAAGAAATAAACACTTGAAATATATCACTGTGTATAATGATTCTATATAATATAGGAGTTTCATTTTCTGAATTGAATTACTGATTTAATTAACTTTTTGATGACATTCTAATTTATTGACGTGCACCTGTAGATCAGCACTTTTACACTTGCTTAAATATTTAACAGAAGAAATTAAACTGCAAATGAATCAAGCACAACAAAAGCAATTTGTTTCATATTTAGATGGCAAGAGTACCCATTTTTGACAATTCAAATAAAGACAATGATTTAAGCGATTTTAGAGTAGGGCATTTATTGTATTACAGTACTAACAGATTTAAAAGCAGACTTGTGTTGACACTAATTGTACACACCTTTTCTGCCTTTCTAAACACAACAATGCTCTTGGTTTTTCCAAAGTGCTTCAAAGCCGTTACCAGGTCATCACGACAGATGAAATCATCACTCCATTTTAGCATCACCATGGTTGGAGCTTGAGAAAACTAAGTAAACAGGGAAAAGGGTCAATTTAGATCAAATATAGACTTTGACTGGCAAAACAAAAAAAAAAAATTGTTTGGAGAGGCAGTTTTTGTGTCCATTTGTATTGTCAAACACAATATCATCTGGGTTTTAATGTTTTCTGGTAATATCATTTCATTGCGCAGGAGCGGCGGGGTCCAGTAGTGACCGAGCTAGTTGCCACGTGCCGTCCTGCCTCAAATCCTCCACCATCATCCCTGTCCCCAAGAAGCCACGGATCACTGGACTTAATGACTACAGACCTGTAGCGCTCACCTCTGTAGTCATGAAGTCCTTTGAGCGCCTGGTCCTGTCCCACCTCAAGTCCATCACCACCCCTCTCCTGGACCCGCTGCAGTTTGCCTACCGAGCCAACAGGTCTGTAGACGATGCAGTCAACCTGGCCCTCCACTCCATCCTGCAGCACCTGGACTCCCCGGGAACCTACGCCAGGATCCTGTTTGTGGACTTCAGCTCCGCATTCAACACCATCCGCCCCGCTCTGCTCCGGGACAAGCTGTCCCTGCTCAACGTGCCTGACTCCCTCTGCAGGTGGATCATCGACTTCCTGACGGACCGGAGGCAGCATGTGCGGCTGGGAAAGACTGTCTCAGACTATACTAGCATCAGCACCGGATCACCCCAGGGCTGTGTACTTTCCCCCCTACTCTTCTCCCTTTACACCAACTCCTGCACCTCCAGCCACCAGTCTGTCAAGTTGATCAAGTTTGCGGACGACACCACCCTCATCGGGCTCATCTCCAACGGCGACGAGTCCGCCTACAGGAGAGAGGTGGCCCAGCTGGCGTCCTGGTGCAGCAATAACAACCTGCAGCTGAACGCTCTGAAGACAGTGGAGATGATTGTAGACTTCAGGAAAGTCACTACTCCTCTGCCCCCCCTCACCCTCTCAGGCTCTCCCATCACCACTGCTGATTCCTTCCGCTTCCTAGGCACTACCATCACCAGGGACCTCAAATGGGAGCTGACCATCAGCTCACTCATCAAAAAAGCCCAGCAGAGGATGTTCTTCCTGCGGCAGCTGAGGAAGCTCAAGCTACCCACCAAGATGTTAGTGCAGTTCTACACAGCCATCATCGAGTCCATCCTCACCACCTCCATAACCGTGTGGTACGCAGGAGCCACTGCCAGGGACAGACTAAGGCTGCAGCGCGTCGTGCGCACTGCTGAGAAGGTGATCGGCTGCAAGCTCCCATCTCTCCAGGATCTGTACATCTCCAGGACCTGGAGGCGTGCTGGCCGGATCATAGCCGATCCCTCACACCCTGGTCATGTACTGTTTGCCCCCCTCCCCTCTGGTAGAAGACTTCGGTCCATCCAGACTAAAACCTCCCGTCACATGAACAGCTTCTTCCCCTCTGCCATTAGACTGCTGAACACTAAGTGACTCTCGTGCACCATGTACAGCAGCTCAACCAGACTCATGTCAATCATCACTGTTTTCTTCCTGCATTACCGACTGCACTATATAGTTCTCCACAGTATCTGCTGCTGGCTAATATATATTTTAACTGTTGACCAGTATCACTTAATCTTATCCTACACTTTATTACATGTATAGTTTATTTCTCTTATCTTATCATGTTTAATGTTGCAGCATTGTACCGAGACAAATTCCTAGTTTGTGTACTACATGAACAATGGCAATAAACCTGATTCTGATTCTGATTCTGATTCTGATTCTGAGGCCTAGCCGGATTCTCTGCTTATTTCTATCCACAGGTCAGTAAAATGCCACCCAAAAAAGAGGAAATGGAAGAAATTAAAAAAACTCTGAACTTTGTGTTAGATGAACTGGCCAAAGTGACTAGCCAGCAGGACAAAATATTAGACCTAATACAGGAGGTACAAGCCCTACATTCAATAATAAAAGAAAAAGACAAAAAAATTATGGACCTGGAGCAACACGGGCGTCTTTTGGAGCAACGCGTTGAGGATCTTGAACAAGACTGAGTGGTGAACATGCTTCCATAAGTGAATCAATGTCCTTAGAAAACCAAGTGCTTCAGTTCCTTAATGATAAAGACATTAAGGTAGAAGCCAATGCGATCTCAGCCTGTTATGCTTTACCGAAGAAAGATAACAAAACAAAGAAATTAATTGTGATGCGCTTTGTGAACAGGAGGGTGAAAAATGACATACTGAGGCAGGCCAAAAAACTAAAGGAAACTCAAGTTTACCTAAATGAACACCTGACAAAAAAAAAAACGCTGAATTAGCACGGCAGGCACGGATGCTAAAGAAACATAATAAGATACAGTCAACCTGGACAAGAAATTGTAGAATTTGGATTAAACTAAATGGAACACCTGAGCAAGCAAAAAGTATAATGATCAGAGATGCTACTGACTTAGATAAATACAGATGAACACTGACTATGAAACACAGAGTGAGGAAACTCAAACTCTAAAAATATGCCACTATGCTGAACATAAACCACAAGAGATGGAGAATGATATTGATCCTGATAACCACTTTTTCAATAATATTCATAACCACTGTGAATATTACACTGAAAAGCAATTCAAAAGTCAAGTGCAATTAGATGGTAAACTGTCAATAATACACTTCAATAGCAGAAGTCTTAACAAAAACTTCTCACAGATTCAGGACTATTTAAAACAGCTAAACAGAAAATTCACAGCTATAGCAGTCTCTGAAACCTGGCTTAATGAAGACCAGGCTCCCCTGATGGCAATAGAGGGATATCAGATGTTTAACATTAACAGATCTCAAAAAAAGGGTGGTGGTGTTGCACTGTATATTGATGACCTATATAGATGTAAGCTTGTAAATGAAATGTCCTCAGCACTACCAGGGCTTCTGGAATGTGTTACTGTTGAGATTGACCTAGACAAAACAAAAAATCTAATCATAAGCTGCATATACAGAACGCCGGGAACTTGCATTGAGACATTCAGAGATAAATTAGTCGAGCTGTACAATAATATTACTAGTAAGAAAATGGTAGCAATTTGTGGAGATTTCAATATTGACCTACTTAATCCACATCAACAAAATGTAGTTACAGAGTTCATGAACTCTATGTACAGCATGAGTCTATATCCCACAATAACACATCCCAGTAGAATCACAGTTCACTCTGCTACACTTATTGACAACCTGTTTGTCAATGTTCTCGACAAGAAAATAGAAAGTGGATTATTGATAAATGATATAAGCGACCACTTGCCAATCTTTGCACTTATCCATGGCCACACGGGGCCCAACCCAGAAAAAATCTCAAAATCGTTCAGACACAAATCACCAAACGCAATCAGTTCTTTTAAAGAGGACTTGCTGAAGCAAGACTGGACAGAAGTCTATGTATCAGATGTAAATGAAGCCTATGACGCATTTACAAACATTGTAACCACTCTTTATGAAAAAAACTGCCCATTAGTTAAAAAAAAGCTTAAACACAAATTTACTGACAAACCATGGCTAACCAAAGGACTACAAAAGGCGTGTAAAAAGAAAAATTTATTATATAAAGCTTTCATAAAGAAAAGGACAAAAGAAGCAGAGCAGCGGTATAAAACATACAAAAATAAGTTAACATATATAATAAGATGTAGTAAAAGAGACTATTACAGTAAAGAACTGGAAAAAAACAAAGACAATATTAAAAATACATGGACAATAATCAACAGTATCCTTGGAAATAAAAGCAGAAATACCAGCTACCCAACTAACACTCCAAAAAATAATAAATCGACTCCGAATGTGAATACAGCTTCACCTGCAGATGAATTTAATAATTTTTTTGTTAACATTGGACCTAAACTGGCCCGAGAAATACCCACTACGGTGCCAACAGGTGATTCAATATGCAATAACACTGCTGTAAAAGACACCATCTTCATAAAGAACACAGACGAAAGAGAGGTCATTGAAATTGTTAAATCGTTCAAAAGTAAAACATCTACTGACTGCGATGGTATTGATATGCTACTAGTCAAAACTGTTATCGAATGCATAGTGAAACCACTGACGTATATCTGTAACCTGTCTCTCCAATCAGGTATATTTCCCAATGCAATGAAAATAGCTAAAGTAATTCCGATTTACAAGACAGGCGACAGAGGGGAACTCTCCAACTACAGACCAATTTCACTATTACCGCAATTTTCCAAGATACTTGAAAAAATATTCTATGAGAGAATTGACAACTTCATACTGAAGAATGATTTATTGTGTGAGCAGCAATATGGGTTCAGACACAAAAGGACAACAGCATATGCCTTAATGGAATTTACAGAAAAAATATCAACAGCCATTGAAAATAAAGAGTATTCAGTTGGAGTATTCCTGGATCTTAAAAAAGCATTTGATACAGTAGATCACAATCTATTATTAAAGAAACTACAAAATTGTGGTATCAGAGGGGTAGCACTGTCCTGGTTAAGAAGTTACTTAAAGAATAGATATCAGTTTGTATGTGTTAACAACAAAAACTCAGAGCTACTGAAGGTCACCTGTGGAGTCCCACAGGGTTCAGTTTTGGGACCATTATTATTCAATATGTATATAAATGATATATGTAAAGTTTCAGAAAAAATGGACTTAATATTGTTTGCTGATGACACTAACCTGCTATGCAGTGGAAACAACTTGGAACAACTTCTGGATACACTCGGAAAGGAATTAGGAAAGCTGAAACTGTGGTTTGATTCGAACAAATTAACGCTCAATTTAAGCAAGACAAAATTTATAGTCTTTAACAACCATCACAACTACCCAGTACCCAAACTCAGTGTAAATGGTGTAGAGATTGAAAGGGTATCCGAAACTAAATTCCTTGGAGTAATAATTGATAACAAACTGTGTTGGAAGCCACATATTAATTATATAAAAGGTAAAGTATCCAAATCAATTGCAATATTACACAGAGTGAAAAATTTGCTGAATCAACCCACACTATACACCTTGTATCATTCATTAATACTCCCATACATGACATATTGTAATGAAGTATGGGGAAATACATATAAAACAAACATATATCCACTCTTTATGCTTCAAAAGAGAGCTATTAGAATAATCAACAAAGCAGCTTACAGGGAACCAACAAACCCACTTTTTCTTAAACAAAAAACTCTCAAGTTGAAAGATCTGATCGACTTTAAAACCGCAATAATAATGTTCAAAGTGAAGAATCTATCACTGCCCGCAAATATCCAAAAGTTGTTCCAAACAAGGGAGAAACGATATCACTTCAGAGGAACATGTATATTTCAAAAGCCTACAGTGAGAACAACTACCAAGCAACACTGTATTTCAGTGCAAGGTGTCAGATTATGGAACGATTTTGGACCTGAATTAAAATCATGTACAAAGCTTGGACAATTTAAACAAAAACTAAAGGAAGAAATACTCCAAACATATTTACAAGACGACATGTAAACTCACATAAGGATTGACATTTCCAGCCTGTGTTGTGTTATAGCTTCGTTTTTCTTTTTTCTCTGTGACACTATGTCTTAGATTTGTTTTTGAATAGTAACCGCTTAACTTAGACTAGCTCAGTTTTCTTTTTCTCTCAGTCATATTTTGTCTTAGCCTTGTTTTAAATTGTAATCGCTCTTGTCTTGTTTTCTCTTTTTTCTCCTTTGAATTCTTGGATGGAATATGGGTGGGCAATATAAGCTGCGGCTTCAGCCATCACCCATTTCGGATAACTCACGTGGAATTGTATAGTAGAAGGAGTCTTTGTCTAATTTGACCTTGTTGTTATATTATACAGTTTCTTTTAACCTGTAATGTACTATCCGAAATAAAATTCATTCATTCATTCATTCATTCATTCATTCATTAAAATAGGGAAACTGCAGCTATAAGAAGTTTAAGACTTTTAAAGACTTTCTTAAGGCCAGTTGATTAAATATAAGACCTCACACTTGCGAAATAAGAAAAGGTCTGTATTCACATTACAATAAGCCTTGTCTTTTTTTTTTTTTAACTGGAGCTGAAATTACTGCAAATTATGGTTCCAATTAATCTAGGACTTTATAAAAGGTCTGCAGACATTGTCAAATCCAGTGTTTTTACCTCTGTACAGTACATATTTTTTATTCTTCAGCTGTTGTGACTCAGTTTTTTCTTTTATTCAGTAAAATCAATCTTCAGTTTTTAAATTAAATCTACATTTGGACAAAGGTTTGGACTTGGAAAGAATTTCATAAAATGGGTTCAGATAATATACAACAATGCTACAGCAGAAATCCTAACAAATAGCAATATCTCAAAATCAATAAAAATTAATAGAGGTTGTCGACAAGGTTGTCCACTTTCACCTTTACTGTTTACTATGGCAATTGAACCTTTAGCGATGGCAGTACGTTTACATCCACAAATATATGGAATTAAAGTAGGACCAACAGAACATAAAATCTCCCTGTATGCCGATGACATAATTTTGTTTATGTCGAATCTTAAAAAAACAATTCTGACCTTGTTAAATTTAATAAAGGACTTTGGGGAAATATCAGGATATAAAATAAATAAAACAAAATCTTCAATATTAATGCTAAATGAGACCCAGAGAAATCACCCAGCTCCTGAGGTAAATCAATTCAATGTTGTAAATCAGTTTAAATACTTAGGAATTCAAATTGTGCCTAAGTTAGAATCAGCCGCCAGTATCAACTATGAAGCCTTAATGACAGACATTAATGAGTTATTTCAGAGATGGATGTCACTACCAATGTCGATGATCGGGAGAATTAACATACTTAAAAGTAATATCTTACCCAAAATACTATATTTATTTCAATACATTCCTTTACCACCACCTTCAGATCTATTCTCAAGAATTAAAAAAAAGTTAGTGGAATTTATATGGAACAATAGGAAGGCTAGATTACGTCTGTCCTTACTATATTTACCATTTGATCGTGGAGGTCTGAAATGTCCAAACTTTATGTTGTATTACTGGTCAGCACAACTGAGGTCTATGACATATTATTTTTCATCAAATGATCTCCCTCACTGGACGGAGATGGAATCATACAATTTACCTTTACCTCTTCCCTTATTCATATACTCAGACTCGGCTAAAAAATTACAGAAACAAGTTAAAAATCCTATTGTAAAGCATATGACCAAAATTTGGTATGAAATCAAAAAATATTTAAAAGAACCACACTTATTGTCACAATTCAGCCCAATATGGGGTAATCAATATTTTACACCAGGGAGAGCGGATGCTGTATTTAAATTATGGAATTTAAAAGGGATTCAAAAGATTCAAGACTTATATTTGGCACGTTCAGATAACAATGTCTTTTGAAGAACTGAGGGCCAAATTTAATCTTAATAGAACACATTTTTTTAAATATCTTCAGCTTAGGAATTTTATTCGATCAAATCAAAATAATGCTCTCACCCGACCTACCTATTCATATTTGGAAAAAATTTTGACGAAAAATAGTAAGGGAAAGGGTATTATTTCAGAGTTCTATAACTCACTGATATTATCCTCAAGTGAAAACTCACAGAAAAGAATGAATTATTGGAAAGAAGACCTGCAAATTGAAATTTCAGAGGAACAATGGGAATTGGCTTGCACAGAAGCTCAAACCAAATCAATAAATGTATAAAACATGTGTATAAAAACATACCAGATACATGTACAAAATGTATGGAAAGTAAAGGAACTCTGTTTCATTGTTTATGGGAATGTAGAAAAATTAGAATGTTTTGGGAAGAGGTGAGGGTAACAATTGAAAAAATAATTTCAAAACAATTCATATTGAATCCTAAATTGTTTTTGTTGGGTCTGTATCCAGAAAAGCATAACTTTAATAAGAGTGAAAGAACATTCATAGACCTCAGTTTGCTTAATGCCAAAAAATGTATTGCACTACTGTGGAAAAAGACTCATAGACCAGATGTGACTCAGTGGTTAAGACAGATGTTAACAAACCTTCCACTAGAAAGAATAACATACATATTGAAATCAAAGGAAAATGTGTTTGAGAATATATGGAGACCTTTCATTGATTATGTAAAGAAACTAAACATAACTTCTGAAGAAGAAGGTGAATGATATGTGTGGACCTTGTAAATTCCAAATTGGTGAATGTATAATATGTATACTTATGTAACGGGTTACCTAGGCTAAACAGAGGAGCATTGTTTGACTTGTTTTGTTAATGGTTGTTGGTGTTTTTAGAACATTTATTTTTAATTTATTTTAGTGTTAGGGTTTGATTGTTGGTGTCATGTTTGTTAAAAAAAAAGGTTCAATAAAAATACTGTGGAAAAAAAAAATCTACATTTGGATGGGCTTGACAGCAGATGGCTCTTTCTTTGCTGAATCTGACTCTGGACTACAACCCTGGCTAATGCCGTAGTTTGAGTCTGTTTTTCATGGGACCTGTTTTGACACAAAAGGGGTTGCTCCACAATGCTTGCTCCTTGTCACTCATCAATGCCGCCTTTTCATCACTCCCCAGTGCCTGCTCTTCGAGCTCCACATCATGCACCAGTGCCAATTCCTCATCGCTTAAAAGTCCTGGCTCTGTGGTGCAGGCCGGCCCCGGCGCATCCTTGCGCGGCAGGGTCGTGCCCTCCCTGGGGCCCTGCCAGCGCTCTGGGACTGATGCCTGCATCCTGGGGGTCCTGCGGGTGTGTGTGTGCATGCAGGTGCACGTGAGTGGGTTCGTGTGTGTGTGCGGATGTGGGCACGTGCGCGTGTGTGTGTGGGCATGTGGGGTTGTGTGTGGGTGTAGGTGGGTATGTGTGATGGTGAGTGTGTGTGTGCGCACAAGAGGGTGTGTGTGTGTGTGTGGGGGGGTTTGTGTGTGTGTGTGTGTGGGGGGGGGTTGTGGGTGTGGATGGGTGCGGATACCTGTGGGTAGATGTGCAGGGGTGGAAGATGTGTGGGTGGGTAGGGGGAACCTCATTGGGTGGCAGGGGTGGGGCGGGCCATCTGGCGGCCTGGGGATTGGGGATTCAGGGCCTGCTTGCCCTGGCCACCCTGCTGTTGTGTCACAGGGCGGGGCACTTTGTCACATTGCCTCTGGTGTCTTTGGTGCCGGGTGTGTGTGGGTGTTAAGGGGTGGATCTGCATCACGGTCGCCCTAAGTAATGAGTGAATGAGGGTGGGTGAGTGTGTGTGGGAGAGCACGAATGGATGTGAGTAGGTCAGAGCATGAGAGTGCGTGTATGGGTGAACGTGAGTGAGTGTGGGTGACCCTGAGGGCGAGTGGGAGCGAGATTGAGTGGGTACAGGAGAGACAGAGAGTGGGTGGGTCCAGGAATTCAAGTGTGGGATTGAGTGGAGGAGAGGGTGAGCAAGAGTGACTGAGTGCCTCTTGGCTACATGGGCTCCCCTGGACGGGAAGGGGGCCTTCTTTGGGCATGGGGGTTCCCAGGGTGTACAGCGGTGGCAGAGGGGAGGGGGAACGCTATGGGGGTAACTGGGGGGGGGGGGGCTTGCATCGGGGGTGCGGGCCGGCCTCCGGCCTGGGGGATGAGAGCACTGGCCTCCCGGTGCATGGGGCCCGGGGGCTGGCATTGGCCCCACTGGGGGAGTGGGGGGTTGGTGGGCCCAGGGGCATGAGCCCGTTGCACCGGCGGCCTGGCCTCCCTCAGCCGTCACTCCTGAGGCCGATGCATGGCTTTCCTGGGGCTTGTTGGCCTTGGACAGTTGTGCTCTGTGGGGGTTGGTAGCATTGCCTTGCCTACTTGGGGGTTCTGGGGGAGGGGCATTGCTGCGACAGGCCCTTTAACAGGTGCGGATACCAGACTCGTGTTGACACCTCTTCGGTGGAAAAAGCAGTCTGTCTTCTGTTTGTTTTAGTTGTTGGTTTGTCTTTTTTGTTTGTTCCTCTCCCTTTTCTTTCCCACTCCCCACACTTCCTTTCCCCATTCCCCATCCAAAATAATTTACATAAAGTATTACAAGAGGCGTTTACAACAACATACCGGACATAGATAGGTACTGTATAAAGCTCCTTCTGGCAAAGTAAATCTGTTCGGCACAATACGGGTAGCAGATTTCTGTTCTGCTCACCAAGCTGCCTGACAGGACAAGGGGGAAAAAAAAAAAGTCCTGACTCCTGTGCAAGCTCTCTGTCGTCCTGGACCTACAGTGGGGCAAAAAAGTATTTAGTCGGCCACCAATTGTGCAAGTTCTCCCACTTAAAATATGAGAGAGGTCTCCAATTTTCATCATAGGTATACCTCAACTATGAGAGACAAAATGAGAAAAAAAAAATCCAGAAAATCACATCAAGCCAGATCCTCTTCTATTCGGCTGGCCATGGACTTTCACCAGCCTCCGATGGACCCCTCTGTTCTTCCCCTTTGGCCACCAACTCTGGAAGGCCCCCCCATTTTCCCATCCTGACCTTTGACTTTGGCTGGCCTCCTGAAGGTTCTCCTTTTATGGCCTCTAAGTCCATATTCTCTGGCTCCCTCTGCCTAGGACCCCAGACCCTAAGGTGTTCTTAGGTCCCTGGACACTTGACTTTTCTGTGGCCTTTCATTCAGAGCAGCCTCCTCCCACCCATCTTAGGTGGACTCTTTTGTTGGGGCAACTGGAATCTGCCCCATGAGAAGGGGTACTGTCACTGTTTCCAACATGGTCTTGGTATTTGGGCTTTCTTTGTCAGTTTCTGTCTTGAGGCCGTTTTTTTATATTCTTGATCTTACCTCTCTCCTCTCACCACAACTTTATCCAAAAGTGCAATTTGTTTCTGAACAGTTACATTTTGAACACACCACAAAACTTTCCATGCATTAGTCATACCAGGCTTTTCCAGTAAGTTAATCCCTTCAACACCATGTGGTGTATGGGGCAGTGCCTATCTCCATTTCACTGATCCTAGGCCACACAACTACTGCGAGTAGTGAAAGCTACAGTGGGGGTGGGGGTGTCAGTTCTCTGGTAGCTCTGTGTGTTAACTTTCCTTTCCCCATTCCATTATGCTGAGCACCAAGCTAGAAGGTGGAAAGTATCATTTTTTTATATGGTCTTTGGTATCACCCGGCCGGGATTAGTGGGTTCAAATCTTAGGTGGACTCTTTTGTTGGGGCATTAGTCAAACAAAGGAGTCCCAGTTGTGGGGTGGATGCTTTACCAACTAGGCCACCACTCCGGCATTAGTCATACCAGGCTTTTCCAGTAGTCTCTGGAAAATTCCACAGCATGAGCCACAGCCATAGATACTTTTCACACTTCTTACCTCTAACATTTCATAATACATTAGTATATTTTAAAATATTTTAAACAGATTACATTTTATGATTAATACATTTGATTTTACACCATACAGGTAGCGCTGCTATACATTTTTTATATGGTGTACTGTGTTTCATTACATAATAGCATAGTCCTTAAAGCAGCAGTCTTATTTGTGGCTTCTGCACACTGAACCTACTTGAAACCTACTCCTTGAGGTCGTGGATAGCTGTCTTTGAACCTCCTCCACTTCTCATTTCAGAAGGTCATCAACGTCATCCTCTTCAGAATCGATGAAGAGCACATCATTTTCTGCATCCACATCCTCTGATGTGATTGGAGAATACAGCTGGTGATTAGTAAGGGTAACAAGGGATCTCCCCATGAGTCTATGACCTTGAGCTCATCCATACATGGGGTCCCTAGGGCTGTTCAAGATCATTTGCCTGGGGCCTCCGGTCATCTGCCATGCCCAAACGGGAATCCTTGATTCTTGTCATACTCCCATCTTATATGATCTCTCTGGGTTTTTATGTCAGGAGCCCCAGCCTGAGGTGAGGAAGTTGGACTTTTTAATACTAGGGCAAGGAGTCCTTCATTGTAGGTCAAGAACCTTCCATTTATTAAATGGGTTGTCAGCATTCTGGTCTCATCTTCGAACTCCCAAATTCTGGCATGTAGGGAGCAACAGATTTCCTTGCTGTAGTACTCGAAGGTGGGCGACTCTGCCCGTCACCGCTGCCGAGCTCCACGTCACTTTGGTTTTGACTCCACCTCCCAGCCAACAGTGGGTGCAACTGCTGGTATATCAGACTTGCGAAAGTGGCAGAAGATGCCTTCGGCTGATCCTACAGTGAAGCTTATGGCGTGACATTCTAGACACCCAAGTGCTTGCTTCACAACCCAGAGGTATTTGGCTTCCTCTGGAGGCCTTCCACAGCTAATTCCAGTTACAAGTTGTTTCTTTACAAAAGCACACACTCTAAATGGTTGCTGTGGTAGAGACATGATCCAGTCCCTTAAATGCTGTTTTGTGCTCAAAATCCATTTTTGAATCTTAGTAGCAGTAAAAACATTTTTCTGCAGTAGCCCACATTCTTTAGTCGTTACTGGTACACTGCTAATCAACTGTTTGAAGGCAACTTACTCAAATGTTGACAATGATAGTTAATGAGGCATCTGGTAAATAGCTGGTTTAATTCTTGGTGAATCTTACACTGTCCAGGTCGATACCTGGGTTTGAACTCAAGCCATGGCTGTTTCGGTGAAGTGGCACCATTATCGGTGATGCTAGCATATCGAGTCTTTCCTTAGCAAATAGCTATGTCAAAGGATGTTGTTTATTCAAGTGCTTTTAAAGATTTGAATTACTATTTTTTGATGTAGAGTAGGTCTTCACACCTGCAGGTAGTTTATAACTCACTGATATGTTTTTTCCTTAACCTCAAGAAAGGAAAAATAATGTGCATATGAGAAGAAACTCGCTGCATCTTATCCATTGGTCACCGTCAAACGAAGCCACACTCTTTGCAACAGGTCATGTCAAGTAACGGCTGTGTGTCAGCATATGGTGGGGTGCATTTGTGCTTTTATTCGTTTTGTGAAGTAAAAATAACTAGTCATGAATCTTTTTAAATTCCAGTAATTGCAACGCATTAATTAAAAAAAAAAAGTACTTTAGTTATACAATTACTGCAAAAGTAGTGACATGACAGTAACACATTGCTTTTCAATGGATTACTTCATTTATGCAGTATTTCTTCCACTCACTTTAATTAGGTCATTTCCTACACAGCAACTACCTGACAGCCCTATAGCTGGTAAGGATATGTCTATTTATAGGGCTATAAATAACCCTTCATAACTCCAATAAACGGAATGCACTCAAAAACTTAAATTTTTACAATCATAGAAGAACCACTAAAGTCTCGGGAATGAACATAACTTTACCTTAAATGGAAGAAGTCATAGTCTTTTGGAAAAATAAAGTAAAACTTAATTTGTATGATAGGACCAAAAGATGCATTAATTTAAACACTTTTTAAGTATATTTTGTTATAAAAAAGACACATACTAACCCTTGGTGCTGCAGAAGAACTTGCATCATTCTTAAGGCTCGGCTTAGCTTGAGAGAACAAGGTTAAGGAGGATGATTTAGTGGCAGCAGATGAAGATGGCGGTGTCGTCACCTTGATCAGCTCAGATGAAAGGGTATTAGCTGCTTGTTTCTTATCAGTTTGGTTTTGCAGATGCTGGACAGCTAAGATGAACAATGCAAAAGACGAGGCCTGGTTTTATATCCCACACATCCCTGTAACAGGGGCCCCTAATAACATCTCAGATCAAAGCAAAAATTGAAGTCAATCTGATCAGAAATGTAGTGTGCATCTGGAAAGTATTCAGGGTGCTTCACTTTTTTTCCACGTGTTACAGCCTTATTCGAAAATGAAATAAATTCATTTTTTTTCCTCAAAATTCTACACACAATCGCCCATAATTCAATTCAATTCAACGTTTATTTCAAACTCAGGGTTCATATTACAAATAGATAAAAAAATAAAGTATATACAGATCAGCAGACACTCGGCGCTCTTGTAACAACAAAAGACATAATGGGCTCAGTGTAAAATGGAACGCCACCACTTCCAAATGCTGGAATGAAGTGTGAGTGACGAGTTGACAATTGCTGATATAAGATGATTGTTACATTCCAGCAGTCTTCTCAAAAAACTGTAAACATTCTTACGTATCAATTCTCCAAAAGACGGAATGTTCACAGACACAAACAGCTTGCTTGCACTCGACCTTCGTGGTACATTTAACAACCTTCTTAGGGAGTTATTGTATGCAATGCGGATTTTGTTCCTAACAGCAACATTGCTATTAAACCATAACGGCGAGCAGTACATTGAGGTACAGAAGGTCTTGAACAACTTACATTTGACTTCAGGAGAACATCTGTGGAAATTACGCAACAGTAAATTGGTTTGAGCGTACAGTTTCCTGAGATGCCTGTTACAATCAGCATTGGTCTTGTCAGATTCAATCCACACACCTAGGTATTTGACTTTTTCGACAAAGTTCAAGCTATTACCACAAAGTGACATAACAGGATTCGACGTATTGACGCCCTTTGGTTTGAAAGCCATACACATAGATTTAGTACAGTTGAACAGGATGTCATTTTTTTTACCAAATTTTTCACATACAGAAAGGAGATGTTGCATCGCTGCGGTAGATAAACTTAACAAACAGAGGTCATCAGCGTAGAAAATGTGATTTAACAGTGCACCGTTAAAGGAGCCGCCCACATTAGTATTGTTCAACAGTATACTGAGATCATCAACATAGACATTAAACAACAAGGGTGACAGTATACCACCTTGTTTAACACCGTTGGTCACATGAAATTTGGATGAGGTGACATTGCCCCATCTAACAACCATAGACTGCCTTCTGTACCAGTATAGCAGGATGCTAACAATGTAAATAGGGATACCTCGATCGATCAATTTTCTGAACAAACCCCAGTGGTTAATCCTGTCAAAAGCTTTGCTAGCATCTAGGAACGTAGCATAAACACTAGTGGAGTGGCTTCTGAAGTAGTCAACAAATTCATGGAGTAGGTAAACAGCCTTGTCAGTTGAAAGAGCTGATTTGAAACCAAACTGATTGTCGTTTGTCCACAGATAATCCTCAATTCTGTTCAGAAATAAACCCTCTAACAGTTTAGATATAACATTAGCAATAGCTATAGGTCTGTAGTTGTTCATGTCAGAAAGACTGGCACACTTGTTTTTCACCAAGGGAATAATAACAGCGCAATCTTCAGCTCTTGGTGATCTGGCCTTAGGAGAAAAAGCAGGTGCCTCTGGATTCAGATAACCTTTACTAGGCTTGTCACTGCAACAAGAGATGTCATCTGACTTTTGGACTCTTTCCTCTTCTTCTGCTATTTCTAATTGTTCATGACAACTTTCCAAGGCCACCTTGTATTTCCTTATCTTCGCGTGAAGTTCTGCACACTTTCGCTTAGCGCTCAATTCAGCCAGCTTCCTGATAATGACAACATGATATTTTTTTAAGATTTTCACAAATTTACCATATTTTTGGGACTATAAGGCACACCGGATTATAAGGCGCAATATCAATGAACGGTCTATTTGATGGTCTATTTTCATACATAAGGCACACCGGATTATAAGGCGCATTAAAGCGAGGTAGTCGGAGCCGGGAAAAAATTTTTTTTTGCGTGCATGAAAAGAAAATTCTATCTATAGTCATTATAGACACATATAGTGCAATTGTCTGCGAGTGTGAATGACCTGTTCCACGAGTAGGCGGAACGTTTTTAGTCCGTGGCTGTTTACATCGCCATATTGGCCAGGATACTCGCTTGGTACTCGCTCGGTACTCGATAAGGCTCACTCTCTGGCGGCGGCCCTGATAAGTAAACATATGCCGGGACGCTTGAATTCTTTCGTCCCAAAAGTATTATTTTTGAATATTTAATTACAGCTAAACGGGAGCAGTTTCGATGCTGAAATTTCACATAAAAATCCTAATATACGTGTTCTATACACCATCGGCTTTTGGGTATCGACTACCTTGCAAGGTAGTCGGATCTGGGAATTTTTTTTTTTTTTTGCGTGCATGGAAAGAAAATCCTATCTATAGTCATTATAGACACATATAGTGCGATTGTCTGCGAGTGTGAATGACCTGTTCCACGAGCAGGCGGAACGTTTTTAGTCCGTGGCTGTTTACATCGCCATACTGGCCAGGATACTCGCTCGGTACTCGATACGGCTCGCTCTCCGGCGGCAGCCCCGAGAAGTAAACAATGCAAACAAATGCCGGGACGCTTGAATTCTTTCGTCCCGAAAACATCATTTTTGAATATTAATTACAGCTAAACAGGAGCAGTTTCGATCCACGATCCATTGGCAGATAGTGGTGTAACTCGCTAGCAATTTAACTTTGAACGACCTGTTGACACCAATATAGTGGTTGGAGTTCTTTGGTTAATCCACCCGGAATGATGGCAAGCTCCGAATTAGTTTGCTTCACTTGGGTTTTGACAGTATCGGTGAGATGGGCGGGCATGGAGTGGCAGATCAATAGGGATGGAGATTTGTGGAAAAAGCCATCCGGCCATTATGCTGAAGCACATATTACTCCGCGAGGCTCCTGACTACCGTAATGCTCCAACAATCCATCAAGCGGTTCGGCTTCGTAGCTTACCAAAGTCGTACTAAAACATTTTTGACAGATTTTTGAGCGCCGTGTACCACATAAAATCGGTTCGAGGTCAGTAAGCACAACCAGAATTAATACATAAGGTGCACCGGATTATAAAGCGCACTGTCGATTTTTGAGAAAATTGAAGGATTTTAAGTGCGCCTTATAGTCCAAAAAATACGGTATTAAAAATAAAAAAGTAAGATCACGTATACTTAAGTATTTACAGCCTTTGCTCAATACTTCGTTGATGCACCTTTGGCAGCAATTACAGCCTCAAGTCTTTTTGAATATGATGCCACAAGCTTGGCACACCTATCTTTGGGCAGTTTCGTCCATTCCTCTTTGCAGCTCCTCTCAAGCTCCATCAGGTTGGATGGGAAGCGTCGGTGCACAGCCATTTTCAGATCTCTCCAGAGATGTTCAATTGGATTCAAGTCTGGGCTCTGGCTGGGTCACTCAAGGACATTCACAGAATTGTCCTGAAGCCACTCCTTTGATATCTTGGCTGTGTGCTTAGGGTCGTTGTCCTACTGAAAGATGAACCATCACCTCAGTCTGAGGTCAAGAGCACTCTGGAGCAGGTTTTCATCCAGGATGTCTCTGCACATTGCTGCATTCATCTTTCCCTCTATCCTGACTAGTCTCCCAGTTCCTGTCACTAAAAAACATCCCCACAGCATGATGTTGCCACTACCATGCTTCACTGTAGGGATGATATTGGCCTGGTGATGATGAGCAGTGCCTGGTTTCCCCCAAACATGACACCTGGCATTCACACCAAAGAGTTCAATCACTGTCTCATCAGACCAGCGAATTCCGTTTCTCATGGATTGATGAGAGTTCTTCAGGTGCCTTTTGGCAAACTTCAGGCGGGCTGCCATGTGCCTTTTACTAAGGAGTGGCTTCCGTCTGGCCACTCTACCATACAGGCGTGACTGGTGGATTGCTGCAGAGATGGTTGTCCATTCTGGAAGGTTCTCCTCTCTCCACAAAGGAAAACAAGTTCAGACAGAGTGACCATTAGGTTTTTGGTCACCTCCCTGACTAAGGCCCTTCTCCTCTGATTGCTGTTTAGACGGCCGGGCAGTTCTAGAAAGAGTCCTGGTGGTTCTGAACTTCTTCCATTTATGAATGATGGAGGCCACTGTGCTCATTGGGACCTTCAAAGTAGCAGAAATGTTTCTGTACCCTTCTCCAGATTTGTACATCGACACAATCCTGTCTTGGAGGTCTACAGACAATTCCTTTGACTTCATACTTGGTTTGTGCTCTGACATGCACTGTCAACTGTGGGACCTTATATAGACAGGTGTGCGCCATCCCAAATCATGTCCAATTAACTGAATTTACCACAGGTAGACTCCAGTTAAGCTGTAGAAACATCCGAAGGATGATCGGTGGAAACAGAATGCACCTGAGCTCAATTTTGAGCTTCATGGCAAAGGCTGTGAATACTTATGTACATGTGATTTCTTAGTTTTTTATTTTTAATAAATTTGCACAAATCTAAAAAAAAAAAAAAACTTTTTTTCACATTGTCATCATGGGGTATTGTGTGTATAATTTTAGGGGAAAAATGAATTTAAACAATTTTGGAATAAGGCTGTAACATAACAAAATGTGGAAAAAGTGAAGCACTGTGAATACTTTCCAGAAGCACTGTAGAAGCTACACTGGTGACAACATAAAATGGACTGATAAGTACAAACCCCCACCAGTGTCCCCAAAATAGAACCCCTCATTAGAATTATCTCAAAACTGAACTTGTTCAAGGTACTGAGGAGTTAAAGCTTCTGTATAAATCTGAAGTCAATCCCATCAGAAATGTAGACGCTATATGCTGACAACAGAAAATGTCAAATGGACCAATGGGTCATACACATTATACCCCTTGCAATGATAATGTGTCTGGGTTGTCAGAAAAACACACCTGTCTCTCCAGAGGCTGTATGTCCATCTGTTTGCCTGATGGTCTCCTTGTCCCCTATGCTCTTCTCTCCTAGAAATGATAAAGATTGAAAGCTGAGGTTTCATTCAATAGAAAAATCACATATAAAACTAATATTACCAATTAATTTTTAGAGCATTATACCTCATTAGGAAACAACCCTGGACAATCAAGCATCACAGTTTATTTTAAAGCTTTTAAGTTTTTAATATTATATGTAAAATGAAGCGAAATTTGAATAGTGAATAATTGATAACTAGAAAAGCACTCAGAGAGTGCATACCTCCACCAAGGCTCCTTCCGTCTGTCATGATCACCTCCAAAATGTAATGGGTGTGTGTGTAGGCCTAGAGCCCCTTTTGGTGAAAATTGCATCAAAGTCTGTCCATTAGTTTTTGGAGTATTGTTGCTAACACACTGTGAGAAGTTAAGAACTTTGGTGGAGGTATGCATTCTTAGATCATCACCAAAATGTAATGGGTTTGTCTGTAGGCCAAGAACCACTTCTGGAGAAAATTTCATCCAAATCCATTCAATAGGAGTATTGTTGCTAACACTGTGTGAGAAGATAAGAGCCTTGGCAGAGATATGCATTCTCGGATCCTCACCAAAATGTAATGGGTTCATCTCTAGCCTAAGAAGCACCTCTGGTGACAAATCATCAAAATGCATCCATCAATTTTGGAGTATTGTTGGTAACACTCAACACAAGATAAGAGCCTTGGCGGAGGTATGCATTGTAAGATCATTCCCAAAATGTAATGGGCTCGTCTGTAGGACAAGAAGCACCTCTGGTGAAAATTTCATCCAAATCAATCCAGTAGTTTTTGTGTAATCCTGCTGCACAAATACAAACAAAGCCCTTGGTGGAGGTATGCACTCTCAGATCATCACCAAAATCTAATCATCTGTTCCCCATCCCATTACACACATTTCCTGAAAATTTCATCAAAATCTGTTTATAACTTTTTGAGTTATGTTGGTAACAGACAAAACAACCAACCAACAAACCAATGCTACCAAAAATATTACCTACTCCCTTGGTGGAGATAATAATTGAATAGCCAATACAGCAGATTTAAGCAGAACATCGAAACGGGGCGGCAGTGGCTCAGGAGGTAGAGCAGGTCGTCTAATAACCCTATGGTTGGCGGTTCGAATCCCGCTCTCCCCAGATATCCTGCCGTTGTGTCCCTGGGCAAGAGAAGCAAAGTTCAGCAGACTGCTCGGCGCTGTGCCAACGAGTACTGGACTCAGCTCAGCCAAGACATTCAAACCGCTGCCATAACAGGGAATATCCGTGGTATGTACGATGGCATCAAGAAAGCACTTGGTCCGACTCAGAGCAAGATGGCCCCCCTCAAATCCTCCACTGGGGAGATGATCACAGAAAAGAACAAGCAGATGGAGAGATGGGTGGAACACTACTCCGACCTCTACTCCAGACAGAACACCGTGACACCGTCAGCCCTTGATGCCATCGACTGCCTGCCATCCATGGATAAACTTGACGCCGAGCCAACCATCGACGAACTCAGCAAGGCCATTGATAGAGTGGCCGCTGGCAAGGCACCCGGCAACGACGGCATACCCCCCGACCTGATCGAGCACTGCAAGACCGCCCTACTGCTGCCATTGCATGACGTCCTCTGCCAGTGCTGGAAGGAAGGTGCCAAGATCATCACCCTCTACAAAAACAAAGGGGAGAGAAGCGACTGCAACAACTACAGGGGCATCTCCCTCCTCAGCGTTGTTGGCAAGGTCTACGCACGAGTTGTTCTCGTTCGTCTACAGAAGCTTGCCGAACGTGTCTACCCCGAGTCTCAGTGTGGCTTCCACGCTGAGTGATCGACGGTAGACATGATATTCTCCATCCGCCAACTCCAGGAGAAATGCAGAGAACAGAACATGCCCCTGTACGTCGCCTTCATCGACCTCACCAAAGCGTTCGATTTGGTCAGCAGAGAGGGCCTTTTCAAGATCCTACCAAAGATAGGATGCCCACCAAAGTTGCAAAGCCTCATCGAATCGTTTCACACCAACATGCAGGGGATAGTGCAGCATGACGGCAACGTCTCAGAGCCATTCAACATACGCAGCGGAGTGAAACAGGGCTGTGTACTTGCGCCAACCCTCTTTGGGATTTTCTTTGCTATGCTCCTGAGGCATGCCTTCAGCACAGCAACAGAGATGCACACAAGATCTGACGGCAGGCTTTTCAACCTCGCCCGCCTGAAAGCCAGAACCAAAGTACGCGAGGCTCTAATCAGAGACATGCTGTTCGCAGACGACGCTGCAGTCACAACCCACACATAGCAGGAGCTTCAGACCCTGATGGACCGCTTCTCCCAGGCATGCAAGGACTTCGGGCTTACCATCAGCCTGAAGAAGACTAACGTCTTGGCGCAAGGCACGGAAGCACCACCAACCATCACCATCGACGACTACGAGCTGGAGGTCGTGAATCAGTTCACGTACCTGGGGTCCACGATCAGCAACAACCTCTCCCTTTATACAGAGATCGACAAGAGGATTGGAAAATCAGCCTTCACACTCGCTCGCCTCACCACACGAGTGTGGGAGAATCCCAAACTCTCTGTCAAGACGAAGATGGCAGTGTACAACGCCTGCGTCGTAAGCACACTGCTCTATGAGAGTGAGACGTGGACAACATACGCCCGGCAGGAAAAGAGACTGAACTCCTTCCACTTGCGCTGCATTCGCCACATCCTGGACATATCCTGGCAGGACAAAGTGCCCAACACAGAAGTTCTGTCCCGCACCGGCCTTCCCTCCATGTTCACTCTACTCAGGCAGCGCAGGCTCCGCTGGCTAGGCCACATTCACCATATGGAGGATGGCAGAATCCCCAAAGACGTCCTCTACAGAGAACTGGCAACTGGCAGGAGAGACGCTGGCCGCCCACAGCTGCGCTTTAGAGACGTCTGCAAGAGAGACATGAAGGCCCTGGAGATCAACACAGAGCGCTGGGAGGACCTTGCAACGGACCGCTCCAAATGGAGAGGCACCCTGACCAGACAGCTCAAGGCTGGTGAAGAGAGACTGACTGCTGCAGCAGATGAAAAAAGGACCCGCAGGAAGAACCGCCACAGACCCAGCAGCACGGAGACCACCCACAAGTGTGACCTGTGTGACAGGGACTGCCATTCGCGCATCGGCCTGTTCAGCCACAGGCGGTGCTGTTCCAGCAGAGTAGACGTTTAGGATTCTCTTCCATGGTCATCATAGACCGACGGAGGCCGACGATTTGTCTTGGCATTTGTTTTTATTTTATTCTCATTTTTAGGTATTTATTCTTATTTCTTTGTTTATGTTACTTGTTTTTAATGCTGTGTGTGTTTTTAATGCTGTTTTAATTTTCTGTAAAGCACTTTGGTCACCTACGGGTTGTTTTAAAGGGCTATATAAATAAAGTACATTACATTACATAGATAAGATCAAATTAAAGAATGCTAATGTGAACACCAAAGAAAGTGTGTGATTTTCACCTCTGCTGTTCTGAATATCGTACTGGATAAAGGTGTGCCACCTGTGGCTGGCTGTGTGCGCAGCTTGGAGGGGTGATGTAGACAGGACTTCTAAATTGTCAGTATTTTTATGTTTGATTGATCTGCATTCAGCCAGGCTGTGTTTCCCTTTAAAGCATCTCATCACTGGAATATAGTACCACAGGCAATAACAGAGTTACCATCATTTACACAAAGAAATGGCTTGTTGAAACTCAAAAATTTGAAGACTGAGAAGAAACCTTTCATTTTTTTTATTCCTTCTTTTATTCATTACTGCAGTTTTCAAAAATTTTGGAAAAAATTATTTCTTTTAAGGCTAGAAAATGTCATTCCCAAATATAATTTACTTTGTGGCCATATGGTTTCAGGAAAAAACTTACTACATCGCTTGCACTTTTAGATTTCTTTGAACAAGTTTCAAATGCAACTGAAAGTAAGAGATATGCTTTTGTAGTTTTTCTACATCTACAAAAAGCTTTTGATACTGTCGATCACAAACTACTCGGGTAAATTACAGCAGTATGTTATCAGAGGACTGGCTTACAATTGGTTATGCAGCTACTTGGAAGACAGATCTCAATATGTTCACATTAATACCAATGACTGTACTTTGCAACAAGTAACATGGCGTGCAACAAGGCTCTGTACTTGGCCCATTATTGTTTATTTTGTATATGAATGATGTCTATTTGTTTTCCAAGTTAATGAAGTGTATTTTGTTTGCTGATGACATGACTTATTTGTAGTTTGGAACATTATGAGCAGCTTCTGGATACAGTGGAATGTGAATTACAGATTATTAAGAAATGGTTTGACTTAAACAAATTGTCTCTTCATCTTGGTAAAACTAAATGTTTAATATTTGGAAATTCCACCGTTAACAGTAATAGAAAACTCAAAATAAATGACATTGAAATTGACAGTTCTGTAAACAAAATTTCTAGGAGTTATTGTTGATAGTAAATTAAATGGGAAATCATAAAAAATACTTCAAAACCAAACTGGCGGACTTCCGGTTATGGCTGCCACTTAGGACGGACGTGTCTCGCTCTGCTCTGCTCCTGGAGAAAAAAAATCGGCAAATAACTCTCTCATTTGGGACAGAACGTATCTCAGCATTTGGGCGAGGATATGTCGGCGAAGCCTAAGGCTGGAAAACCAGGAAAAGGAAAAAGCGAGCCGCCGAAACAGTCCAAATTAACGGACTTTCAGGTCTGTGACGCAGCAAACAGAGCTCCATATATGGCGGAGGAGGCTGGCAACGGTGCGATGTCTGCGCGGGGAGGCGCAGATGCGCTGATGGCTGCCATGAGTTCAATGAGAGCGGACTTTTCCTCTAGATTTGATGGGATTATGACAGCGTTGGAAGGAATAAGAAAGGAATTGGGTGACTGTGTAGAACGAACGGCGCAGATGGAGCTCCGTCTCGCTAGTGCTGAAGATGACGTCACCCGTCTTCAATTAAAGGTGCGCACTTTGGAAAAAAAAAATAAATCTCTGGAAGATAATATTTTGGATTTGGAATCTCGGTCGAGACAGAATAATTTGAGGCTGGTGGGTCTTCCAGAGGAATCAGAAGGTCGGGACGTATGTTCCTTTCTGGAAAAGTGGATTCCGGAGGTGCTGGGCAGCGAGGAGTTGCAATCAGCAGTGGTTCTGGAAAAAGCACATCGCATTGGCCCACGGAGAGATAAGGGACCGCCGAGGACCTTAATTATGAAGTTTCTTAGCAACAGAGACAGGATGAAGATCTTCAACGCTGCACGTGCTAAAGGAGAGATTAAACACCAGGACCAGCAGGTGCGGTTCTACCCAGATTTGGCCACAGGAATCCAGCAATTGAGGAAGCAGTTTGATCCCGTACGTAAGGAGCTGCGCAACCTTGGGATTCGTCATGGTGTAATCTATCCTGCGAGACTGCTGACCACGTATGAGGGCAGAACCCACATCTTCAAGACCCCAGAGGAGGCGCAGGAGTTCATCAAGAAGATCAAAGAAGAAGAAGAGACTGGTGGGAGCTAAGCATGAACAAAATATAAGGTAGAATAATTAAGCATTTGCACAGGCATCTGACTGACTTGAAGTAAATAGTAAGTTTACAAAATATAGATTGTATTATATATTAAAAAAACAAAAAAAAAAAAAAAAACTATGATGTACAAAGTTGTTAAAAATTTTGGAGTTAAGTTGGAAAACTACAGAGGAGAGTTAATGTTACGTCATTAAAAGCAGTAGAGTTAGGGTGATTGGGAGGATGAAGAAGGAGTGGCTTAGGCTGTTCCCCGTGGGTGTGGAACGGTCGATGGCTATATCGGGAGACAGAATTTTTCTTTTGATTTTGGGGGGTTTGCCACAAGTGTGGGAAGGGGAAATTTGTTTGTGTGTAGTTTGTAGGATGAATGTTCAACCACTCATGTTTTTGCTTCTCTGTATGAGCATGTTTACACTGCAAGGTAATCCCAAACTCTCTATTGATCATGGACCAAAGTGTTAATCTTAATTTAACTTCATGGAATTGCAGAGGTCTACAAAATTTAAAAAAACTTAAACAAGTTATGAATAAAATAAAGGACATGGGTTCAAGAATTGTGTTTTTACAAGAAACTCATCTGATAGAGGAGGATGTTAAAAGAATTAGGAGTAGATGGCAGGGAAGTGTATTCACCTCTTCATTTTCATCCCGAGCCAGGGGAGTTATGACTCTCATACATAAATCAGTTCCTTTTCAAGTGAAAAATGTAATTGGAGACAAATTTGGAAGATATGTAATCATTCAAGGTTCTTTGCTATTAGAAAATATAAATCTTGTGAACTTATATGGTCCCAATATAGATGATCAGAAGTTCTTTGCTAATTTATTTCTCATCTTATCATCACTTACAGGGCAACATATAATAGCAGGGGATTTTAATTGTACATTGAATCCAGGTGTGGATAGATCAACAGGACTGGATTGTACGCACATTGGATGTAGGATGACTATTAATCATTTTATGAAAGAATTGAGATTGTTAGACATATGGAGAGAAATGAAACCACAAGTTAAAGCCTATTCTTGTTATTCCAGTACCTACAAGACATTCTCACGTATTGATTATTTTTTGATTTCCACAGAATTAAGGTCCAAGATTCAAAACTGCTTTTATGATAACATCGTGATCTCTGATCATGCACCCTGTTGTCTAATATATGTAGATAAAAAATTGACAAAGGAATCAGGCAGATGGCAATTTCAGCATAAATGGCTTCAGGATGAGGAATTTGTCAAGTATATAGAAAAACAGACGAGTTCTTTGACATCAATACTACACAAACATCAGCATGTGTAAAGTGGGAGGCTTTCAAAGCTTTTATTAGGGGACATATTATTAGTTATACAGGATCAAAATCTAAGAAGACTCGAGAGGAGAGAGCTAAATTGGAACATAAAATAAAAAGTCTTCAGGAAAAAGTGTATGCAGGAAGAGATCCAAGGTTGGAGAATGAATTACTGATTTTGAGAGCTGAATACGACAAAAAATCAGCGAATAGAGCTGCCTCGAGTCTTCTAAGATTGAAACAATCTTTTTATGAACAAGGTGAAAAATCAGGAAAATTATTAGCATGGCAGATTAAACAATTGGAAATTAAAACACCAATAACCAGTATTATAAGTAACGGACAGGTAGTTATAGATCCTTTAGAAATTAATAGAGCCTTTAGAGATTACTATGAAAAATTATATGATACCAAAAATGAACCTGATTTAACAAAACTAAATGGGTTTTTGAACAAACTATCTATACCGTGTATTCCAAATGAAAACAGGGAGATATTGGAGTCTAAAATTAGTCAAGAAGAAGTTGGGCTAGCCATTGATAATATGAAATCAGGAAAAAGTGCAGGACCAGATGGTCTTCCAGTTGACCTTTATAAAAAATTTAAGAATAAATTAATAAAACCTTTTTTGGAAATGGTTTTAGAAGCATTTCAAAATAATAATTTACCATCATACATAAATAATGCCTTAATTATACTGCTGCCAAAACCAGGTAAGCCCTCTAATAAATGTGAAAATATGAGACCAATAAGCCTATTAAACGCCGACCTTAAGATAATCTGTAAAATTTTAGCAAGACGAATACAAGAAATTTTACCAAATATTATTAATCGAGATCAGAATGGCTTTATAAAGGGTAGACAAGGCTTCCATAATGTAAGAAGACTATTTAATATTATTTATTTTAATAAAGAAGCACCGGATACAGCTCTCCTATCATTGGACGCCGAAAAGGCCTTTGATAGAGTTGAATGGCCCTTTCTTTTTGAAGTCCTACAAAGGTTTGGACTTGGAAATAATTTCATAAAATGGGTTCAAATAATATACAATTATGCTACAGCAGAAATCCTAACAAATAACAATATTTCAAAACCAATAAAAATCAATAGAGGATGTCGACAAGGCTGTCCACTTTCACCTTTACTGTTTACTATGGCAATTGAACCTTTAGCGATAGCGATACGTTTACATTCACAAATATATGGAATTAAAGTTGGACCAACAGAACATAAAATCTCCCTGTACGCCGATGATATAATTTTGTTTATGTCGAATCTAAAAAAATCAATTCCAACCTTGTTGAATTTAATAAAGAATTTTGGGGAAATATCAGGATATAAAATAAATAAAACTAAATCTTCAATATTAATGCTAAATGAGACCCAGAGAAATTACCCAGCCCCTGAGGTAAATCAATTCAATGTTGTAAATCAGTTTAAATATTTAGGAATCCAAATTATGCCTAAGCTAGAATCAGTCGCCAGTGTCAACTATGAAGCCTTAATGTCAGATATCAATGAGTTAACTCAGAGATGGATGTCACTACCAATGTCGATGATCGGGAGAATCAATATACTTAAAAGTAATATTTTACCTAAAATACTTTATTTATTTCAATACATTCCCTTATCACCACCTTTAGATCTATTCTCAAGAATAAAAAAAAAGTTAGTGGAATTTATATGGAACAACAGGAGGGCTAGATTACGTTTGTCTTTATTATATTTACCATTTGATCGTGGAGGTCTGAAATGTCCAAATTTTATGTTGTATTATTGGTCGGCACAACTGAGGTCTATGACATATTATTTTTCATCAAATGATCTCCCTCACTGGACTGAAATGGAATCATACAATTTACCTTTACCTCTTCCCATATTCATATACTCAGATTCGGCAAAAAAATTACAAAAACAAGTTAAAAATCCATTTGTAAAGCATATGATCAAAATATGGTGTGAAGCTAAAAACTATTTAAAAGAACCACAGTTATTGTCACAATTTAGTCCAATATGGGGTAATCAATATTTTAAACCAGGGAGAGCGGACGCTGTATTTAAAGTATGGAATTTAAAAGGGATACAAAAGATTCAGGATTTATATTTGCCATGTGCAGACAACATAATGTCTTTTGAAGAGCTGAGGATCAAATTTAATCTCAATAGAACACATTTTTTTAAATATCTTCAACTTAGAAACTTTATTCGATCAAATCAAAATAAAGCTCTCACTCGACCTATTTATTCATCCTTGGAAAAAATGATGATGAAAGATAGTAAAAGAAAGGGTATTATTTCAGAGTTTTATAACTCATTGACACTATCTTCAAGTGAAAATTCACTGAAAAGATTAAACTACTGGAAAGAAGATCTGCAAATTGAAATTTCAGAGGAACAATGGGAATTGGCTTGTACAGAAGCTCAAACCAAATCAATAAATGCACGCCTTAAATTGATACATTTCAAATGGTTAATGCGGATGTATGTTACACCGGAGGAGTTAAATAGATACAACAAAAATATACCAGATACATGCACAAAATGCATGGAAAGTAAAGGAACCCTATTTCATTGTTTATGGGAATGTAGATTAATAAGAATGTTTTGGGAAGAGGTGAGGGTAACAATTGAAAAAATAATCTCAAAACAAATCATATTGAATCCTAAACTGTTTTTGTTGGGTCTGTACCCAGAAAAGCATAATTTTAATAAAAGTGAAAGAACATTCATAGACCTCAGTTTGCTTAATGCCAAAAAATGTATTGCACTATTATGGAAAAAGACTCATAGACCAGATGTGACTCAGTGGTTAAGACAGATGTTAACAAACCTTCCATTAGAAAGAATAACATATATACTGAAATCAAAGGAAATTGTGTTTGAGAATATATGGAGACCTTTTATTGATTATGTAAAAAATTTAAACATAACTCTTGAAGAAGAAGGTGAATGATGTGTGTGGACCTTGTAAATTCCAAACTGGTGAACATAATATGTATGCTTATGTATTGGATTGTCTAGACTAAACAGAGGAGCATTGTTGAAGACTTGATTTTGTTGGTGGTTGTTGGTGTTTTTAGTGCATTTTTTTTTTTTTTGTAGTACTTTAGTGTTAGTGTTTGATTGTTTGTATCATGTTTGTTAAAAAAAAAAAAAGGTTCAATAAAGATATTGTGGAAAAAAAAAACCAAACTGGCCAAATTGACAGTTATAATAAATAAAGGAAAAGACTTATGTCATAAATCATTACACGTTTTATACAATTCACTCATTGTTCCATATGTGTGCTATTGTATTGGAGTTTGGGGAAATACTTATTTAAGTATTGAATCTTACCTGACCTCGTCTGTCAGCCTGTCAATCACCATGGCAAACAAGAAGGGGCTCAGAGCCGATCCCTGATGTAATCCCACTCCCCAACTTGAATCCATCTGTCACTCCTACAGCGCACTTCACCACCATCTTGCTGTCCTCATACATGTCCTGCACCACCCTCACATACTTCTCTGCCACTTCTGACTTTCTCATACAGTACCACACTATCTCTCTTGGCACCCTATCATATGGTTTCTCTAGATCCACAAAGACAGTGCAACTCATTCTGACCTTCTCTATATTTCTCCATCAGCACTCTTGGAGAAAAACATTGCATCTGTAGTACTCTTTCTTGGCATGAAACCGTACTGCTGCTCACTGTCACTTCTCCTCTTAACGTCACTTCAGCAACTCTTTCCCATATCTTCATAGTGTGGCTGATCAACTTTATGCCTCTGTAGTTACTACAGCTTTGAGCATCACTTTTGTTCATGAAAATTGGTACCTAAACACTTCTTCTCCACTCCTCGGACATCCTCTCACTCTCCAGTGTTTAACAATCTGGTTAAAAAGTCCACTGCCATTTCTCCTACACATCTCCATACCTCCACAGGTATGTCATCTGGACTAACCACCTTTCCATTCTTCATCCTCTTCAAAGCTGCCCTCACTTCTGCCTTGCTAATCCTCGGGACTTCCTTGTTCACCATCTTTCCTTTATCCATCCTCCTCTCTCTCTCTCTCTCTCATTTTCTTTATTCATCAGCTCTTCAAAGTACTCCTTCCACCTTCTCAACACACTCATCATTTGTTAGTACATTACCATTTCTGTCCTTAATCAACCTAACCTACTGTACATCCTTTCCAGCTCTATCTCTGTCTAGCTAGTCAATACAAGTCCTTTCTCCTTCCTTAGTGTCCAGCTTCTCATACAACTCACTATATGCCTTATCCTTTGCCACCTCTCTCTTTGCCATGCACCTAGATTCCAAATACTCCTGTCTACTTTCTTCATCTCCCTGACTATCCCACTTTTTCTTTGCTAACCTCTTCCTTTGAGTACTTTCCTGTACCTCCTCATTCCACCACCAAGTTTCCTTGTCTTCCTTCCTCTATCCACTGGATACACCACATACCATCTTACCCATTTCCCTCAGTACTTTTGCTGTACTTTCCCAGTCATCTGGTAATTCTTCCCTACCACCCAGAGCCTGTATCAACTCCTTCCTGAACTCTGTGCGACCTTCTTCCTTCTTTAACCTGTTGCACTCCGGGATACCGCGGGCGGTCCCGTCTCTGCGTCCTAGTGTGTCTCAGTGCGCACTGAAAAAAAAAAAGCTGCATTTCCGTTCTTCCAGTACAGACACAGCCGCGAACAAAAGCCAAAGGAGTGTTTTGATTGGTTTAGATTTGACTGACCTCTCATTCGACTAATAAGAGCCTTGAATCGGGTTTCTGAAACCTTGAAGAACCAATGACTGAAAACCTAGCAAGAAGGACCTGCCTACCAACGACCGCGAATACAACGAGCCAATTGAAGCAGAGAAGTTCAACGATTGAAACGCGTGCGTCGCGTGCGTCCCGTGCGTAAAATCTCTTTTGTCAATAAGCCGCTGGGTGACACACATTGAGACCTGTGTAACGGTAGCATTAGCCAGTCTTTTTTATTACTACTGTTGTTATTTGTTTTGAAAAATCGTTCGCAAAAACCGCAATCATGAAGGAGATGGTTTGACCGGGTCGCATGACCAGAACCACGAGTCCGTAACAAGCGGACCAGCTTCATGTTCGTCTGACAATGAGGAACAGATGTTCGCCAACGACACTGCTGTTGTGGACAGGTAAGTGTTATAAGCTAAATTATTCTTTATCAATGTAAATAGTAATAAAAATGACTTTTGACTGATCGGTAGTTACAACGGTGCGTCATGGCCACATGACGGACCGTTTTTTGTGCGCCGAGCTCCTCTGTAGCGGGGGGGGGAGGAGTTGTTATCCTCTACATTGCAGATATTTTAGTATAATTTTTAGTGCACTGTAGGTTATTTTTTCTTGTAAAAAAAGGCCACACATTTTTTACGTGGCATGCTTCTTTGTGTGTGGGGGGCTTGTTTGTTCGTTCATTCATTCATTCATGAATAAACAACCCCCCCCACACACACACACAGCCCTGAGTGTCACCTTTCATTAGAGCCCAAGATCAAGCTTCTATGTTTAAGCATTCAAAAGTTATAGACGTTTTTCCAAACTGTGCCATGTGGCACAATTTGGCACAGTTCAAAAACGCCTGGGAACAACCTGAGAAAAAAGCTGTGTAATATATTCATTTTTTGTGGTATTGTTACAAAATTTTGACCTCAGCTGGATAACACTTGGTTCTACATTTCTGTTGCGTTTTCCAGCCAGTATCTGACAGTTGTGTGTTATTTGCAAGCATTTGTATCTAAAAAAACACCCAGGCAAATTTTATTTTCTTCAGATTCAGTATGTTTAGATGACTGTTACTCAGTGGCAGGAGCACTTAGAGAGATTATGACTGTTTTGCCAAAAAATTCAAAGTGTTTTCTTTTAAATGAGACCAACCCCGTGAAGATGCTGCAAAGGGTTGAAGAACAGCTTTTGATTTACTTTGGGTATGTTATTTTTAGGCGTTTTTAGGGAAACTGACCAGAGTGCAAGGGGTTAACTTCCCCCACTTAATCTTTGGCTCTGCCTTCACTGTTTTCCTCTTCTTGCTTTGCAAAGTCATCTGACAGACTACCATCTGATGCGGTTTAGCTACATTCTCCCCTGTCACCACCTTGCAGTCTCCTATCTCTTTCAGATTTCCCCTTTCGCATAAGATGTAGTCCACCTATGTGCACCTTTCCCCACTCTTGTAAGTCATCCTATGTTCTTCTCTCTTCTTAAAGTACAGTTAGGCCCAGAAATATTTGGACAGTGACACAATCTTCATGATTTGGGCTCTGCATGCCACCACATTGGATTTGAAATGAAACAACTACAACGGAATTGAAGTGCGGACTTTAAGGTTGAATTCAAGGGGTTGAACAAAAATATACGATTAAACATGTAGGAATTGTAGCTATTTTTATACAAACGCTCCTCATTTCAGGGGCTCAAAAGTAATTGGACAAATAAACATAACCCTAAGTAAAATGTTACTTTTCAATATTTTGTTGAGAATCCTTTGCAGGCAATGACTGCCTGAAGTCTGGAACCCATGGACATCACCAAACGCTGGGTTTCCTCCTTTGTGATGCTTTGCCAGGCCTTTACTGCAGCTGTCTTCAGTTGTTGCTTGTTTGTGGGTCTTTCTGCCTTAAGTTTTGTCTTGAGCAAGTGAAATGCATGCTCGATTGGGTTGAGATCTGGTGATTGACTCGGCCATTGCAGAATATTCTACTTCTTTTCTTTAAAAAACTCCTGGGTTGCTTTTGCAGTATGTTTTTGGATCATTGGTGAAGCGCCGTCCAATCAACTTTGCTGCATTTGGCTGAATCTAAGCAGAAAGTATATCCCTATACACTTCAGAATTCATCCGGCTGCTTCTGTCTTTTGTCACGTCATCAATAAACACAAGTGACCCAGTGCCATTGGAAGCCATGCATGCCCATGCCATCACACTGCCTCCACCATGTTTTACAGAGGATGTAGTGCTTTGGATCATGAGCTGTTCCAATTCTTCTCCAAACTTTCTTCTTCCCATCATTCTGGTACAGGTTGATCTTAGTCTCATCTGTCCAAAGAATGCTGTTCCAGAACTGGGCTGGCTTCTTCAGGTGTCTTTTGGCAAAGTCAATTCTGGCCTTTCTATTTTTCAGGCTGATTAATGGTTTGCACCTTGTGGTGAATCCTTTGTATTTACTCTCATGAAGTCTTCTCTTTATGGTAGACTTAGATACTGCTACACCTACTTCCTGGAGAGTGTTCTTCACTTGAGTGGATGTTGTGAAGGGGTTGTCAAAGGATTCTGCGATCATTCACCACTGTTGTCTTCCGTGGACGTCCAGGCCTTTTTGAGTTCCCAAGCTCACCAGTGCACTCTTTTTTTTCTCAGAATGTACCAAACTGTTGATTTGGCCACTACTAACATTTCTGCTTATCTCACTGATGGATTTCTTCTTTTTTTTTTTTTTCAGCCTCAGGATGGTCTGTTTCACCTCCATTGACAGCTCCTTTGACCGCATGTTGTGTGTTCACAGCAACAGCTTCCAAATGCAAACGCCACACCTGGAATCAACTCCAGACCTTTTAACTGCTTAATTGATGACAGGTTAACGAGGGAAGAGCCCATGCAGCCTTGTTATTTTTTTTTTTGCAGCCTTCTGAGTCAATTGTCTAATTACTTTTGGTTCCTTGAAAAAGAGGCGGCTACGTATTAAAGAGCTGTAATTCCTAAACCCTTCCTCCAGTTTCGATGTGAATACTCTCAAATTACAGCTGAGAGTCTGCACTTTAAGCCCATATTGATTATATAATTGTATCCTGAATATGTTTTCGTAAACAGCTAAAATAACAAAACTTGTGTCACTGTCCAAATATTTTTGGGCCTAACTGTATGTGTTCACCACAGCAGTTTCTATTCTTTTAGCAAAATCCACAACCATCTGTCTTTCCACATTTTTCCCTTAAGTCCATACTTACCCAGGATCTCATCACCTCTGTTCCCTTCATCTACATGTCCATTAAAGTCCACTCTAATCACCACTCTCTCCCGCCCTGGAAACACTCTCTACCACTTCATCCCAATTTACTCCAGAATTCCTCTCTCTTCTCCCTGACATCCAACTTGTGGGGCATACGCACTGATAACATTCAACATCACACCTTTGACTTCTAGCTTCAAACTCATGATTCTGTCTGACTCCCGCTTTACCTCCTGAACACTCTTCACACTCTCTTCCTTCAAGATTACTACTCTGACTCCAGTTCTCTTCCCATCTACACCATGATAGAACAGTTTAGCTCTCCCTGTAATGCTCCTAACCTTGCTTCCCTTCCATCTGGTTTCTTGAACACACAGTATACGTATCTACCTTTCTTCTCTCCATCATATCAGCCAACTCTGCCTTTACCAGTCATAGTCCCTACATTTAACATCCCGACTCTAACCTCCATACTTCTACCTTTCCTTTTCTCTCCCTTTCTTAAAAGGCCTTCCCCCTCTCCTCCTCCTCGATCTTTGACCAACAGTAGCCCAATTTCCAATGGCACCCTGTCGGTTAACAGCACCGGTGGCAGTCATTGTTAACCTGGGCCTCGACTGATTCGGTATTCAAGTTTAATTCGTCATGATCTGCATGTTTGATTTGGCAAAGATTTTACGTCGGATGCCCTTCCTGACACAACCCTCCCCATTTATCTGGGCATGTGATCGGCACTATAAGTACACTGGCTTGTGCAACCGCTGTAGCACCAACACTAATATATTAATCATACAAATTATTTGCCAAACCTGGTTTTTCCAGAAGCGCCTTTGCCACTGTTTCACTCCTGCTCAGCTTCTTCTCTTGACGATGTGACCTTTCTTTCGATGACCTTCTTTTTGGGCTTCTTCTTGGTGGCACATGTTTCTCATCTCTCCTCCTTGGTGAACAATGTCTTTCATGGCTTCTTTTTTGTAATGACTGTTTCTCATCTCGCCTGCTCAGTGACAATCGTCGTTCATGGCTCTTCGAGCGTGATCGGTAACGGGAAGAGGCAGGACGATCAAAATCAGACCTACTGTAATGACAGTATGAATCAATTATTTCACAGATTCATTTATTCAATTTTAAAAAAGGAAAAATACGAATTAAAGGTACAATGTAGAAATTTTGGACACTGTGACTGTAAAAGTGGTTGCAATGTCAACTGCTGCCCCATTTCCTCAATTTATTTCTGAGGACTACAGGTCAGATTCCTACCAAAGAGCTCAGTCTGAGGTGTTTACAAAGGAAGTTAATGGGAGTGCAGTTCACTTGACGACCACAACATGTCTCTAAATGTATCACAGCAATGGATTCTACTCAGTATACTGTAAATCTTGAACTTCTTTTTCACAAAATGTATTATTTACAGACCTGAGAGTACGTTTAGATCTGTATGGCGATGCTGATCGGCTACGGTCTCTCCTCCTCCTCCTACCAAATGAATCATGACGACGGCAGGGACTAGGACAGCGAGAACTGGAACTAGGCTCAAGTCTGGTTTTGCGGTAAAGAGGCTTGATGTCTTTATTCGACAAACTAATAGGAGAAATAAAAAAGGGAAATAAATAGAAGTTGCAAAAAAAAGTCAAGCTAATGTGATTATTTACCTGATTTTTTCTTTTCTTACATTGGAAATAATTCTAATTTAACATTTAATTTTGTATCATCTTTTGCAGCCTTCCTCAGAATGGTTAATTTCAGTGCATGTCTCTTTAAATCCTCCACAACCACAGTTAACTCTGTCCTCTCTCTTACATCACCATTGCTAATCTTAGCTCCCTAGCTCAGGTAGCAAGCCTCAGCCAACTAATGTAAATTTGTTGTAGTTAAAGAATGAATGAAATGAAAGAACCTTAGTGAGCAAGCTCACATACCCCACACATCTGCATATCAGGACCCCAAATAAGAACTGTGACCAACATAAGTCCACCTGGCCAAAAATGGAACCCCCTCATTTGAGACAAAATATCAGCGTAAATTTGAAGTCAATCCGATCAGAAATGGAGAAGTTATAGTGGCCACAACTTAAAATGTCAAACAAACCAATGGATCAAAGACATTATACTCTCCCCAATGACTGACTCCAACCCCCTAGTCAAGCTAAAGCTAAGAGTTCAATGCAGCATCACAGTGAGAACAAAATAAGCCAGAATGACACAAGATATATTATTAACTGTGGATAAGTGCACCAGATGGAAACAGGGATGTTTATTAGGGTGACTGAAACATTATAAACTGTGCTTGGTAAGCTAACTCCCTAGTAGCACTGTTAGCTCTGAAGCCAACGCCTTCGCTGAGCTCCCCGTTCATCTCCATGTTTACAGACAGACAGCTAGTCTGGTCATTACTAGGGCAGCGGACAAGTATTTAGCTGGATTCATGCTACACCGCTGTCTGCATCTGCTCAACCGCGAGGTTTGTGTGATGAAATTTACGTCACTGTCTCCAGTCTGTGGACATCCGCAAAGCCCCTCCACAGATGTCCACGGCAGCCCATATTTTCTGACCACGCAGCATAAGGATGTTGACTGCGCATGCGCAATACTAAACCTCTCATTCACAAGGTGGTGCTACCAACACAGCATACAAAGTCAAAGTAGACGAAGAAGGCAAAGCGGAAGATGAGAATAAACATACATGAATCGTTTTGCAGCAGCAGCAGCTTCAGCAAAGAGCATTAAAAAAATGGTAATGCCTCCTTTTCCTTGAAACGATGCCAATGTTGTTGCTACAAAAAAAAATGTGTGTCACTCTTGAGTTTACAGCTGGTGAACAAACTGGTGTATTGGCTCATTTGCACTACCCATAGGGCTGGGGTGAAACTAAAAATAACAGTTGTGTGCATGCGTCAACCGCTTGGCCCGGTAGACGAAATAAGTGAAGTATATACAAAAGCTGTGTGTGTGCCGGGCTCGTCCAAAGTGGACCAGAGAGGAAATGCAGCATGAATCCAGCTTTAAGGCTCTGCTCACCTTGACCTGACGTACTGGAACAACCTCTGAAGAGTTAAAACGGCTCATCAGAGACAGAAACGATATAAAGGCTGTGTGCCTTTTTTTTTTTAAGCGAGGTGAGCGTCTTGATGTTTTTCCTAATAATCATGTGACCAACAGACACATTTCAGAAGGTTAAAACCTACAAAAACTACAATTTTTCAGTGTAGGGGACATTTAAAGTAGGAAGGACCAACCGTTTTTGGAGGGTTTTGCAGTTGATCTCATGACAAGTGGTGGACAGGTGGATGGCCCAATCCTAGCAGGTGGGAAAACAAACATTTAGTAGATAGTTGACTGGGGACATCACCTTGGCTCATGGACAAACTGCTTGAAACATACAAGTTAATGCAAACACACATTCAATCTATTTACACACACAAAAAAAAAAGTTATACGGGTCATAACCAATAAACCTTATTGTGAGCCAACTAATTCACTATTTATTGAATTAGGTGCATTAAAATTTCCTGATTTGGTAGATTACAGTACAATTCAAATTATGCGTAAGGCAAACAATGGACAGTTGCCACCGAATATCCAGAAGCTGTTTAAATTCAGGAAAAATGCATACAATTTACGAGGAACTCGTTTTTGTAAAACCTCAGTTTAGAACCACTACAAAACAACAGTTTCTGTTAAGGACACTGAACTCTGGAACAACTCCTGACAATATTAAAATGTGTAGAACAGACAAACTGTTCATGCATCTGTTTAGAATATGACATTAGTTGTGGTTTTTTGCTTTTTTTTTTTGACTTGACATGAATTTGTGTTTTCTAGTGCTTTTTTTCCTCTGTAGAGGTTGAGGATATACAAGATTATGTAATAGTATAAGGCAAGGGTGCTCAATACGTCGATCATGATCGACTTGTAGATCGCAAAGGCACTGCGGGTAGATCACGTGACATTAAAAAAAAAAGTTTTTAATTCTATCGCCTATCCTCCCATCTGTCCTCTTATTGGCATTTACCATTTGATTGATGTACAGGGCAGCCAATCAAGAGAGGTCTTGTCCTTTATGTGTCATAGGTCACCCTACATTCGCAGTCAAACACGCTAGCTAGCTACTGCTAAACTCCAGCGAGATGTGACTGTTAGCGCTTCCAATTTCTACCAACTAAAGAAGGGACATTAAAAATGAGTGGGGGAGCTAGACCCAGTAAGAAGACAAAAACTTACCACTTCCATGTGGAATGAGAGGAAGTTTTTTTCACAATGTCATTTTCAAAGTGTATTTGTCTAATCTGTCAATCTATCGTTGCTTTTCCAGAGAAGGTATATGTGGAGAGGCACTTTCGAACCATTCATAAAAACTACAACACTAACTTCCCTCCAAAAAGTAAGCTGAGAAAAAGAAAGGTGAAGGAAATGAAATCTCAGTTAATCGGACAGCAGTCATTTTTCACACAGCTGAATTCAAAGGCAAAGGCAGCCACTGAAGCATCGTTCCGAGTGAGTCATTGCATTAAGCATAAGAAGTCCTTTCAAGATGGAGAGATGATAAAAGGCCTTTGTTGGGGCAGCTGAGTCCTTTTGGGATTTTAAAAACAAATCAGAAATATTATCTTCAATCAAAGCTCTTCAGTTATTAAGAAGTACAGTTACATGGCGCTGTGAAGTAATGTCCTATGATTTGGCACAGCAACTTTGGAAGGACATCGCAGAATGTGAGTGTTTCTCACTGCAATTAGACGAGTCCACAGACAAACGTGACATAGCTCAGGTGTGCATTTTTATTCGGATGGTGTTTACCAATATAACTGCAAAAGAGGAGCTGTTAACAATACTGCCCATGAAAAAACACATGCGAGGAAAGGACATTTTTCACTCTTTCAAAAAATTTATTGAGAAAACCCAGCTCCCAGTGTATAAATTGGTGTCAATCACCACGGATGGTGCACCCGCAATGGTGGGGCGCTCAAATGGATTTATTGCAAAGTGCAGGAAGGACGATGAGTTCCCCAACTTCCTTAATTACCACTGCATAATCCATCAACAAGCATTATGCGCTAAAATGCTAAATATGAAAGAGATAATGGATGTGGCTGCAAAATTGCTTACTCTATTCGAGCGAGATCTCTTTAAAGACAACTGTTCCGAGCACATCTGGAGGAGGCTGACTGCAACTACTCTGAGCTCTTGCTACACACTGACGTTAGATGGCTTAGTAGAGGGAAATTCCTGCAGTGATTTAGAGAGCTCTGTCCGGATATAAAGGAGCTTCTCCTCCTCAGTAAACATGCAGAATACAAGCAACTTGATGATGATCAGTGGCTGTGAGACTTGATATTTTTAACCGATTCAACCAACATGTTGAGTGAGCTTAATTTAGAGCTGCAAGGAAAGGACAAAACTGTGGTAAACATGATCAGCTCAGTTAATGCTTTCAAACAAAAAGTGCAACATATGTCCTCAAAACTGCAGCGCCATGATTTGGGGAACTTCCCTAAACTGACATCAGAGCTGGAGAAGCAACAAAAGGCATGTGCGCAACTTGACAGTGAGCGCTAGATCGAGCAGATGGAAAATTGTTTGTCAGAAAGGTTTCAAGACTTTGCTTTACTTGAGCCAATTGCTACATTTTTGTGCCATCCATTCAAGGAAGATGCTGAGGTTAAGCCACTTGCATCAAAAATTGCAACACTGTTTCATCTGAACCCATCTGCAGTAGAGGATAAGATTTTGACACTACAGGCTGACATTGAGCTTAAGTCCAGGGCTCATGGACAGTTTTGGAACTTACTCTCAGAGGAAAAGTATCCAAACATGACGAAATGTGCTATCTCCTTGACTGCATTATTTGACTCTACGTATTTGTGCGAATCAGCCTTTTCCTACATGAAGATTATTAAGTCCAAATACTGTTCCACCATGACTGATGATCATTTGGAAGCCTGCTTGAGACTAGCTACCAGCAGCTGCTGTCGGGACTATGCAACCCTGGCTGACTCCATCAAGTGCAAGTCATCAGAGTAAGGTAATGATCATAAATGTATTGAATTGTATTGTGCTATAAGGGTTCATGCAATTATAGAACGTACGCCAACATATATTGCCATATTTAGCATTTTTTAAATGTAGATAGATCATTTTGACCTGGTCACTTTAAAAGTAGCTCACAAGCCAAAAAAGTGTGGGCACCCCGGTATAAGGGGTAGGTCATAAAAGCTCTGTTTCCAGCTACACCCTTCTGGTTTTTGTTGTTTTTTTGTAACATTTAAATTCATTTCAGCAACGTCAACAATACATTTGCAATCTATCATTGGTTTTGCACGATCACACAATCTTTAAATGTTGCAGAAAGCTTCTTACTTCCAAAACGGTTCTCATTATTGATACAAAATAAGAATACTTATAATAATAATTACAGAGATAGGAAAACGGATAGTGAGCTGTTCTGAAATTTTTTGAACTTTCCAGTAAAAACCTACAAAATGCAATGAAACAGAACATGGCAGAATGATCCACTCACCTTCATATGAGCACATTCTATAAGACACAGAGAACAGGTGTGTGGGAAGGTTTGTGGTGTAACTGCATTATAGTCTAGCAGCTGGGCTTGTGTTGGTTGACCCTCGGAGGCTTCATCCTTAGGTGGAAGGTGCTTGTCAGAAGGTAGAACTGACAGATTAATGACATTAATCATTACTGGGGCTGGCTGAATTAGTGGGATGAGTGGAACTAGTTTTTCAGCAGCTTGCTCCAAGGGCATTACTAGTTTCTTCTGTAGCTCATTCTGCCTATTCAATTGTTGTTGCCCTTTGTTCACGTGGGCAACAACTTCTGAGTCTTGTCTTTGAGTTTTTCTATGATCCTTAGAGCAGCAGTCATATCTACGATCAAGGAGAACAAGACCTTTTGCCCTGCAATCCACACCAGAAGCTATAATGCAGGATGCTTGTGTTTTTGATGCAAACTGCTGATCTAGTTTTGGTTCTTCTAAGGGAACATCAGATTCACTAGTTCTCCAGTTGGTATCTTTCTCTGGTAGAGAAAAAGTATTGGGAATTTCATGTGGAGGCACGTTTGGTTGGATGGGCAATACTGTACTTGAATCATTGCCTGGAGGAATCTCCACACACTGTGCTGTGACGAGACTTGTTACATTGTCACCCTGGTCAAATTCAGAAACCAAAACACTGCTTTTAAACCCTGCTGAGTATTTCTGCTGTGGGTCCGTGCTGAGACTTCTTCTATCACAAGAGTCCACCGTTGGTAAACAGAATGAGTTAATTGGTTGAAAAGACTGGTTTTGTTGGATCTGTAATTCTTGACTTGGATCACCATCTGGAGTAATGACAGACCCCTGCACTGAGCTGACAGCCATCACAGAGCTACTCTGGTTAAACTCATTAGGCATGGCATGACTTTTCAGCTTTGTTGTTCTCTCTTGCAGTGGTTCATTACTGTGGCTGCAGGCATCATAGGAGTCCATAAGTGACCTTTGTCCACTTCCACCACTATCAGCTCTGCAGTCAGTACTCTTGCCAGTCTCCTCTCTGGTACTTCTTGAAGTACATAAATTATCTTTACTTGGATGGAGAACAGACAGCATCTCATTCCGAGGCATCCCTGTACTTTTGGTACTACTCAGCTCATTTAATCTGATATTTGTAGTGGGTTGGTGTTCATGGTAGGGTTTTGAAAAAGGTGAAAATACAGGTTTCTTTGCTTTCTTCATGAAGAGTTGATCAAAGACAAAAGGCAGATTTTCAGGAGTAACCAGGTCTTCAGGGCAAGAGATGAGATACTCCAAGTCCTCTTGATCGAGTCCAAAGCTCAAAAGGATCTTGGCAGCTTCCTCAGAAGTACACGTGGGGTACACTGGTTTAGTCTGGATTACAGGTTTGCATTCCACTTGATAATCAGAATCATTACAATCTGGAATAGACGGCATGGCATGGTTTTCAGTTACGGCATTACAGATGCCATGATGGCTGCCTAGATTTCTAGATGGAGCAGTGTTTAAGAAGCTACTGCCAGTTTCAGAGTGTATTTGAGGGGTTGGGGTCATTTGACAGGCAAGTGCTGAGGTTGAAGGGAAAACCTCATCTTGAGGGGTGGCATGGGAAGAGTCTTGTCCTACAGGCTTGAACATCATCTCCCCCCTGGCTTGACTATCACGCATGTTTGCAGACTTGTTCATATTGTCTCCTAGTATAGTCTCAGTGCTCACTGGGAGAGCATGTTGTGTTGATACTGTTCCCACAGAGTTGACAGAAGTCATAGAAGGAGCTCCATATGAGTCAAGGCCATACTGGGTGGAACTGTTGCAAGTGGGATCGGACATGATAACCAGATGGTTAATGAAATATAACTGCAACAGACAGTAGGAGGGTGTTGAAGATTTTTACATAGTACTTGTGATGGAGTTTGTTCTCCTGGTCACAGCTCTTGTAAGGGATTGAGAGAATGAGTAAAGGAGCCTCTATTTAACACCTATTCAATTTTTTTTTTTAAAGTTTAAAAAGGTAGCTATTCAACCAGTCTGGGTTCATGTGTGAAGTCCATCATCTGTCTTGGTCTCTTCACACTGCTGCTTCCTGTCAAAAGACAAATGCATCAATATCACATCTGCAGTTTCAGTAACACCATTAAAGGAATGTCAACCACCAAAAATAGTCAGCAGAACATAATCTGAACAAACATGCAGTGGTGTGAAAAAGTGTTTGCCCCCTTCCTGATTTCTCTTCTTTTTTTTTTGTATGTTTGTCACACTTAAATGTTTGAGATCATCAAACAAATTTAAATATTAGACAAAGATAACACAAGTAAACATAAAATGCAGTTTTTAAATGGAGGCGTTTATTATTAAGGGAACAGGGATGAGAATGGGGTTTGGGAAAAAAAGAGGAAACTAAGCCGGGGGTCTTGGGGGAGGAAACTAAGCCGGGGGTCTTCGTTAGCCAAAGCTAATGAAATCTGGTGTTTTAGAATGCTCAAATGTGGTCTTATATTTAAAGTTAGAAGTAAGTACAAATGCATTTATAGTTTACCTTTTTAATCTGCTGCTGCATCACATGTGTAATCATGTTCAATACTGTTTTGATTCAGTGTCACACTTTATTGAGAAACAGAAAATGTCACTTCCATATTTACATGCCTGTGCTACTACTCTATGAACTTACGTACAAGTCAATGTATTCTTCACATCTAATTGTGCAATTTTTTCTTCTTGGCTACCAAAGCCTGGAGCCGTTCTGTAGCCTTCCTCTTCTCTGATTTTCTGTGGGCAAGCAGTGCCTGCTTAGCTGCAGCTTCTCTGTTCTTTTTCATGGCTGCCTTGCTTGCCACAGAATCATGTTGAAGATTGAGTTCTTTCTGTTTCATTTCCTTCTCTTTCCTTTTTTCTTCCTTTTCATGCCTGTAGGCACTTGCTGCATTTTTGAAGTTGACACACAGCCTTTTATCAATTTTGGAGTGCTTGACATCATGTTTCTTGAAGAAAGCAAGTGATGATGTGTCTCTAGCCTTGAGACTGTACTTCACAGTTTGAATTGAGCTGAATGTGTTAATGTTCATTCTAGTTGACCTTATGTCAATGATATCTCCCATGGGTGTTGAATGATGACTCAACTCTAGGCCCATGGAAGCAGCTTAGAGACACCATAGCCATTCTAGAGAGAGCTGGATAGTTGTTTATTGTGAAGACTTTTCCCCACCAGACATCTACTCTTCCTTCCTCCAAAGTTTGTTTCAGGCTCGAGTCTACCTGGAACTTCCTGATTTCCATAGACACTGAATCCTTCTCCTTGTCTGTCAGGAAAGGGTCCAGGAGCTGACTGAGTTTCTCTAGGGCCTTGGTACCTTCACTGTGTCCCTTAGCAGCAGGATCAAGGGCAGACATTGCTTGAAGCAGTGGGTTGTTGAGGGGCAGTTGCTTCTGCATGTGCTTTCCACAACTGATGTAGGCAGTTGACGCTTTTTTGATAAATTCCAGGCACACGTGCATTTGTTTGTTACCAGGAATATAAAAAAGTTGCATATCAGTATATTTTAACCCCTTGAACTCTTGTGAATTCCGCAGGCGGTCACGTCTCTGCATCTTAGTGCGTCTCAGTGTGCACTGAAAAAAAAAAAGCTGTATTTCCGGTCTTCCAGTACAGACACAGCCTTGTTGCAACCTGAGAAAAAAGCTGTGTAATATATTCATTTTTTGTGGTATTTTTACAAAATTTTGACCTGAGCTTGAAAACACTTGGTTCTACATTTCTGTTGTGTTTTCCAGCCAGTATCTGACAGCTGTATGTTATTTGCAAGCATCTGTATCTAAAAAAACACCCAGGTGAACTTTCTTGTTACTCAGTGGCAGGAGCACTTATAGAGATTATGACTGTTTTGCCAAAAAATTCAGATTATTTTCTTTTAAATGAGACTAACCCCATGAAGATGCTGCAAAGGGTTGAAGAACAGCTTTTGATTTACTTTGGGCATGTTATTTTTAGGCGTTTTTAGGGAAGTTGAACAGAGTTCAACAGGTTAATATTTGAAAGGTAATCTAAGACAATAAGTAAAACCTAAAAGATATTTTTATGCAATGACCATAAAGAAATTCTGTTTACTAATAAAAGCAAAGATATCTTAAGAAAGGCAACCCATCACCACCCATGACAAAAAAAAATTAACACATGCATTATGTAACTCCTCCTAGTGAAACAAAAAATGATAAATTATATTCAAAAGTCTTAGACTGCATTTCAAATTGTGAGAAAATATGTAATAACATAACAATCGATAATCAGCATTCAAATGCAATTAGTGTTTCAAAACAGGCATGACATCACAACTTACACATGCTATTTCATAACAAATTCATTACGCGAAAATTCTCAAGTACATTACTTAAACGAGAAAAAAAACTAATTGCTGTAATCGGGGCCGATTATGATGAACCATGATTGACTGGCATCTGAATTTGACCGTGTCCATCGATCGTTTTGAATGCAGCATGAGCGAGTAGTTTGATCTCCTTGTAGCCACAATTTTGAGATGTTTCTGTTTTGAACAGTGCTCAACTAAGTCAACACAACCACGAGATCCATAACTCAAGAAATCGTTGCAATAACACACTGGGCTTTCCCTGGTACTTCGCATTTCGCTATGAAGTTGGCCATTTTTTCAACCACAACTTCGGTATTTTTACCGATCTTTACAGTCAATGACACAGTTTTTTTCGAGCCATTCCCAACGAAACTTGTTCCTTATCCCTTTGTCGATTTCTAAAATTCTTGCTTTGTTGTCTTTCGTGAGTTTTAGGTTCACCATTTTCACGAAATCGGGAAAACTCAGTTGATTGAACTGATTGAACTGTCCGCCATTTGCATTTCGCTCTGCGTGTTGGATATGACAAAGGAAATCTAACAAAATCACCGACTGGTTGCTTCAATAAGTATCAGCCAATCAGTGGCCTTGTTACATTACATTACTGATCTCGCTGGGTAGCGCGTTCTGCGTGGTGGATTTTAGCAGCCAATCGAAAACACGACTCGCCGCTCATGACATACCCCCCCCCCCAAAAAAAAAAAAAAATCTCCTCAAATTTAGAAGATTCACGAGAATGACCCTAGACATGATCAAATCCGAGGAATTCCGCGGATCCGGGGAGGATTCTCATCCCTGAGGGAAGAAAAAAAATCCAAACCTAGATGGCCTTGTGTGAAAAAATGATTGCCTCCTAAGCCTAATGACTGCTTGGGCCACCCTTAGCAGCAACAACTGCAATTAAGCATTTGTGTTAACTGGCAATGAGTCTTTTACAGCGCTGTGGAGGAATTTTGGTCCACTCATCTTTGCAGAATTGTTGTAATTCAGCCATATTGGAGGGTTTTCGAGCATGAACCGCCTTTTAAATGTCATGCCACAGCATTTCAATCAGATTCAGGTCAGGACTTTGACTAGGCCACTCCAAAGTCTTCATTTTGTTTTTCTTAAGCCATTCTGAGGTGGACTTGTTGGTGTGTTTTGGATCATTGTCCTGCTGCAGAACCCAAGTGTGCTTCAGCTTGAGGTCACGAACAGATGGCCAGACATTCTCCTTCAGGATTTTTTGGTAGACAGCAGAATTCATGGTTCCATGTACCACAGCAAGTCTTCCAGGGTCTGAAGCAGAAAAACAGCCCCAGACCATCACACTACCACCACCATATTTTACTGTTGGTATGATGTTCCTTTTCCTAAATGCTGTGTTACTTTTATGCCGGATGTAATGGGACATACACCTTCCAAAACGTTCAACTTTTGTCTCGTCTGTCCACAGAGTATTTTCCCAAAAGTCTTGAGGATCATCAAGATGTTTTCTGGCAAAACTGAGATGAGCCTTTATGTTCTTTTTGCTCAGCAGTGGTTTTCGTCTTGGAACTCCGCCATGCAAGCCATTTTTGCCCAGTCTCTTTCTTATGGTGGAGTCATGAACACTGACCTTAACTGAGGCAAGTGAGGCTTGCAGTTCTTTGGATGTTGTTGTGGGGTCTTTTGTGACCTCTTGAATGAGCTGTCGCTGTGCTCTTGGGGTAATTTTGGTCAGTCGGCCACTCCTGGGAAGGTTCACCACTGTTCCATGTTTTTGCCATTTGTGGATAATGGCTCTCACTGCAGTTTGCTGGGGTCCCAAAGCTTTAGAAATGGCTAGAAAATTGAACTCCGCTTTCAAAGATGTGATAAACTACAGTTAATTTATGTTTTAACTGGGGGGCAATCACTTTTTCACACACAGCCATGTAGGTTTGGATTTTTTTTCCTTAATCATAAACACCTTCATTTAAAAACTGCATTTTCTGTTTACTTGTGTTATCTTTGTCTAATATTTAAATTTGTTTGATGATCTGAAACATTTAAGTGTGACAAACAGGGCTGCACGGTGGCGCAGTGGTTTAGCACTGTGGCAGCACAGTTTTACCCTCGGCCGGGGGATCGCGGGGATCATGAGATCGTAGGTTCGATCCCAGCCCCCGACCAACAGTGAGCTGTGTGGAGTTTGCATGTTCTCCCCGTGTTGCGTGGGTTTACTCCGGGATTTCTCCGGTTTCCTCCCGCACACCAAAAACATGTAGGTTTAGGGCGCTCGCGCACGCAGAGACCAGCAGCCGGTGGCTTGTCACCAGACTGCAAACCAAGTCTACCTACGGGTACAAATAAGTAACAAAAAAAACAAAAAAACAAAAAAAAAACATACAAAAAAATGAGAAATCAGGAAGGGGCAAACACTTTTTCACACCACTGTATTTTCGTATTTACATTTCAAGTTTTACACAGTTTTTCCATCCACATCTCAAGGGATCCACGGATAGATATTTATTTTCCCTGCTGGGCAGACAATAAAAAAAAACATTTTCTCCAGAGTTAAATATTGAGGGGGACACCAAGTGTTATCATAGTCAGGGCCATTTATAGAGTGATAAGCAGTCCAAGGATGGATAATTTTTTCGCACATAAGGAGTTGTTCAGAACTCCTTATAAGAACTCCTTATACAAAGATTAAGAGTGATGACAATAGAGTTAGTGGCGGTAATGCACCTGTAAGCTGGTTGCCAACAGCCAATCAAATCTAAAAGAAGAAGTAGTAGTCAGGGCCATTTCAAGACGTTTGGGGACTCTATGCAAGACTGTGAGCAGGGCCCCCTTTTTTTGGAATGGAAAAGAGTCACAAGTTTATGAATAAAAAATGTGCCAATTTACAAGAAAAAAGTTAGTTTAGGAGAAAAAAGTTGCAAATTTACAAACTCACAAATTTGTGCGAAGATAGGTTGCAAATTTACAAGGAAAAGCAGCAGAAAAGTCAAATTTCATATAAAAAGTTACAAATATACAAAAAAAATCACATGAGAAAACGTAGTAAATTTATGAGTAAATACATTGCAAATTTACAACAAAAAATTAGCTTTTTTTTTTTTTTTTTTTAAAAGGAAAAAAGCAGTAAGTTTGAGAAAAAACATCCCAAATTTACAAAAAAAATAATAGCAAATGCATGGGGAAAAATTGTAAATTTCTATGAAAAAACTCTGCATAGCATTGGCACTTGTGATGGTAACATTTATGCTTGACTGTGTTATCATGAACGTCTGATACATTAACTGGAGCTCACTATCTGTACATCCTACAAACACAGAAGTCACTGTCTGTTCTGACCTGTTTGAAATGATGATTTGTAAGAATAAGCATAGTTAGGAAGCCACAAGACAATCTGATTGTCTGCTGTCTCTGTTATAAAAGCCATGCACACATCACTCAGAGCTTCACTCTCAGACTGCTGCTTGCCTGAATGCTGATTCTCCTCTTTGCAGAAATATTAAACCCAAAAGACAACTCTGGTGCAATGAGTCTTTATTTCAGTGCTCATCATGTAGAAGATAGTCAAAATTTCATCATCACACTTCCAACACATTTTATTCAGTTATGTGACATGATATAGAAAGGTTTATGATGATATGATTGATTTCCGTCGATATACAGTATGTATTAGAAGGCTTCAATCTGCAAACCGCTGTCTCTTAAATGTGGACCAAGTATGCAAAGTTACAAATTTTCATAAACCTCAATGCAGGGATGAGAATGGGGTTTTGGAAAAAAAGAGGAAACTTAGCCGGGGGTCTTGGGGGATGCAGGCCCCCAAGCCGGATCCAAGGCGGAGCCTTGGTGGGGGGTCTGAAGCAAACAAAATCTGGTGTTTTAGAATGCTCAAATGTGGTCTTATATTTAAAGTTAGAAGTAAGTACAAATGCATTTATAGTTTATCTTTTTAATCTGCTGCTGCATCACATGTGTAATCATGTTCAATACTGTTTTGATTCAGTGTCACTTTCCCTGGTACTTTGCATTTCGCTATGAAGTCGGCCATTTTTTCAACCACAAAATAAAGTGAAACACAGTACAAATGTATTAAATTTATGATATCTGAATAGTACGTTGATGTAATAACACTAAATTATATTTTACTACTATCTAATATGTTTAGAACTGACACAGAATTACATTTACATAGTTCTAGAACAGACAAAATAATTTAACCAAGTAAAATAAATTATAAATATTAACAAAATTCCATCACCAAGTCCATCACCCATTTATTAAAATATACTGACATTCTGCAAACATTTTGATTTATTAATGTGTGCATTTGTTAGTGTTACTAGGAATATAAAAAAGTTGCATATTAGTATATTTTAACCACTTGAACTCTTGTGAATTCAGCGGGCGGTCACGTCTCTGCATCTCAGCGCGCACTGAAAAAAAAAAAAAGCTGTATTTCCGATCTTCCAGTACAGACACAGCCTTGTTACAATCTCAGAAAAAAGCTGTGTAATATATATTCATTTTTTGTGGTATTTTTACAAAATTTTGACCTGAGCTTGAAAACACTTGGTTCTACATTTCTGTTGTATTTTCCAGCCAGTATCTGACAGCTGTATGTTATTTGCAAGCATCTGTATCTAAAAAACACCCAGGTGAACTTTCCTGTTACTCAGTGGCAGGAGCACTTAAGAGAGATTATGACTGTTTTGCCAAAAAATTCAGAGTATTTTCTTTTAAATGAGACCAACCCCATGAAGATGCTGCAAAGGGTTGAAGAACAGCTTTTGATTTATAGCAATCAAAGCAATCAAAGCATCACACAAGCATTGTGTAATGCTGTGATGCAGTAAGTTGTGATGGCATGCCATCACAACTTACACATGCTATTTCAGAACAAATTCATTACGTGAAAATTCTCAAGTACATTACTTAAACGAGAAAAAAAAATCTTACCTCGGAATGCGTCTTCCGATCACTAATTGCTGTAATCGGGGGCGACTGTGATGAACTTTGATTGACTGGCATCTGAGTTTGACCGTGTTAGGGCTGCACGGTGGCGCAGTGGTTAGCACTGCGGCAGCACAGTTTACCCTTGGCCGGGGGATTGTGGGGATCGTGGGATCGTGGGTTCGATCCCAGCCCCCGACCAACAGTGATCTGTGTGGAGTTTGCATGTTCTCCCAGTGTTGCGTGGGTTTACTCCGGGATTTCTCCGGTTTCCTCCCACATGCCAAAAACATGCATGTTAGGTTAATTGGCTGTTCTAAATTGTCCCTAGATATCTGTTTCCTATAGGCCCTTAGAATAGAGGGTTAGTATTAATGAAAGCGCTTTGAGTGGTCTTTGTGACTAGAAAAGCGCTATATAAGTGCAGGTTAGTTAGTTAGTTAGTTAGTTAGTGTCCATCGATCGTTTTGAACGCAGCACCGAGTGAGTAGTTCGATCTCATTGTAGCCACAATTTTGAGATGTTTCTGTTTTGAACAGTGCTCAACTAAGGCAACACAACCACGAGATCCATAACTCAAGAAATCGTTGCAATAAACACACTGGGCTTTCCCTGGTACTTCGCATTTCGCTATGAAGTCGGCCATTTTTTCAACCACAACTTCGGTATTTTTACCGATCTTTACAGTCATTGACACAGTTCTTTCAAGCCATTCCCAACATAACTTGTTCTTTATCCCTTTGTCGATTTCTAAAATTCTTGCTTTGTTGTCTTTCGTGAGTTTTAGGTTCACCATTTTGACGAAATCGGGAAAACTCAGTTGATTGAACTGATTGAACCGTCCGCCACTTGCATTTCGCTCCGTGTGTTATCCGGATATGACATAGGAAATCTAACAACATCGCCGATTGGTTGCTTCAATAAGTATCAGCCTATCAGTGGCCTTGTTACATTACATTACTGATCTCGCTGGGTAGCGCGTTCTGCGAGGTGGATTTTCACAGCCGATTGAAAATACGACTCGCCGCCAGACCGCCCCCCCCCCTAGAATTTTCTCCTCGAATTTAGACGATTCACGAGAATGACCCTAGACATGATCAAATCCGAGGAATTCCTCAGATCCGAGGAAGATTCTCATCCCTATCAATGGCCACAATTTTCAGTCAATCCATACATACCTAAAATTTCCTAAAAATATATATCACTTTTAGGTGAAACTGCTTAAATTCTAGTTAATTATATGGCAGAAAATATTCACACACAGGCTATTTATAAAGAGCACAATAGGTTAATTGGCATCAAACTGGGATTCTAAATTGTCCTTAGGTATGAATGTGAGAGTGAATGGTTGTTTGTCTCTCTGTGTTGGCCCTGCCATGGACTGGCGATCTGACCAGGGTGTCCCCTGCCTCTCGCCCAAAGATGCTGGGATAGGCTCCAGCGCCCCCCCCCCTCCCCCGCGCGACCCAAAAAGGATTAAGCGGAAGAAGATGGATGGATGGATGGACAATACAACACACGGCAGTACATAAGGCAGTGTTTCCTCTGGCTTAAAGACCTTGGCGCAGTGGCAACATGTTTTTTCCCAGTGGGGGGGGGGGGGTAAACATACCGGAATATTTTAATTTTATACTATTTATTTCTTTTTAAAATTTTACACAGTAACATTGCATATGGAACTTACCATTTCAAGTATTGTACAACCGAGGCTTGAATATTGGGCCAGTTGGGGTCCCACCCAGACATCCTGTGTTTAGACTTTTTACTGGTGTTATCCTTCTCTCCTTCCTCTGCCTGAACACTTTCCTCTCCTTGGCTCCTCTCTTCTGTCTCATCTTTCCCTCTCTGAGCTCTGTCTAATTCAGGTTCTTTCTCTCTCTACGGTGGTATACAAACAGGTTAGAAAATATCAAGTGTCACATTTTGTCCTGCAGGATTTTTTTGTCATGGTTTACATAAATGACAAAAATATGTCTATTTCTTGTATTTTTATTCTAGTGTTTCTTTTTTTCCATTGAGAGAGTAGGGAAGGGAAAGAAACATTCATAATAGTAATGTACTCATGCATACTTAAATTATATGATCAGAGGTGGGTATAGTAATCAGAAATTCTACTCATGTAAAAGCAGTGCTTTGAAATTAATAATTAAAAGTAGACAACCAAAAATTTCTAGTTTGGGTACAAAGCACACCCACTTAAAAACTTGAGCAATGACTTCAGTCTTGAAGGTTTGAGGTTTTTCTCAAAAATTTCTAACAGTTTTCTTATAGTTTTCTACTTTTCTCTGTAAATCTAAAGTTGAAACCATGTTCCTCATATTTGTAATTTCCTCTAGTAAAATTGACTTTAATTGTACATTTGAAACTTTATTATAAAACTGTGGATTATTTATGTCTAATTTTTGTCTGTTTTTTAAAATAAAATTAGGTTTTTTTGTAGATAAATTTGAAACAGACTGTGGTAATTTTTTTACTTTTTCCTTATAACAATTTACATTTTTGACCATAACTATGTTAACCGGGCTACACGGTGGCGCAGTGGTTTAGCACTGTGGCAGCACAGTTTTACCCTCGGCCGGGGGATCGCGGGGATCATGAGATCGTAGGTTCGATCCCAGCCCCCGACCAACAGTGAGCTGTGTGGAGTTTGCATGTTCTCCCCGTGTTGCGTGGGTTTACTCCGGGATTTCTCCGGTTTCCTCCCGCACACCAAAAACATGTAGGTTTAGGGCGCTCGCGCACGCAGCGACCAGCAGCCAGTGGCTTGTCACCAGACTGCAAATCAAATCTACCTACGGGTACAAGTAAGTAACAAAAAAAAAAACAAAAAAAAACAACTTTGCAGTCTGACCAGACCAATAATTTAACTCTGATTACAAACAAAAAATATTAATAAAATTGTATTTAATTAAACAAATTAACTTAAATGACCAAGGATATTGTTATTTCTGTTATAATATTTCTTTATAGTTTTTTTTTTATTTAGAAATCTCACCACCCAGACAGCAGGAAAAACCTCCCTTATTTTGAAATCAAATGTTGACACGTTTAGTTTGTCTGAAGGCTGCTGACAGATTAAAAGTCATTGCCTTCGTGAATTTCGGTCATCTTAACCTACCAGCTACATAATAGGGAACTGTAGCGGATTCTATCAAGACATAATTCACCACAATGTGTGTTCGTGTTCATGTACAGTGGGGCAAAAAAGTATTTAGTCAGCCACCAATTGTGCAAGTTCTCCCACTTAAAAGATGAGAGGTCTCCAATTTTCATCATAGGTATACCTCAACTATGAGAGACAAAATGAGAAAAAAAAATCCAGAAAATCACATTGAAGGATTTTTAATGAATTAATTGGTAAATTACTCAGTAAAATAAGTATTTGGTCACCTACAAACAAGCAAGATTTCTGGCTCTCACAGACCTGTAACTTCTTCTTTAAGAGGCTCCTCTGTCCTCCACTCGTTACCTGTATTAATGGCACCTGTTTGAACTCCTTATCAGTATAAAAGACACCTGTCCACAACCTCAAACAGTCAGACTCCAAACTCCACTATGGCCAAGACCAAAGAGCTGTCAAAGGACGCCAGAAACAAAATTGTAGACCTGCACCAGGCTGGGAAGACTGAATCTGCAATAGGTAAGCAGCTTGGTGTGAAGAAATCAACTGTGGGAGCAATTATTAGAAAATGGAAGACATACAAGACCACTGATAATCTCCCTCGATCTGGGGCTCCACGCAAGATCTCACCCCGTGGGGTCAAAATTATCACGAGAACGGTGAGCAAAAATCCCAGAACCACATGGGGGGACCTAGTGAATGACCCGCAGAGAGCTGGGACCAAAGTAACAAAGGCTACATCAGAAACACACTACGCCACCAGGGCCTCAAATCCTGCAGTGCCAGACGTGTCTCCCTGCTTAAGCCAGTACATGTCCAGGCCCGTCTGAAGTTTGCTACAGAGCATTTGGATGATCCAGAAGAGGATTGGGAGAATGTCATATGGTCAGATGAAACCAAAATAGAACTTTTTGGTAAAAACTCAACTTGTTGCGTTTGGAGGAGAAAGAACACCATACCTACTGTGAAGCACGGGAGTGGAAACATCATACTTTGGGGCTGTTTTTCTGCAAAGGAACCAGGACGACTGATCCGTGTAAAGGAAAGAATGAATGGGGACACGTATCGTGAGATTTTGAGTGAAAACCTCCTTCCACCAGCAAGGGCATTGAAGATGAAACGTGGCTGGGTCTTTCAGCATGACAATGATCCCAAACACACCGCCCGGGCAATGAAGGAGTGGCTTCGTAAGAAGCATTTCAAGGTCCTGGAGTGGCCTAGCCAGTCTCCAGATCTCAACCCCATAGAAAATCTTTGGAGGTAGTTGAAAGTCTGTGTTGCCCAGCGACAGCCCCAAAACATCACTGCTCTAGAGGAGATCTGCATGGAGGAATGGGCCAAAATACCAGCAACAGTGTGTGAAAACCTTGTGAAAACTTACAGAAAACGTTTGACCTCTGTCATTGCCAACAAAGGGTATATAACAAAGTATTGAGATGAACTTTTGTTATTGATCAAATACTTATTTTACCGAGGAATTTACCAATTAATTCATTAAAAATCCTTCAATGTGATTTTCTGGATTTTTTTTTTCTTATTTTGTCTCTCATAGTTGAGGTATACCTATGATGAAAATTGGAGACCTCTCTCATCTTTTAAGTGGAAGAACTTGAACAATTGGTGGCTGACTAAATACTTTTTTACCCCACTGTACATAATGATCTGCTTAGGCAGTTATAGTTGTTCACTCAGGCTTTCTCATCAGACACCTCTCTCAGAAGCTGCTGAAGGACCTCAGTTTAGAGCTGGTGTTTTTAGCTGTTGCTTTTTGTCACTGCCACTGGAGAATAAAAATGGCACGCCTGCTCGTGCAAGAAAAGAGAAATTGCCAGTCTCTTCATTCCTGCAATTCCTACAGAACATAACTTAATATTGCAGTGGCTGGTGAAATATATCCTCAGCAATTCCATTAAACCTTCCCCTCCTCGTGCGCTCCTCCTGTGTAAACGTGCACAAGGAGCACACGAGGAGGCTTATGACAGTTAGAGCTGAAGCGTGTGATGTGGTCTTTCACGGCCTGCTGTTTATCTAAGCCTGTGACACAACGTGAAGGCATAACCATAAAATTAAAACAAGAAACCAGAGAAACTGTGAGCTACAAAGCTGCTGTCATTCCAGTCAACAACACCAGCATCCGTTCTGTCGTTTATGTCATGGTGGTGCTGCCCTTCATTCGGTGGGCGGCACCACAGTCCAGTCAGCGGCTGTGGTTTTTTGATGATAACTAGTTTATGCGGCGCGACAATGACTTTTGGGTTTACACAACATGCTGAAAAATGTCAAAATTGTGTCATCAGACCTTTAAATTTTCATTGATTCAAACTAACAGCTAATTTATATCTATAGATGGAAGCGATGGGTAATGCCATTTTCAGACATTTTTAGGTTGTCGGGGGTTTTTTGTTTATGGGTTTTTTTGGCTATCCTCCTCAGGCTCAGGAAATATTTAACTGAATAATGTTTACTTTTTATTCATATGATATGATTTAGAAGAAAAACCTCAAATTTATGAGACTCAAGTCTCAAATGCACATTAAAAACTATTTTAAAACAACACTGCAAAATTATGAGGGAAAAAGGTGCATGTAAAAAGTACAAAAAAGAAATGGTCCTTTTCATTTGATTATCTAAGCTGTAGAATTTACAGAAAATGTATATTGTGATATAAGATTGCTTATATCATTATATGAAATTATGGTCATATCGCACAGCCCTACTATATAATATATGGATTTAATTTTTTTTTTTAAATTTAATTACTAAAGTAAATTAACTTTTTAATAATATTCAAATTTTTTGAGATGCACCTGTAAAGCAAATAAAACTAACTCATCCTGATGCAAACAACAGCTTCAGTTATTAAATGAAATGTTCCATCAAAAGCAGGACGAGCACTGCGGCAGCACAGCAACTCACCCTTGGCCAGGGAATCCTGGGTTCAATCTCAGCCCCCAACCAACAGTGATCTGTGTGGAGTTTGCATGTTCTCCCCGTGTCTGTGTGGGTTTACTCTGGAATTTCTCCAGTTTCCTCCCACATGCCAAAAACATGTAAGTTAGGTTAATTGGCATCAAACTGGGGATTCTAAATTGTCCTTAGGTGTGACTGTGAGAGTGAATGGTTGTCTGTCTCTCTGTGTTGGCCCTGCGATGGACTGGCGATCTGTTCAGGGTGTACCCTGCCTCTCGGCCAAAAAGATGCTGGGATAGGCTCCAGCCCTCCCACGACCCAAAAAGGATTAAGCGGAAGAAGATGGCTGCAATGCTAGCTGCAGCCTAGCTGCATTCCTGCAGCCTGCATTCCTAGCTGCAATGCTCCGTACTGTGGGTGTTTATATACTGTATTTACATATTTATTCCATCTAGCTACAATGCTCTGCGCTGTGTTCATATATTTATTCCATCCAGCTACAATGCTCTGCACTGTGTGTCTGTGTGTGCGTGTGTATATATATATATTTTATAGTAATATGTACATATGTATATTAGCTGCTCTTGCTTGCTTGTTTTTTTTCTTGCCTTCTGATTGTTGCTCTGAGTGTTGCTATCCCTGTGCTGTTGCAATCCTGGAATTTCCCCGTTGTGGGACTAATAAAGGCTTATCTTATCTTATCTTAAAGCAAATAAAACTAACTCATCCTGATGCAAACAAAAGCTTCAGTTATGAAATGAAATGTTCCATCAAAAGCAGGGCTGGACGGTGACCAACAAATACAGTGGTGTGACAAAGTGTTTGCCCCCTTCCTGATCTCTCACTCCCCTGTATGTTTGTCACACTTAAATGTTTCAGCTCATCAAACAAATTTAAATATTAGACAAAGATAACACAAGTAAACACAAAATGCAGTCTTCAAACGAAGGTGTCTATTATCAAGGGGAAAAAACATCCAAACCTACATGGCGCTGTGTGAAAAAGTGATTTGCCCCCCCGTTAAAACATAAATTAACTGTGGTTTATCACATCTTTGGAAAGCTGAGTTCAATTTCTCTAGCCACCCCCAGGCCTGATTACTGCCACACCTGTTATCAATCAAGAAATCACTTAACTAGGACCTGCATGGCAAAGTGAAGTAGACCAAAAGATCCTCAAAAGCTTGACAGTCAATAGAAATTCAGGAACGAATGAGAAACAAAGTAATTGAGATCTATCAGTCTGGAAAAGGTTATAAAGCCTTTTCTAAAGCTTTGGGACTCCAGCGAACCACAGTGAGAGCCATTATCCACAAATGGCAAAAACATGGAATAGTGGTGACCCTTCCCAGGAGCGACCAGCCGACCAAAATTACCCCAAGAGCACAGCGACAACTCATCCAAGAGGTCAAAAGAACCCTCAAAAACATCCAAAGAACTGCAGGCCTCACTTGCCTCAGTTAAGGTCAGTGTTCATGACTCCACCATAAGAAAGAGACTGGGCAAAAATGGCCTGCATGGCGAAGTTCCAAGATGAAAACCACTGCTGAGCAAAAAGAACAAAGGCTCATCTCAGTTTTACCAGACAACATCTTGATGATCCCCAAGACTTTTGGGAAAATACTCTGTGGACTGACGAGACAAAAGTTGAACTTCTTGGAAGGTGTGTGTCCCATTATATCCGGCGTAAAAGTAACAGCATTTCAGAAAAGGAACATCATACCAACAGTAAACTAGAAAAGCACTCAAGAGAGCGCAGACCTCCGCCAAGGCAGCTCAGTCCCCCATGCTGTGATGTATTCAAAAATTTAATTGCTGGACTTTGAAAAGTCCTACATTTATTTTATCTATATTTTCAGATTCCTTGACTATGAAAACATACCTTTAGCAATTGAATTGACGTTGATATCTTTATTAGTTGAGTAGTTATTGACAAAAATCACTTTTTTGGTAATGGCGGTGATCCGGATCAGTCCCAAAATCTAATCATCTGTAGGATACCCCATTTCTGACAATCTCTAAAAATTTCATGAAAATCCGTCCATAACTTTTTGAGTTATCTTGCTAACAAACAGACAGACAGACAAACCAACACTGATGAAAACATAACCTCCTTGGCGGAGGTAAATATGGTGGTGATAGTGTGATGGTCTAGGGCTGTTTTGCTGCTTCAGAACCTGGAAGACTTGCTGTGGTAAATGGAACCATGAATTCTGCTGTCTACCAAAAAATCCTGAAGGAGAATGTCCAGCCATCTGTTCGTGACCTCAAGCTGAAGCGCACTTAGGTTCTGCAGCAGGACAATGATCCCAAAAACACCAAGTCCACCTCTGAATGGCTTAAGAAAAACAAAATGAAGACTTTGGAGCAGCCTAGTTAAAGTCCTGACCTGAATTCGATTGAGATCCTGTGGCAAAACCTTAAAAAGGTGGTTCATGCTCGAAAACCCTCCAATGTGGCTGAAATACAACAATTCTGCAAAGATGAGTGGGCCAAAATTCCTCCACAGCGCTGTAAAAGACTTGTTGCCAGTTATCGCAAACGCTTGATTGCAATTGTTGCTGCTAAGGGTGGGCCAACCAGTTATTAAGTTTAGGGGGCAATCACTTTTTCACACAGGGCCATGTAGGTTTGGATTTTCTTTCCCTTAATAATAAACACCTTCATTTAAAAACTGCACTCTGTGTTCACCTGTGTCATCCTTGTCTAATATTTAAATCTGTTTGAGGATTTGAAACATCTAAGTGTGACAAACACAAAAAAAATGAGAAATCACGAAGGGGCAAACACTTTTCACACCACTGTAGTTCAGAAGATTTCATGACTTCAACAATGGTCAATTAACATCAGCCAGTGTGGGGCCCAAGTTCCAATTTTTACCTCCGCCAAGGAGGTTATGTTTTCATCGGCGTTGGTTGGTTTGTTTGTTAGCAAGATAACTCAAAAAGTTATAGACGGATTTTCATGAAATTTTCAGATTGTCAGAAATGGGGTATCCTACAGATGATTACATTTTGGTGGCGATCCGGAAAACCGCCATTATGCCTGCCATTATGCGAAATGCGATTTTCCTGAATAACTACTGAATCACTAATCCTATCCATGTGAATTCAATTGCTACTCATATGTTTTCATGGTCAAGGAATCTGAAAACGTACACACAATAAATGTAGGATTAATATTTATGATGTAAAACACTGTATGGGGGGAACTGTGGCACTTGGCAGAGGTCTGCGCTCTCTGAATGCTTTTCTAGTTCAGACTGTGGTTTAACCTCAGGTCTCAGAGCACAATTACACAACTTGTTTTTCACAACCAATTTAAAATGATTTAACTGGTTCAATGGCAATGTCAGTGTTTCCCTCCACCCTCACACACTGCTGAAAGGCAAAAAAGTTGGTGATTTTCTTTTCCTTCAGTGTTCAGGTTCAGGTTCAGGTTACTTTATTTGTACCCGTAGGTAGATTTGTTTTGCAGTCAGGTGACATCCATATTTACAAACCATAATTACATTCAACATGAACACAAACACAGGCACACATGAAGTTGACTATAAACATGATAAAAGTACTCAAGGCTCCATCAATCAGGACATAAGACAAAGAGATAAGAGAAAAAAAAAGATGAGAGAAGGGTCATATTAAAAAGTTAAAGACTAGTCAAAGAGGTTAAAAACTCAAAAGTCTAAAACCCAATAAAAGATTTAGAACCCAAATAAAAAAACCTACAAAAATAAGTAAATAGAAAATAAAGTTAATAAATAGGTAACTAAATTATGTGCAATATATTGTTACATCTTGTTCAACTCTTTAACAGCAGCGGGAACAAAGCTGTTCTTGTAGCGCTGGGTTTTACTTTTTGGGACAGCAAACCTCCGTCTGGAGGGAAGAAGCTGAAAGCGGCAGTGCAAAGGGTGGGAGTCATCATTTAAAATGGAGGTAGCAATCCTCTGTACCTGTCTGGTGTACAGGGATGTCAGGCTCAGCTGTGACTCACCAAGCAAACGACTGGACCATCTTAGATTAGATTCAACTTTATTGTCATTACACATGTATGAATACAAGGTAACGAAACACAGTTTAGCATCCAATCAGAAGTGCAAAGGACAGCAGTGCAGTATATACAGTAATTGACAGTATGTGCAATTTAAGCAAATATATGCAGATAGGTCAGTGTAGAAAGTTAAGAGTACCATTATGTGCAAATAATGTACAATAAGTTAGGTGGGCAGTTATGTACAGGTGAGGATGGTAAGAGATGGGAATAAGTTAGCATAAATTACAGAAGAGCAAAGTACAGGTGAAGTGAGGTAAGTAGCAGACAATCTAACTATACAAAGTGGCAATATGCAGAAAAACAGTATGTAGTTAAATATGTGATGATAATATACAGAAGAGCAGTATGTATCAATATATAATGACAATATGCAGATATGATATACTGTATATGTGTATACAGTTTGAGGAAGCATGGGGGGAGGGGGGTGTTAAAGGGGAGAGAAGTGGAGGTTCAGCGAGGAACTAAGTTCAATAACGTGACAGCTGTTGGAAAGAAACTGTTCCTAAACCTGCTGGTTCTAGACCGAAGGCTTCTGAAACGCCTTCCGGAGGGGAGAAGCTGGAACTGTCATAACCCGAGCGCTAATATTGTCCGCCATCGGGCCACACACCGTTCCTGTCAGGCTTTGACAGCGGTGTTGTTATTCTGGCTCCCCGGGCTCTGATTGGACAACACTCGGGGGCGTTTCCTGCTGTCAAGGCCTGAACAGCTGTGCTGCATTTGCGGTAGTTAGCGGCCGGCTTTAAAAGCCAGCGCCAGTGGCTGCATCTCGCAGTAGTCTCGTCAAACGTTCGTCTAACGATCGTCAACGATTCCTTCTCATCTCACCGTAAGTGTGTTAATCGTCTGTGATTATTGTTGGTACTCCGTTCCCTTTTCCCTTATCAGACGCTGAGCGAGCGTTCCTCGTCTCAGCTGTCAATGGTCGTTTTGTACGTTAATAAGTAGTCTTGCTGTTTAGCCCACGTGGCTGGTTATCTTGTCCTTCCCTTTCCCTAACTGTTAAACACCTGTGCAACTTCACTGGACTGTGGCGTCTTATGCTGGCTCGTGAGGGCCAGCCTTGACAGTAGACTGCCGCCAGAAGGAGACGCCGTTCTCGGTGAAGTTGCATTCAGGAGAACTTTGCTCTTTCCTGTCTGGGTACGGTGTACTGGAAGTATGCCGTCGCGGAGGGGCCACACTCGGAGTCCCAGCTACAAGCTGACCGAGGCGCTGGACGAAGTTGATGAAATCCTCATCGCCGCCTCCCTCCTCGACTTTCATCCCGACGTACGCTGGTACCTGGACTGCGCTGAGGATGTGCTCGACCATCTTTCCCCCCGCTACGCCGACCACCCAGAAGTCGACGCGAGGAGGCTTGACATCGTCGCCCAATGCGAGATACTCCGGATGTACGAGGAAGAATACGACGAGAAGCGGAGGAGATGGCATCCCCGCTTCCCGCTTTTGGATCCCAATCCTCTCCTCGATCCAGGCCAGGAGATCGCACCACCCGAGGCCCGTCGAAGACGTCGGCGCTGCGACCAGAGACAACCTCAGCAAGAATCCCATCCGGATCTTGCTCCGGGTCGCCGGAGTGACCCCATCAACCAGACAGCTGTCTCTTCAGCATCTCGCCAGGAGGGAACCCCCGCAGCTTCTCTCCCCGGGCCATCCTCCCCCACTGTCCCGTCAGCGCGTCGTGCCCGGCCCGTCTCAGCTGTCGCCCCCTCCTCTCCGACGCCTTCTCCAGCTGCTGGGTGTACGAGGAGTTCTGCTCCGGCGAGCCCTGTGCCGAGTCCATCACGTGCGGTTTCCCCCCGTCCTTCCAGGGAGCCCTCTGCCACCACCCGGCGGGAAGAAGAAGGAGCAACATTTCCTACAGCAGGCACCATCCTCCCTCCGGGAGACAGGCGAGTACAAGTTCACTCTTTCTCTCCTAATAGTGATTTGCCTTGTCTGACTCCTGGGGGTGAGGTTCGGGGTTCGCAGCCCCCCGAGCCTCCACCACCTGCTGAGCTAATAACTAAACCCGCTGCTTCTGTGTCTCCATCCGCGGAGCGTTCGACGTTAGTCAAGCGTCGTTGGATGAGGAGGGGGCCTGCGGCATTGGAGCACAAAATTCCAGCCCCGCAGCCATGTCAAGGACGGAGGAGGAGAGCGAACTACTGTATGGAGCCTGCGCCTACGACGGAGCGTCCCCGGGTCTCCACGGATGAACAGTCCGACCCAGCGGGCCAGGGGCCCCCTGCCACCACGCGGTACGGGTTGCCAGCGTGGACGATGGTGCCGGAGGGTCCTCAGTCTACAGAAGCTATCTTGCCAGCTGCGGAGCCTGACGCAGCTGAATGGGAGCCAGAAGACGACCTCCTCCCGTCTGAGCCCGGATCGTCGAAGTCCTGGACGGTGTCCAAACTTGAGATCAGGCAAGTGCTCAGTGTTGTCTTTGCCTTTTCTATTATTGAGCATTTTTGCCTGTCTCTTGGGGGGGTGAGCCGGGTGCAGTCGTCCACTGCATCCGAGCTTGTCTCGCCGGGTTCTGGCGCTGCCGGTGTTCCTGATCCCAGTTCTTCTTCTTTTCCTTCTGAGCCTTCTCCCAAGGTCACCGGTGCAGAGCAGACGCCAATCACTGTGCCGGAGGTTCCGGGTTCGGAGTTAGAGGTCGGTACTGGACCTGCCCTGATCCATTCGGGGTCCGACGCGGGTGCAGCTATGATCCAATCGGGGTCCATCGCGGGTGCAGCGTCGGCTCAGTCAGGGTTCGTCACCGGAGTGGTTCTGACCCAATTGGGGTCCGACGTGGTGGCAGCCGTGACCCAGTCCGAGTTCATCACCAGAGGGGTTCTGGCCCAATCCGGGTCCACCGTGGATGCAGCATCGGCCCAGTCGGAATTCTTTACCGGTTTGGTTCCGGCCCAATTAGCGCCCGTTTGTGTGGGATCCGGAGATGGAGCTGCAGACCCGCCGCTGAAGAACACCGAACTGATTCCTTATCCTCGTTCCATTCCTTCTTCCCCTGCACCAGGAACCGCGGGGATTAACCGTAGTTGGCCCGGCTCTCCCTTGCTTCCCCTCTCCGTTGGGAGACCGCCACCGAGCTCTCTCCAGTGGTCCTATTGGCAGGTTGATGCAGGTCGACTGCCTGGAAGCCTGTTGTTCCCGTTTGGCGTCCTGGGCCGGCCCCCTGATAAACAGAACTGTATATTTGGCACCCTGGTCCGGACGCCGGAGGCACAGTCATCCCCGACCCGGAATTCAGATAGGCCGCCAGAACACGTCCCGCTACCCCGTTAGCAGCTTGGATGCTGGGTGCGGGGAGGCCCCCTGAACTGTATATTATGCCTGTCATCTTGGTGTGCTTTTTTTTCCCCCTTCCTCCGCCCCTCAGTAGTTTCTGTGATCTTGCGTTGTTTTTTTAAGGCTGAAATACTCCACATACAGGATCTAATGGTGTGCTCTGATGTGTGACTTGGCCGCTTGTTTTTTTTTTCCGCCCATTCAGTCTTGTTTATATACCAAGTTTGTTTTTTTTTTTTCTTTTTTGACCTTTTGGCTTAGAAGAAAGAAAGCTGAGTTAAATCTAATTCTGATAACACTTTTCCTCAACATTAGGATCTATTATGGTTATAATGAACATCATTTATATCAGTGATTTTCAACCTATGTGCCGCGGCACACTAGTGTGCCGTGAGAGATCGTTAGGTGTGCCGTGGGAAATTATCCAATTTAACTTAATTACTCGAGTGAGTGGCTATGTTTACATGGACACAAGTAACCGGATTAAAAGCCTGATCGGAATAAAAATGCTTCATGTAAACATGGTAATCTGAATATTCTAACCCGATCACGCTCATTCGGATCAAAATTTCATTCCGATTGAGAGGGGTGGGTTATGCCGATTGTTAATCCGAATGGTGCACATGAAAACACTTACTCTGAGCACAGGGCATGAAAATATGTTTACTGCGCATGTCTGTACACCAGCCGCACGTCGACATGACGTATTTCCGCCTTAGCAGCAGCTAGCGGAAAACATAGCGGGAGTAAAACAAAACTGGTCTTCTATCATCCTGCTGTCTCCCTCTTTTCGTCATATGCAGAAGTATGTACTTGTAGCTTCATTACGGAAACCAGCAGAAGCAAAAGTACAGTCTGAATAACACGATACAGGTCAATTTCTATACGAAGCGGGGCTTGCTAACACCGGAAGTTGCTGCTTCTTCTACTATTTTTTGAATGTCGAAATGTCGACCTCCGCATGTCAAAATGATTTATTCCGTTCGAACCTGCGACACATGAAAATGAAATGAAATGAAATGTTAATACTGCTGCACTGTGCCAGGTGATTGGCACACATTTGAAAACTCGAGGAGAAGTTATTTTTTTTCTCTTCAGACTTCACACAATGCCTTGACTGGGTTAGGAACCCATACAGCTCAGCATCAGTTGTTGGAAACGACATGACTTTACAGGAGCAAGAGGAACTCATTAAACTGAAACAAGATCATGGTTTAAAGCTAAACTTTGCTGATCTTCCTTTGGACAGTTTTTGGTTGACTGCTGCCAAGGAGTTCCCCATTCTGACCAGCAAAGCTGTTTCAACATTGCTCTCATTTTCCACAACATATCTGTGTGAGCTGAGCTTTTCAAGCTCGACTGTGATAAAAACTAAAAACAGAGAGAGACTGAGAGCTGTTGAGGAAGAGCTCCGTGTGTGTCTTTCTTCCATTCCTGCCAGGATATCAGCTTTGTGTTCATCTAAACAGGCCCAGGGTTCACACTGAGTGAGTATAAATACATTTAGAAACTGTATTGCTAACTATATTTTATTATTTTTACTGTGTTAGAGTGTTATTTTGGTTGGTGGTGTGCCCCAGGATTTTGTCAATGTAAAAAATGTGCCGTGGCTTAAAAAAGGTTGAAAAACACTGATTTATATTACTCCCATTTTGCGTTTAATGGATATGTACCCTTGGCATGGGAATTCACGCATGTTTTTGAGCTACTGTTTGTTTGGTATTTAGGGTTGGTACTTTAGGTCTCCATTTGGAGCCAGTATGGTAAAATGTTGTTTGATTACTGCATTTCTGATCAAAGAATCCTCAGAGCAGACCACCCTTTCCTTTTCTTCATCAGACATAATGCCACCATGATTATTCTTCTTCCTGGCCGTTCTGCTTGCCCCTGAGCACTCAGTTAGTTAGTTAGTTAATCCCTTCACACCTGAAGGTGTATATGGGCGGCGCCTATCTCCGTTTCTCTGACACTAGGCCACACAGCTACTGTAAGTAGTGAAAGCTACAGCGGGGGGTCAGTCCTCTGGTAGCTCTGTGTGTAACTTTACTTTCCCCATTCCATTATGCGGAGCACCACACTAGAAGGCAGAAAGCACCATATTTATATGGTCTTTGGTATGACCCGGCCGGGATTTGAACCCCTGCCTCCCGGGTGTGGGGCAGATGCTCTACCAACTGAGCCACCACTCCGGTGGTGAGTATTTAGACAGCCACCAATTATGCAAGTTCTTCCACTTAAAAGATGAGAGGTCTCCAATTTTCATCATAGGTATACCTCAACTATGAGAGACAAAATGAGAAAAAAAAATCCAGAAAATCACATTGAAGGATTTTTAAAGAATTTATTTGCAAATTATGGTGGAAAATAAGTATTTGGTCGCCTACAAACAAGCAAGATTTCTGGCGCTCACAGACCTGTAACAACTTCTTTAAGAGGCTCCTCTGTCCTCCACTCGTTACCTGTATTAACGGCACCTGTTTGAACTCGTTATCAGTATAAAAGACACCTGTCCACAGCCTCAAACAGTCAGACTCCAAACTCCACTATGGCCAAGACCAAAGAGCTGTCAAAGGACACCAGAAACAAAATTGTAGACCTGCACCAGGCTGAGAAGACTGAATCTGCAATAGGTAAGCAGCTTGGTGTGAAGAAATTAACTGTGGGAGCAATTATTAGAAAATGGAAGACATACAAGATCACTGATGATCTCCCTCGATCTGGGGCTCCATGCAAGATCTCACCCCGTGGGGTCAAAATTATCACGAGAACGGTGAGCAAAAATCCCAGAACCACACGGGGGGACCTAGTGAATGACCTGCAGAGAGCTGGGACCAAAGTAACAAAGGCTACCATCAGTAACACACTACGCCGCCAGGGACTCAAATCCTGCAGTGCCAGACGTGTCCCCCTGCTTAGGCCAGTACATGTCCAGGCCCGTCTGAAGTTTGCTAGAGAGCATTTGGATGATCCAGAAGAGGACTGGGAGAATGTCATATGGTCAGATGAAACCAAAATAGAACTTTTTGGTAAAAACTCAACTTGTCGTGTTTGGAGGAGAAAGAATACTGAGTTGCATCCAAAGAACACCATACCTACTGTGAAGCACGGGGGTGAAAACGTCATGCTTTGGGGCTGTTTTTCTGCAAAGGGACCAGGACGGCTGATCCGTGTAAAGGAAAGAATGAATGGGGACATGTATCGTGAGATTTTGAGTGAAAACCTCCTTCCATCTGCAAGGGCATTGAAGATGAAACATGGCTGGGTCTTTCAGCATGACAATGATCCCAAACACACTGCCCGGGCAACGAAGGAGTGGCATCGTAAGAAGCATTTCAAGGTCCTGGAGTGGCCTAGCCAGTCTCCAGATCTCAACCCCACAGAAAATCTTTGGAGGTAGTTGAAAGTCTGTGTTGCCCAGCGACAGCCCCAAAACATCACTGCTCTAGAGGAGATCTGCATGGAGGAATGGGCCAAAATACCAGCAACAGTGTGTGAAAACCTTGTGAAAACTTGCAGAAAACGTTTGACCTCTGTCATTGCCAACAAAGGGTATATAACAAAGTATTGAGATGAACTTTTGTTATTGACCAAATACTTGTTTTCCACCATAAATTGCAAATAAATTCTTTAAAAATCCTTCAATGTGATTTTCTGGATTTTTTTTTCTCATTTTGTCTCTCATAGTTGAGGTATACCTATGATGAAAATTGGAGACCTCTCTCATCTTTTAAGTGGGAGAACTTGCACAATTGGTGGCTGACTAAATAATTTTTTACCCCACTGTACATGGGTTTGAGCTGTATGACACTTTTCTACTACATTAGAATAAAGTGGTAAATTTAGGTGAAAAGGTGCAAATTCTGGAGACAAATCCTGCAAACTGATGTAGACACAAATTCCAAATTTAAGAGAAAAAACATCTTAGAAAAAAAGCGATTCATTTGCAGAAGTGTTACATTTATCAGAAAAGCTGCAAAATTAAGAGAACAATCTACAAGGAAAAAAAATAACTTTTTTGTATAATTTTACGATAAAATTATCCTCCTTGTTAGCAAAATGACCCCAAAGCATCCCTCTTGTTAACCATCCATAGGTGTAAATCAAGGGGGACACTGCCCCTCCCAACCTAGAAAGAGGAGACTTGTCCTCCCCATCATGACACTGAATGACCAATTTTAACCAAAAATGCAAAATAAAATGGGAAAAAAATCTTTTCAACTTTTCCTCAGTGATGTAAAAGTTTCATATTTGTGATTTGTTTTGTCTCAGAGTCTGTGTGAAAGTGTCAAGGATGCAGCTGGACTTTATCATTTTGTTTTAGTTCCTTTTGTGCATTTCCTGTGTGACTGGTGATGAGTGAGCGTCACGGTTCCTGAGAGATAATCTGTACACCAAGTTTTGACCAGATGTACTGAACCAATAACCATGGACATTTTCTCCTCTACCTCTCAGATAACGAGGGGCCTAAAGAACTGAGTGATGTGTGTTTGAGTCAGAATGATGTGCAAATAGGCTCTGAGACTTTGTATTGTTCTCCACTGGCCAGTGTAATTAAATTTACTGAAACTCTGATCCCGCCTGGTTTTTGACTGAAGGTTAAGAACAATTTGCAACTTTCCCTCCATAAATCTGCACATTTTTTCTTGAAGATTTGTAACTCCTCTAAAAAAAAAAATAATAATTTTTTTCCTCATAAATTTGCATTTTTTTCTTGTAAGTTTGCAACTTTTTCCCCATAAATATTACTTTTTTCTCATAAATCTGCAACTTTTTTCCTCATAAATTTGTAACTTGTTTCCACATAAATTTGCTTTTTTTTTTTTGTAAATTTGCAATGCTTTCCTGCATTTGCAATTTTCCCCTCCAATAAATCAAGACTTATTCTTATGCTCAAAAATTGGTAACTTTTTTCCCTCAAGGCTTTTTTCTTGTAAATTTCTACAGTTTTGTCTCAAATTTGCAACACCTAGATGGCAATTTCAGCATAAATGGCTTCAGGATGAGGAATTTGTCAAGTATATAGAAAAACAGATAGACGAGTTCTTTGACATCAATACTACACAAACATCAGCATGTGTAAAGTGGGAGGCTTTCAAAGCTTTTATTAGGGGACATATTATTAGTTATACAGGATCAAAATCTAAGAAGACTCGAGAGGAGAGAGCTAAATTGGAACATAAAATAAAAAGTCTTCAGGAAAAAGTGTATGCAGGAAGTGACCCAAGGTTGGAGAATGAATTACTGATTTTGAGAGCTGAATACGACAAAAAATCAGCGAATAGAGCTGCCTCGAGTCTTCTAAGATTGAAACAATCTTTTTATGAACAAGGTGAAAAATCAGGAAAATTATTAGCATGGCAGATTAAACAATTGGAAATTAAAACACCAATTACCAGTATTATAAGTAAAGGACAGGTAGTTATAGATCCTTTAGAAATTAATAGAGCCTTTAGAGATTACTATGAAAAATTATATGATACCAAAAATGAACCTGATTTAACAAAACTAAATGGGTTTTTGAACGAACTATCTATACCGTGTATTCCAAATAAAAACAGGGAGATATTGGAGTCTAAAATTAGTCAAGAAGAAGTTGGGCTAGCCATTGATAATATGAAATCAGGAAAAAGTGCAGGACCAGATGGTCTTCCAGTTGACCTTTATAAAAAATTTAAGAATAAATTAATAAAACCTTTTTTGGAAATGGTTTTAGAAGCATTTCAAAATAATAATTTACCATCATACATAAATAATGCCTTAATTATACTGCTGCCAAAACCAGGTAAGCCCTCTAATAAATGTGAAAATATGAGACCAATAAGCCTATTAAACGCCGACCTTAAGATAATCTGTAAAATTTTAGCAAGACGAATACAAGAAATTTTACCAAATATTATTAATCGAGATCAGAATGGCTTTATAAAGGGTAGACAAGGCTTCCATAATGTAAGAAGACTATTTAATATTATTTATTTTAATAAAGAAGCACCGGATACAGCTCTCCTATCATTGGACGCCGAAAAGGCCTTTGATAGAGTTGAATGGCCCTTTCTTTTTGAAGTCCTACAAAGGTTTGGACTTGGAAATAATTTCATAAAATGGGTTCAAATAATATACAATTATGCTACAGCAGAAATCCTAACAAATAACAATATTTCAAAACCAATAAAAATCAATAGAGGATGTCGACAAGGCTGTCCACTTTCACCTTTACTGTTTACTATGGCAATTGAACCTTTAGCGATAGCGATACGTTTACATTCACAAATATATGGAATTAAAGTTGGACCAACAGAACATAAAATCTCCCTGTACGCCGATGATATAATTTTGTTTATGTCGAATCTAAAAAAATCAATTCCAACCTTGTTGAATTTAATAAAGAATTTTGGGGAAATATCAGGATATAAAATAAATAAAACTAAATCTTCAATATTAATGCTAAATGAGACCCAGAGAAATTACCCAGCCCCTGAGGTAAATCAATTCAATGTTGTAAATCAGTTTAAATATTTAGGAATCCAAATTATGCCTAAGCTAGAATCAGTCGCCAGTGTCAACTATGAAGCCTTAATGTCAGATATCAATGAGTTAACTCAGAGATGGATGTCACTACCAATGTCGATGATGGGGAGAATCAATATACTTAAAAGTAATATTTTACCTAAAATACTTTATTTATTTCAATACATTCCCTTATCACCACCTTTAGATCTATTCTCAAGAATAAAAAAAAAGTTAGTGGAATTTATATGGAACAACAGGAGGGCTAGATTACGTTTGTCTTTATTATATTTACCATTTGATCGTGGAGGTCTGAAATGTCCAAATTTTATGTTGTATTATTGGTCGGCACAACTGAGGTCTATGACATATTATTTTTCATCAAATGATCTCCCTCACTGGACTGAAATGGAATCATACAATTTACCTTTACCTCTTCCCATATTCATATACTCAGATTCGGCAAAAAAATTACAAAAACAAGTTAAAAATCCATTTGTAAAGCATATGATCAAAATATGGTGTGAAGCTAAAAACTATTTAAAAGAACCACAGTTATTGTCACAATTTAGTCTAATATGGGGTAATCAATATTTTAAACCAGGGAGAGCGGACGCTGTATTTAAAGTATGGAATTTAAAAGGGATACAAAAGATTCAGGATTTATATTTGCCATGTGCAGACAACATAATGTCTTTTGAAGAGCTGAGGATCAAATTTAATCTCAATAGAACACATTTTTTTAAATATCTTCAACTTAGAAACTTTATTCGATCAAATCAAAATAAAGCTCTCACTCGACCTATTTATTCATCCTTGGAAAAAATGATGATGAAAGATAGTAAAAGAAAGGGTATTATTTCAGAGTTTTATAACTCATTGACACTATCTTCAAGTGAAAATTCACTGAAAAGATTAAACTACTGGAAAGAAGATCTGCAAATTGAAATTTCAGAGGAACAATGGGAATTGGCTTGTACAGAAGCTCAAACCAAATCAATAAATGCACGCCTTAAATTGATACATTTCAAATGGTTAATGCGGATGTATGTTACACCGGAGGAGTTAAATAGATATAACAAAAATATACCAGATACATGCACAAAATGCATGGAAAGTAAAGGAACCCTATTTCATTGTTTATGGGAATGTAGATTAATAAGAATGTTTTGGGAGGAGGTGAGGGTAACAATTGAAAAAATAATCTCAAAACAAATCATATTGAATCCTAAACTGTTTTTGTTGGGTCTGTACCCAGAAAAGCATAATTTCAATAAAAGTGAAAGAACATTCATAGACCTCAGTTTGCTTAATGCCAAAAAATGTATTGCACTATTATGGAAAAAGACTCATAGACCAGATGTGACTCAGTGGTTAAGACAGATGTTAACAAACCTTCCATTAGAAAGAATAACATATATACTGAAATCAAAGGAAATTGTGTTTGAGAATATATGGAGACCTTTTATTGATTATGTAAAAAATTTAAACATAACTCTTGAAGAAGAAGGTGAATGATGTGTGTGGACCTTGTAAATTCCAAACTGGTGAACATAATATATATACTAATGTATTGGATTGTCTAGACTAAACAGAGGAGCATTGTTGAAGACTTGATTTTGTTGGTGGTTGTTGGTGTTTTTAGGGTATTTTTTTTTTTTGTAGTACTTTAGTGTTAGTGTTTGATTGTTTGTATCATGTTTGTTAAAAAAAAAAAAAAGGTTCAATAAAGATATTGTGGAAAAAAAAAATTTGCAACACCTATCTGGATGCTGGTTTTTCTTGTAATTTTGCAACTTTTTTCTCCAAAATTTGCATTTTTTTCCTTGTAAAGTTTCACCTTTTTTCTCCGAAATGTGTAACGTTTTTCTCTAAAAATCTAAAAAAAAAAAATTCTCTGTAAATTTTAAACTCTTATTAATTTGTAACTCCTCAAAAAATTGCAGCTTTTCCCCTTCATAAATCTGCAATGCTTTTCTGATAAATTTGTGACTTTTTTCCTTGTAAATTTGAAAAATCTGAAAAAGTCACAAATTTATGAGAAAAATATGTAAATTTGTGAGAAAATTAACACCAAAATAAAGCTTAATCAATGCCCACCTTTGCCTCATAAAAGAGACAGAACATGCTTGAGCTTGTACTGCTTTGTTCACTTTTGGCCTGCATATGTGGAATTCAATAATGTGGGAACATTGCTCAGTCACACCTACTCATTACTAGAATTAAAGAGCCATGTTAAAATAAATCAGTACACACTTTAAAATACACTCTTCTATCCATCCAGGGACACTTATCTGCTCATACACATTTGGATCACACATGCATACCTACACACTCACACTAATGCTCAAGAGGCATCTAGGCCCAGATTACCACCACTGCTCTATTCGCACCACGCTGAAAAGGAGGGGGAAAAATGCAAAGGAGTGAAGGGGAAGCTTCCGATGCTAAAAACAGGTCTTACTGGTACTGGTGTTTGCAGTGCTTGGCTTGTTCAGTAGCATGAGGTAACCCAAGTTTTCTCCAAACAGATCATTAGCACATACACTACCGTTCAAAAGTTTGGGGTCACCCAGACAATTATTTTGTGTTTTCCAGGAAAAATCACACTTATTTACCACAATGAGTTGTAAAATGAATAGAAAATATAGTCAAGACATTGACAAGGTTAGAAATAATGATTTGTATTTGAAATAATAATTTTTTCCTTCAAAAACTTTGCTTTCGTCAAAGAATCCTCCATTTGCAGCAATTACAGCATTGCAGACCTAACATGATTGCACGAGGGTTTTCTAATCATCCATTAGCCTTCTGACGCAATGAGCAAACACATTGTACCATTAGAACACTGGAGTGATAGTTGCTGGAAATGGGCCTCTATACACCTATCTAGATATTGCACCAAAAACCAGACATTTGCAGCTAGAATAGTCATTTACCACATTAGCAATGTATAGAGTGTATTTCTGATTAGTTTAAAGTTATCTTCATTGGAAAAAAAGTGCTTTTCTTTCAAAAATAAGGAAATTTCTAAGTGACCCCAAACTTTTGAACAGTAGTGTATGTCAGGAATCTCTGAAAACACTTAGAATATGATAGTATATTAGTTCATTACCTCAAAGATTCGAGACACAAGAATATTCTTTTAAAAGCTTTACTTGTACAAGGAGCATGAATCTGGGTACAGGGATAAAATATTCACTTCCTCACTTCCTTTCAGCTTGACCCAGTATGATAATGCAAGTTTATCTCTTCTCAAATCTATTGGCATTTCTCCTGCTTCTATTAAAACTGCATTGTTTGGTGTTGTTTTGATGGCTCCAATGCACAGGCGAAGCGCTCTATGCTGCATTGTCTATTTTTTCCAGAGTCATCTTTGCTGCTGCTCGATAAATCATGCATCCCTAGTCTATTGTCGATCTCATTAGTGCTCTGTAAATGTCAATCAGTGCCTGTTTATCTGCACCCCATTCATGTCCAGCTACAGCTTTTATGAGATTAATGATTTTTTTGCACTTTTGTCTCCAGATTTTCAACATCAACTCTCCATGTGTATGCACTATCAAACCACAATCCTAGATATCTGAACTCACTCACTTTCTCTATTGGTTGATTATATAATGTTAATAGTTCTGTATCAATTCTGCGTTTTTTTGTGAAAATCATATAGCAGGTTTTACTGTTTGAAAATTTAAATCCCCACTCGTGACCACTTTTCCGCTTCTCCACTGCTTTCCTGATGGTTTTGAACACAAATTTCTCATTTCTTCCCCTCGTCCATATGGCTCCATCATCTGCATATAGTGCTGTTTTGATGGATTCCTCTTGATCCTCAAACCTGTCATTATCATTATGATGAATAAAACTGGGCTTATCACACTCCCCTGAGGAATATCATTTTCAATTTCAAAGTCATTAGAAACTTCTGAGCCTACTTTAACTCTAACTATCCTGTGTGTTAAAAAATCCATTATTCAATTATACACCCTACCACCACAGGGTTTCCTCTGGTAACATTTCTCGGTGGCGGGCCACCTCGTCAGAAATTTTACTGCCTCGCCAAGGAGATATGAATTATTAAGAAAAATACATGAAGCAATGACTTTCCACAAGCATGCACAAGAACAACGCGCATGGCCGTCATCCACGTGGAGTTTAGAAGCGCCCCGCCCACGCGAGTTTTCCAGTCAGTTAGCGTCTCGCTAAGCGTGACTGTCCGACAGAAACATGAGTTTGTTAAAGTACTTTAAACGTGGAAAAAAAAATCAGAAGAGGTATGTAAGGACTGGAGGCATTTATCATGGTTTTAATCCACTGGAAATGGGAGCAATAACGGAAGAGTCGCTTAGCTAAGAGATGAAGTTAGAATTCATATGCAGCCGGCTTCATATGAAGGGAAAGGCAATGGGGACTGATGAATTGCTGAGGATATATTTCACCAGCCACTACAATATTAAGTTATGTTCTGTAGGAATTGCAGGAATAAAGAGACCGGCAATTTCTCTCTTTTCTCGCATGAGCAGGCGCGCTGATTTTATTCATCAGCGGCAGTGACAAAAAGAAACAGCTAAAAATGCTAGCTCTCTTTTCACTCTAAACTGAGGTCCTTCAGCGGCTGCCTAGAGAGGCGCCTGATGAGAAAGCCTGAGAGCACATAACTGCCTAAACAGATCATTCTGTACATGAACACATATTTGTCACGGCTGGCCCTTACGAGCCAGCATAAGATGCCACAGACCAGTAAAGTTGCATAAGAGTTTATTATAACTCAAGGCAAGGGTTGGACAGGATAACTAGCCGTGTGGGCTTAGCAGCAAGATAACCCATTAGTCAAACAATGACAAATGACGGCTGAGACGAGGAACGCTCGCTCACCGTTTTGACAAGGAAAAAGGCAAGGAACACGAACGATAACTGCGACAATAAACACACTTACATCCAAGGGGAAACGTGGATGAACACAAGGAGAATGTTGACGGGAAAGTTGACGAGACAGCCGCAAGATGCAGTCGCTGGCGCCGGCATTTAAAGCCGGCTGCTCATGATTGCAAATGCAGCGCAGTTGCTCAGACTCTGACAGCGGGGAATTCCCGAGCATTTGACCAATCAGAGCCCGGGAAGCCAGAATGACAACACCTGCTGTCAAAGCCCGACAGGGATGATGTATAACCCGAGCGCGGACAAAGTAGCGCTCGGGATATGACAGGACCCCCCCCTCAAGGCGAACTCCCGGTCGCCTATAACATCCACACACACCCACCCCACCCCAGGGCGGGTGGATGGGGAAGCAGGCAGAAGGGGGACAGGATCAACCTCACAAAAAAAAAAAAAAAAACGACAAATACCACACAAATCACAATGACGAAAAGGCAGGGGCAGAAAAACAAACGGGGGTAAATACACAGGGGAGGGGGAGAGAGAGACAACAAAACCTGTACATGAATGCACAACACAAAGAAGAACAGCTTAACAAAGTACAAATGACGTCACAACACTGGATACCGGACCGTTACAGGGGTAGAGAAAAAGAAAGGAAAAGAAACTCAACTCATGAATTAGCAGCAAATCCACACACAAAAAAAAAAAAAAAAAAAAAAAAAAAAAAAAACGCAAAAGACTGCTTTGAGTATACACATGTGGAAGAAATAACAAAAACTGCTTGGGAGAGTTTAGAGAACCCAGTAGTGCTAAACCATTCAGATAAGCAGTTGTCTGATGTGACCATCACCTTAAAACAGCCAGAGTGCCAAAGCTCCACCAGAAACTTAAAGGCCGCACTTCAAACTCATTTAAGGTGATTAGAAAAACATGGTCAAACCTCTGAATGCAGAAGCAGAACAAATTCATTTTCCTTGCAATAGAATCAGATCAACTAGCCCCTATCTGGCAGGATCGATCTTAATGTAGCAATTTCAGCAAGTATTAGCAACACCCAACAAGAAAAAAACACAACATACATAATAGCATTCTGTCTGAAAGAAAAAAAAAAACTGCTCTGAGGAGTCTTTGATCGGGAATGCAGTAGACAAACAACACTTCACTAAACAGTAGTCCAAAAACATGAGAATAGCTATGACGAGGGTACATATATTCATTAAACACAAAATAGGCGTAATAAACACAAAGTCCAAAATAACCATAGTAGATCCCAAAAATAGAGGAAAAGAGCAAAATCAAATTAACTCAGCAGTCCTCAAGGCCAAAAGGTCAAAGTCACACATCGGAGTTCACCATAGACCTTTACCCGCGGAGTATCTCAGTCCAAAAGAAAACCCAAAATCACAAACTACTGAGGATCGAGAGAAGGGGAAAAAGCACACCAGGATGACAGTCATACAACACAGTTCAGGAGGCCTCCCAGCCCCCAGCATCCAAACCGCTAACAGGGGCAGCGGGATGTGTTCCGACGGCCTACCCAAATCCCGGGCCGAGGATGACCATGCCTCCGGCGGCCGGACCAGGGCGCCAAATGTACAGTCCTGTTTATCGGGAGGCCGGCCCTGGACGCCAAACGGGAAGAGCGGGTCTCCAGGTGGTCGACCAGCATCAACCTGCCAACAAGACGACTGGAGAAAGATCAGCAACGGTCTTCCAACGCCGGGGGAGAGCCAGGGCGAACCGGGCCAACTACGATTAATTCCCGCAATTTCAGATGCGGGGGAGGGAGAAACATGACGAGGGTAGGGGATTAATTGGGGAACATTTGGCGGTGGATCTGCAGCACCATCTCCGGGTCCCACCCAAACAGAGACTGGCAGGGCCGGAACCAATCCGGTAGGGAACCCTGACTGGACCGACGCTGCACCCACGGTGGGCCCGGATTGGGCCAGAACCCCTCTGGGGACGAACTCTGGTTCAGTCGGCGCTGCTCCCGCGTCGGACCCCGATTGGGTCTGAACCACCTCGGTGACAAACTCTGGTTCAGTTGACGCTACTCCCGCGTCGGACCCCGATTGGGACTGAACCACCTCGGTGACGAACACTGATTCCGCCGACGCTGCACCTGCGTCGGACCCCGATTGGGTCAGAACCACTTTGGAGAAGAACTCTGATTCCGCCGATGCTGCACCCGCGTCGGACCCCGATTGGGTCTGAACCACCTGGGAGACGAACTCCGACTGAGCAGGAGCTGCACCCGCGTCGGACCCCGATTGGATCAGAACCATTCCGGTGACGAACTCTGACTGAGTCAACGCTGCACCCGCGTCGGACCCCGATTGGGTCAGAGCCGCACCAGTACCGACCTCCAACTCCGAAGCCGGAACCTCCGGCTCAGCGATAGGGGCCTGCTCTGCGTCGGCGATCTTGGAGGAAGGCTCAGAAGAAAAAGGAGAAGAAGAACCGGGATCAGGAACACCGGTAGCGTCAGAACCCAGCGAGACAAGCTCAGATGCAGTGGACGGCTGCACCCGGCTCGCCTCCCCAAGAGACAGGCAAAAATGTTCAAAAATAGAAAAGACAAAGACAACACTGAGCACTTGCCTGATCTCAAGTTCGGACGCCGTCCAGGACGTCGGCGATCCGGGCTCAGATGGGAGGAGGTCGTCTTCTGGCTCCCATTCAGCCGTGTCGTCATCTGCCTCTGGCAAAGAGGCTTCCGCAGCTTGAGGACCCTCCGACGCCATCGTCCACGCTGGCAACTCATACGGAGTGGTGGCGGGGGGCTCCTGGCCCGCTGGGTCGGACTGCTCATCCGTGGAGACCCAGGGACGCTCCGTCGTCGGTGCAGGCTCCAAACAGCAGACCGATCCCTTCCTCTGTCCTTGATGTGGCCGCGGGGCTGGGATCTTCTGCTCCAGGACCGCAGGCCCCCTCCTCATCTGATGACGCTCGACAGACGTCGAAGAGCGCTCAACGGGGGGAGACACAGAGGCAGCGGGTTTAGTAATTACCTCAGCAGGTGGTGGAGACTCGGGGGGCTGCGAACCCCGAACCTCACCCCCAGGAGTCAGATAAGACAAATCACTATTAGGGGAAAAAGAGTGAACTTGTACTCGCCTATCTCCCGGAGGGACGATGGAACCTGCTGCAGGGAACGTTGCTCCTTCCTCCTCCCATTGGATGGTGGCAGAGGGCTCCCTGGAAGGACGAGGGGGGGCCACTCGAGATGGGATCGATGCGGGGGTCGCCGGAGCAGAACTCCTCATACAACCAGCAGCTGGAGAGGTCGTCGGAAAGGAGGGGGCGTCAGCCTCGACGGGCCGGGCACGACACGCTGGCGAATCAGCGAAGGAAGACGGCCCGGGGAGACAGGCTGCGGGGGTTCCTTCCTGGCAAGACGCTGAAGAGACAGCTGACTGGCAAAAGGAGTCATACCAGCGATCCGGAGCAGGATCCGGACGGGCCTTTTGCTGAGAATGTCTCTGGCCGCGACGCAGACGTCTTCGACGGGCCACAGGTGGTGCGAACTCCAGGACTGGATCGAGGAGGGGATCGGGATCCCAAGGCGGGCAGCGGGGATTCCGTCTCCTCCGCCTCTGGGCTTCTTCTTCCTCGTACATCCGGAGTATCTGGCGTTGGGCGGCGATGTCAAGTCTCCTCGCATCGACTTCTGGGCAGTCGTCGTAGCGGGGAGGCAGTTGGTCGAGCACGTCCTCAGCCCGGTCTAGGTACCAGTGCACATCAGGCTGATAGCCGAGGAGGGGAGGGGCAATGAGGGTATCAGGATTAAAATCGAGGTCGGAGGCGGCGATGAGGATTTCATCAACTTGCTCCAGCACCTCGGTCAGCTGGTCGCTGGACCCCCGAATGCAACCCCTCCGCGACGGCATAATTCCGGTACCGTACCCAGACAGGAAAGAACAGAGTTCCTCTAAATGCAACTTTACTGCGAACAGCGTCTCCTTCTGGCGGCTGTCTACTGTCACGGCTGGCCCTCACGAGCCAGCATAAGACGCCACAGACCAGTAAAGTTGCATAAGAGTCCAACCCTTGCCTTACTCAAGGCAAGGGTTGGACAGGATAACTAGCCGTGTGGGCTTAGCAGCAAGATAACCCATTAGTCAAACAATGACAAATGACGGCTGAGACGAGGAACGCTCGCTCACCGTTTTGACAAGGAAAAAGACAAGGAACACGAACGATAACTGCGACAATAAACACACTTACATCCAAGGGGAAACGTGGATGAACACAAGGAGAATGTTGACGGGAAAGTTGACGAGACAGCCGCAAGATGCAGTCGCTGGCGCCGGCATTTAAAGCCGGCTGCTCACGATTGCAAATGCAGCGCAGCTGCTCAGACTCTGACAGCGGGGAATTCCCGAGCATTTGACCAATCAGAGCCTGGGAAGCCAGAATGACAACACCTGCTGTCAAAGCCTGACAGGGATGATGTATAACCCGAGCGCGGACAAAGTAGCACTCGGGATATGACAATATTGTGGTGAATTATGTCTTTATAGTCCACTACAGTTACCTTTTATGTACCTGGCAGGTTAAGGTGACCGAAATTCATGAAGTCAAAGACTTTAATCTGTCAGAAGCCTTCGGACAAACTAAACGTGTCAACATTTTATTTCAAAATAAGGGAGGTTTTTCCTGCTGTCTGGGTGGTGAGAAGATTTCTAAAAAAAAAACCAAAAAACTAAATATATAGAAATATTGTAACAGAAATAACGGCATCCTTGGTCATTTAAGTTAATTTATTTCATTAAATACAATTTTATTGATATCTTTTCTTTGTAATCAGAGTTAAATTATTGTTCTGTTCCGACTGCAAAATTATGGTCAAATCTGTAAAATGTTAAGGAAAAAGTAAAAAAAAAAATTACCACAGCCCGCTTCAAATTTATCTAAAAAAAAACCCAAAAAACCCAGTAATTTTATTTTAAAAAAAGACAAAAATTAGTCATAAAATAATCCACAAATTTATAATAAAGTTTCAAATGTACAAGAAAAGTCAATTTTACAACAGAAAATTACAAATTTGAGGAACATGGTTTCAACTTTAGATAGTTTTCTACTTTTCTCTGTAAATCTAAGAAAATTGTTATAAATTTTTTGAGAAAAACCTCAAACCTTCAAGACTGAAGTCATTACTCAAGTTTTTAAGTGGGTGCTCTTTGTACCCTTAATTAGAAATTTTTGGTTGTCTACTTTTAATTATTAATTTCAAAGCACTGCTTTTACATGAGTAGAATTTCTGGTTACTATGCCCACCTGATCATATAATTTAAGTGTGCATGAGTACATTACTATTATGAATGTTTCTTTCCCTTCCCTACTCTCTCAATGGAAAAAAGAAACACTAGAATAAAAATACAAAAAATACACATATTTTTGTCATTTACGTAAATCATGACAAAAAAAATCCTGCAGGACAAACCATGACACTTGATATTTTCTAACCTGTTTGTATAGTACTACCATAGACAGAGAGAGAACCTGAATTAGACAGAGCTCAGAGAGGGCAAGATGAGACAGAAGAGAGGAGCCAAGGACAGGAAAGTGTTCAGGCAGAGGAAGGAGAGAAGGATAACACCAGTAAAAAGTCTAAACACAGGATGTCTGGGTGGGACCCCAACAGGCCCAATATTCAAGCCTCGGTTGTACAATACTTCAAATGGTAAGTTCCATATGCAACGTTACTGTGTAAAATTTTAAAAATAAATAGTATAAAAAAATATGTTGCCACTGTGCCAAGGTCTTTAAGCCAGAGGAAACACTGCACCAATGCCCATTTTATTCAATTTGATAAGTAGTCCATCCCTCCAGTGAGTCGTAAGCCTTTTCAATATCCAGATAAACTATAACCATTACTTCTTTCATTTTGTCTTTTCAATATCATTACTTACCCTAACTAGAGCATCCACTGTGAATCTTCCTCTTCTATAACCATTCTTAGTTGTTTATTAATCGTCTTTGCTCTAGTACCTATGACAACCTGTAAACTAACACCTTCTCCATCCATTTCCCTAAGTGTGATGTGTAAGGAGATGTGGAATAGTCTTCTTTGGTGAGTGATGGTCTTTATGACATCATAAAGACATGAAGGCAGGCATCAGGTGATGAGTATCTCTTCTTTGGTGCGTGATGGTCTATATGATGACATCATAAAGACATGAAGGCAGGCATCATGAGTGATGGTCTATATGACATACTAAAGACATGATGGTCTATATGACGTCCTGAAGACATGAAGGCAGGCATCGTGAGTGATGGTCTATATGATATCTCTTCTTTGGTGAGTGATGGTCTATATGACATCATAAAGATATGAAGGCAGGCATCGTAAGTGATGGTCTATGACATCATAAAGACGTCAAGGCTGGCATCAATGTCCTATGAAACAGACATCATGGAGACATCATAGGCTGTCCGATGCGGCACACACCATAGGGACATCATAGGCTGTCCTATGATGTCCTATGATCGTGACAGACAGACACACAGAGATTTGTGAATTTAGAGAGTGAAGATGACATAGAATAAATAAGATAGGCCTTTGTCCATCAGACAGGCAGTCACTGTCCAGTTTTAAAACTCTTAAAACCCATTTTTATTTTCTGGCTTTTGACCCAGTTTGAGACATTGATTTTATTTGTTCTTATTGTCTCTATTGTATGACTGTTGTTTTGTTTGTGCTGTTTTGTACTTTAGCTGTATTTTATTGATTTTATATTTTATTTATCATTGACGTACAGCACTTTGTGTCAACTGTCGTCGTTTTTAAAAAGCTTTATAAATGAAGTTGGATTGGATTAAAAAAAATAAAAAGAATTAGCCATAAAATAATCCACATTTATAATAGTCTCAAATGTACAAGAAAAGTCATAATTTTTCAAGAGAAAATTACAAATTTGAGGAAAAGTGTTGCAAATTTAGATAAATTTACTGAGAAAAGTACAAAACTATAAGAAAATTGTTATAAATTTTGGATAAAAACCTCAAACCTTCAAGACTGAAGTCATTACTCAAGTTTTTAAGTGAGTGCTCTTTGTACCCTTAACAAGAATTTTTTGGTTGTCTACTTTTAATTATTAATTTCATAGCACTGCTTTTACATGAGTAGAATTTCTGGCTACTATACCCACCTCTGATCAGATAATTTAAGTATGAATGAGTAAATTACTATTATGAATGTTTTTTTCCCTTCCCTTTCCTACTCTTCGTCAGTGGAAAAAAAAGAAACACTAGAATAAAAATACACATTTTGATTAGTTATGTTAAACCATGAAAAAAAATCCTGCAGGACAAAACATGACACTTGGTATTTTCTAACCTGTTTGTATACCACCATAGACAGAGAGAGAACCTGAATTAGACAGAGCTCAGAGAGGACAAGATGAGACAGAAGAGAGGAGCCAAGGACAAGAAAGTGTTCAGGCAGAGGGTCCAGGAGAGGTGAGAGCAGAGGGAGGAGAGAGGGAAAACACCACAAAAAAAATCTAAACACAGGACAACTGGGTGGGACCTCAACTGGCCCAATATTCCAATATTCAAGCCTTGGTTGTACGATACTTCAAATGGTAAGTTCCATTATGAAATATTACTGTGCAAAATTTTAAAAAATAAATAGTGTAAAATTAACATATTCTGGGGCAGCACGGTGGCGGAGTGGTTAGCACTGTAGCAGCACAGCAACTCACCCTTGGCTGGGGGATCCTGGGCTCGATCCCAGCCCCCGACCAACAGTGATCTGTGTGGTGTTTGCATGTTCTCCCCGTGTCTGCGTGGGTTTACTCCGGGATTTCTCCGGTTTCCTCCCACATGCCAAAAACATGCAAGTTAGGTTAATTGGCATCAAACTGGGGATTCTAAATTGTCCTTAGGTATGACTGTGAGAATGAATGGTTGTGTCTCTCTGTGTTGGTCACTCAAAGATGCTGGGATAGGCTCCAGCCCCCCCACGACCCGAAAAGGATTAAGCGGAAGAAGATGGATGGATGGATGGTTACAATCGTGTCATGTGTCCCCCCACCCCACCCCCGGAAAAATATGTTGCCACCGCGCCAAGATCTTTAAGCCTGAGGAAACACTGGGTGGGTGTGACATATTCATAGAATTCATACAGTACAGTATATCTTGGTTATTTTTGTGAGTCATTCATACCAAAGTCATTTTGAGAACGGTACATGTGGTCTCTCATCACATACAGTTCAGGTTCTGGTACACACGTCATGACCCTGGTTATATGGTCACAATAATCTGGGCCTAAATTGATAAATGCAATAATTAGTTTTGTTGTGTCTACATGCACTGATTAAATGGATTATTGGAGGGTTAACCACTTCAGTAAATGACCATAGTTACATGGCCACTTGAATAATCAGATAACTCAAGAAATCTAATCATAACCGGTTTATTCGTGTCCATGTAACCATGGTTACTGTTGGATTCTTCCTCGTCTTGTGTTTGGGGGGACAGCATCAGTCCTTGGTCTAGGTTTGTCAGTTTTGGTTCTTGTGAAATACTCCATCTTAAAATGAGCCTGCACATCAATTCAGTTTAATTCCCTCATTAATATCATTGTTTTACTTCAACATAAAAAAAATCACAAGTTACAGTGGTGTGAAAAAGTGTTTGCCCCTTTCCTGATTTCTCATGTTTTTGTATGTTTGTCACACTTAAATGTTTCAGATCATCAAATACATTTAAATATTAGACAAAGATAACACAAGCAAACACAAAATGCAGGGTTTTTTTAAAGTTTTTGTAAAGGGTATACATGTCATTACAGCATTGCATTGTTTACATTTTCATCACATATTCCCTTTTTTTTTTGATGATTGAAAAAAAAATATTACAACACCCCCTTTTTTAAGTGAAAGAAAAGAAAAATTTTAAAAAAAAGAAGAAAAATAAAGGAACATCTGAGTAGCATTGGAACAAAGAGGAGCCATTATTGAAATGGTGTTTGTCAAAGATTAGATCTAATGGAAGACACATATGCGTTCCAGGGTTGCCAAAAGTTCAAGAACCCATCCATGTCCTGTCTCAGTGCAAATGTCAACTTTTCCATCGAATAAATGTCCTGAATCACGTTAATCCAATCTTCAGGTGCAGGGCAGTCTCTCAACATCCATTTTTTGTTAGTGCTTTTTTACTTGCCAATATTAAAACACTGAAAAAGTATTTTTCTCCTTGTCTTTCCAGAGATTCCGGTAGAAAACCCAAATACAAAGTTACAAAAGAAAAGGGAACTGTTACTTTGAATATTTTCCCCAATATTGTCTGTACATTAGTCCAATATTGGTGGATAACTGGGCATGACCAAAACACATGAAAATGATTTGCAGTCTTTTCACCACACAAGCACCAGCAATTCAACCCTTTACGAGTAAATTTGTTTTGTGCAGGTGTTCTGAAAAATTTTACCAATTTTTCCATCCAAATTCTCTCCACAGCAGGGATGAAATACTTTTCCACTGTTGTTTGTTTAGCTTTTCCCATATTTCCAGTTGTAAAGTGAAATTCCCCTCTTTTTCCCCATTTCTCTTTTATATATGATGTGTTGTCTCCTTTTAAATCTTGAAGACCTTGGTATATTTTAGAGATGTATCTGATCCCTGGGATCCCTTTATATGCCATTAAGAAAACCTTCAGAACATCTGACTGGGCCCTTTCCAAATCCTCCTTTTTAAGTATTTTGTTTAGGTGGTGTCTAAGCTGAAAGAACCTGTAAAGGTCTTGATTTATTAGACCTTGTTTTTTCAAATCTTCAAAACTTTTTAAAGTTTGCCCTTTAAAAAAGTCGTAATATTTTATCAGTCCGTTCTCTTTCCACTTTTTAAATCTAGTGTCTGTTTCATTAGGAGTAAAATCCTGATCATAGGAAATCCATTGCAATAATCGATAGGGTTCTTTAGTTTGATTCTCTCTGACTATCTTAAACCAAATTTTTAGCGGGGTCTCTATCCACGGGTTAGTGTTATTCAAATGTTTAGGTAAGGCATTATTCCCTATTATCGCCTGTAGGGGAATGTCACTTGTTATTTGGCATTCTATCTCCTTCCACGGTGCAGTGTAGAATAGGACAAAATGCAGTTTTTAAATGAAGCTGTTTATTATTAAGGGTAAAAAAAAACCAACCTACATGGCCGTATGTGAAGAAGTGATTGCCCCCCTGTTAAAACATAAATTAACTGTGGTTTATCACATCTTTGGAAAGCTGAGTTCAATTTGTCTCGCCATACCCAGACCTGATTACTGCCAAACCTGTTCTCAATCAAGAAATCACTTAAATAGGACCTGCCTGACAAAGTCAAGTAGACCAAAAGATCCTCAAAAGCTAGACATCATGCTGCAATCCAAAGAAATTCAGGAACAAATGAGAAATAAAATAATAGATTTATCAGTGTGGAAAAGGTTATAATGCCCTTTCTAAAGCTTTGGGACTCCAGCGAACCACAGTGAGAGCCATTATCCACAAATGGCAAAAACATGGAACAGTGGTGAAACTTCCCAGGAGTGGCCGGCCGACCAAAATGACCCCAAGAGCGCAACAACGACTTATCCAAGAGGTCACAAAAGACCTCACAATAACATCCAAAGAACTGCAGGCCTCACTTGCCTCAGTTAAGGTCAGTGTTCATGACTCCACCATAAGAAAGAGACTGGGCAAAAATGGCCTGCATGGCAGAGTTCCAAGACGAAAACCACTGCTGAGCAAAAAGAACATGAAGGCTTGTCTCAGTTTTGTCAGAAAACAACTTGATGATCCCCAAGACTTTGGGGAAAATACTCTGTGGACTGATGAGACAAAAGTTGAACTCTTTGGAAGGTGTGTGTCCCATTACATCTGGCATAAAAGTAGCAGCATTTCAGAAAAGGAACATCATACCAACAGTAATATATGGTGGTGGTAGTGTGATAGTCTGGGGCTGTTCTGCTGCTTCAGGACCTGGAAGACTTGCTGTGGTAAATGGAACCATTAATTCTGCTGTCTACCAAAAAATCCTGAAGGAGAATGTCTGGCCATCTGTCCGTGACCTCAAGCTGAAGCACACTTGGATTCTGCAGCAGGACAATGACCCAAAACACACCAACAAGTCCACCTCTGAATGGCTTAAGAAAAACAAAATGAAGACTTTGGAGTGGCCTAGTTAAAGTCCTGACCTGAATCCGATTAAGATGCTGTGGCATGACCTCAAAAAGGCGGTTCATGCTCGAAAACCCTCCAATGTGGCTGAATTACAACAATTCTGCAAAGATGAGTGGGCCAATATTCCTCCACAACGCTGTAAAAGACTCATTGCCAGTTAATTTTTCATACAAGGCCATGTAGGTTTGGATTTTTTTCTTCCCTTAATAATAAACACCTTCATTTAAAAACTGCATTTTATGTTTACTTGTGTTATCTTTGTCAAATATTTAAATTTGTTTGATGATCTGAAATATTTAAGTCTGACAAATATACAAAAAAAATGAGAAATCAGGAAGGGGGCAAACACTTTTTCACACCACTGTAACATACTGTTGCACCTTGACTACACTGTGTTACAAAGGCCTCTTCTTTTATTTAGTGTTTTCCACCCTGCAAAGTTACTAGTTCTGAGTACAGTGTAATTTATATACACAAGTACTAGTACATCTCAGTAAATAGAATATTGTGATTTGCATTTTGATTTCAAAAACTAATCAAAGTAGAATACAAAAGTCTTGTGCCTCTAAAGAATAATGAAGACATGAAAGTTTATATTTTTGAATGATTAAAAAAATAACTTTTCCCCAATATTCAAATTTACTCAGAGGCACTAATGTTCTATATTTACATTCACACAGAAAATCTTTCCTAACTGGAAAGGTTAAGTGTACAGGAGTAAAGTGCACCCCTGACTTAGCTAAATTACATTAAACTCACTGACAGCAGTGTTTTTTTACTATTTCAATTCAGATAGTTCTGCCTAATTTTGCATGCAAAATAATCCACTATATTCAAGAGTTGTTAATTCAGTAATCAGTTCACTGAAGCCATACTATAAGGCTACACACAGCTAGGTAGTGATATTTACACTGCAGCTTTCACCTATTTATAAATGCACCAAATCTGTGTGTGTGTGTGTGTGTGTGTGTGTGTGTGTGTGTGTGTGTGTGTGTGTGTGTTCCTCAGATATCTCCCAAACTGTTCTTCAGACTGACCTCAGATTTTATAAGTGCTTTGCTGAGGTTACGAGGGTGTGCATCCCCAAGTACAGTTGCTCAGTCAAAATATGTAATTTTTTATCTATAAAAGTTTAGCCACCGTTCTATCACCACTCTCTCTTCATGCCCTGGCTTCGGGAAGTGTAGGCAGGGTTTCAGATCGACTCCGTGCTGATAGGATAATATGCTTTTTCACTACCAGTCAGTCACCACAGCGCTTCGCAAACAAAAAAAAGGAAGTGAAAAGTGACAAATTTGACAAGAAAAACAGAATAGTTAAGATGTAATGCTTAAAAAATTATACTATAATGTTGCCGTGATTGCTTACGTCTAAAGGACAATTCGGGGAATGCCAGCAGGGACCCGGGGTCTGCCTAAAGAACACCAGTGCTGGAGAAGCAGCGGGCGGAACACGGTCCTTCGCAGGGAAGCAAGACCAGCCCGCCCAGTCAGCAGTAGACGGGAGTCCCTTTAACAGGACCACGACTCACCGTCGGTGTTCCTCTCAGTGTGTTCACACAGCTATCTAAAAATTAAAAGTTAACAATAATACCACCACGATTGTGGAGCACAATGTGCAGATCAACTGCACATCATATGCGGCCACATGCATGGTTTGACTCAACGACGACCGTCACCAAAGTGCACACAAAAACACCCAAATAACAAAATAAACCTAAAGAACACCAGTGCTGGAGAAGCAGCAGGCGGAACGTGGTCCTTCGCAGGGAAGTAAGCCCAGCCTGCCCGGTCAGCGGTAGACAGGAGTCCCTTTGCAGGACCACAACTCACCGTCGCCAATGGCACTCCTCTCAGTGTGCTCACACAGCTACCTAAAAATTAAAAGTTAATAATAATACCACCATGATTGTGGAACAGAATGCCCACATCAATTGCATATCATGTGGGCACATGCACAGTTTGACTAAATGACGACCATCACCAAACTGCACACAAAAACACCCAAATAATGAAATGAATAATTTAAATGTTTACTGACAAATGGACAACACTGATTCAACAGTTGCAGCCAAACAGGTCATTCTGCTGTGTCTAATAATGTTCGGTGCTATGTACTTACAATATTGCTGAAATATAAAAGGATGCACGAGAATGAGCTGCACGGTGGCGCAGTGGTTAGCACTGTGGCAGCACAGTTTACCCTCGGCCGGGGGATCGTGGGTATCGTGAGATCGTGGGTTCGATCCCCGCCCCCGACCAACAGTGATCTGTGTGGAGTTTGCATGTTCTCCCCGTGTTGCGTGGGTTTACTCCGGGATTTCTCCGGTTTCCTCCCACATGCCAAAAACATGCAGGTTAGGGATACAGGGCGCTTGCGCACGCAGCGTCCGGCAGCTGGTGGCTTGTCACCAGACTGCAAAACAAATCTACCTACGGGTACAAAACAAGTAACATATATATATACGTATATATATATATATATATATATATATATATATATTTGTAAACCTCACGACCTGTGTGACAGGGACTGCCATTGGCGCATCGGCCTGTTCAGCCACAGGCGGTGCTGTTCCAGCAGAGTAGACGTTTAGGATTCTCTTCCATGGTCATCATAGACCGACGGAGGCCGATGGATGTAAACGTGTCCTGTTATAGTATATAACGTATCAGATACCGGCGACACCAGCAGAGATTGTTTTACTATCCACAGGTCAGTAAAAATGCCACCAAAGAAGGAGGAAATGGAAGAGATCAAAAAATCTCTGAACTTCTTGTCAGAAGAACTGACCAAAGTGGTTAGTCAGCAGGCTAAAATAATAGAGCTAATGGAAGATGTCCGAGAATTAAAATTAGCAATTAAGGAAAAAGACAAAAAAATTGCAGACTTGGAGCGACGCGTCGAGGATCTTGAACAATGTTCTCATATGGATGATCTAATTATAAGTGGACTAGACATTAAATATCAATCATATGCTCATGCTACAGCAGGATTGAGAGGAGAGGATGCTCCCCTGAGTGAATCAGTCTCCCTGGAAAACCAGATGCTTCAGTTCCTTGATAGTAGAGATATAAAGGTCAAAGCAAATGCAATTTCAGCCTGTCATGCTGTACCCAGAAAAGATAATAAAACGAAGAAATCAATTGTGATGCGCTTTGTGAACAGAAGGGTAAAGAATGACATACTGAGGCAGGCCAGAAAACTACGGGGAACAGAAGTTTACCTAAATGAACATCTAACAAAAACTAATGCTGAAATAGCACGGCAAGCACAAATGCTGAAAAGACAAAATAAGATACAGGCAACATGGACAAGAAATTGTAGAGTTTGGATCAAACTAAATGGAACACCTGAGTAAACAAAGAGTATAATAATCAGGGATGTTACTGACTTAAATAAATACAGATGAACACTGATTAAGAAAATTAAGACTATAAAAATCCATATCCACACACACGGCAAGAATAGTTCTTTTGACATACCATGTCAATGTACTTTAAAAAAATAAAAAAAATAAACAAAACAAACAAAAAAACTTATGACTGACTTGAGTAGACATCAATTATCCCAAGTTGGAGGAAGTCATTTGACACAGAGTGAGGAAATTCAAACTGAAAATATGCCATTATCCTGAACATAAACTACAAGAGATGGAAAATGATATTGATCCTGATAACCACTTTTTCAATAATATTCATAATCATTGTGAATATTACATCGAAAAGCAATTCAAAAGTCAAGTGCAACTAGATGGTAAACTATCAATAATACACTTCAACAGCAGAAGTCTTAACAAAAACTTTCCACAGATTCAGGACTATTTAAAACAGCTAGACAGAAAATTTACAGCTATCGCAGTCTCTGAAACTTGGCTTAATGAAGAGCAGGCTCCCCTGATGGCAATAGAGGGATATCAGATGTTTCATGTTAACAGATCTCAAAAAAAGGGTGGTGGTGTTGCACTGTACAGTGGGGCAAAAAAGTATTTAGTCAGCCACCAATTGTGCAAGTTCTCCCACTTAAAAGATGAGAGAGGTCTCCAATTTTCATCATAGGTATACCTCAACTATGAGAGACAAAATGAGAAAAAAAAAATCCAGAAAATCACATTGAAGGATTTTTAATGAATTAATTGGTAAACTCCTCGGTAAAATAAGTATTTGGTCACCTACAAACAAGCAAGATTTCTGGCTCTCATAGACCTGTAACTTCTTCTTTAAGAGGCTCCTCTGTCCTCCACTCGTTACCTGTATTAATGGCACCTGTTTGAACTCATTATCAGTATAAAAGACACCTGTCCACAACCTCAAACAGTCAGACTCCAAACTCCACTATGGCCAAGACCAAAGAGCTGTCAAAGGACACCAGAAACAAAATTGTAGACCTGCACCAGGCTGGGAAGACTGAATCTGCAATAGGTAAGCAGCTTGGTGTGAAGAAATCAACTGTGGGAGCAATTATTAGAAAATGGAAGACATACAAGACCACTGATAATCTCCCTCGATCTGGGGCTCCACGCAAGATCTCACCCCGTGAGGTCAAAATGATCATGAGAATGGTGAGCAAAAATCCCATAACCACACGGGGGGACCTAGTGAATGACCTGCAGAGAGCTGGGACCAAAGTAACAAAGGTTACATCAGTAACACACTACGCCGCCAGGGACTCAAATCCTGCAGTGCCAGACGTGTCCCCCTGCTTAAGCCAGTACATGTTCAGGCCTGTCTGAAGTTTGCTAGAGAACATTTGGATGATCCAGAAGAGGACTGGGAGAATGTCATATGGTCAGATGAAACCAAAATAGAATTTTTTGGTAAAAACTCAACTTGTCATGTTTGGAGGAGAAAGAACACCATACCTACTGTGAAGCATGGGGGTGAAAACATCATACTTTGGGGCTGTTTTTCTGCAAAGGGACCAGGACGACTGATCCATGTAAAGGAAAAAATGAACGGGGCCATGTATCGTGAGATTTTGAGTGAAAACCTCCTTCCATCAGCAAGGGCATTGAAGATGAAACATGGCTGGGTCTTTCAGCATGACAATGATCCCAAACACACCGCCCAGGCAACGAAGGAGTGGCTTCGTAAGAAGCATTTCAAGGTCCTGGAGTGGCCTAGCCAGTCTCCAGATCTCAACCCCATAGAAAATCTTTGGAGGGAGTTGAAAATCTGTGTTGCCCAGCGACAGCCCCAAAACATCACTGCTCTAGAGGAGATCTGCATGGAAGAATGGGCCAAAATACCAGCAACAGTGTGTGAAAACCGTGTGAAAACTTACAGAAAACATCTGACCTCTGTCATTGCCAACAAAGGGTATATAACAAAGTATTGAGATGAACTTTTGTTATTGACCAAATACTTATTTTACCGAGGAATTTACCAATTAATTCATTAAAAATCCTTCAATGTGATTTTCTGGATTTTTTTTCTCATTTTGTCTCTCATAGTTGAGGTATACCTATGATGAAAATTGGAGACCTCTCTCATCTTTTAAGTGGGAGAACTTGCACAATTGGTGGCTGACTAAATACTTTTTTACCCCACTGTATATTGATGACCTGTATAGGTGTAAGCTTGTAAATGGAATGTCCTTTGCACTACCAGGGATTTTGGAATGTGTTACTGTTGAGACTGACCAAGATAAAACAAAAAATCTAATTATAAGTTGTATATATAGAACGCCGGGAACTTGCATTGAGACATTCAGAGATAAATTAGTTGAGCTGTACAATAATATTACTAGTAAGAAAATGGTAGTAATTTGTGGAGATTTCAATATTGATTTACTGAATCCATATCAACAAAATGTAATTACAGAGTTCATGAATTCTATGTACAGCCATGAGTCTATATCCCACAATAACACATCCCAGTAGAATCACAGTCCACACTGCTACACTTATTGACAACCTGTTTGTTAATATTATTGATAAGAAAATAGAAAGTGGATTATTGATAAATGATATAAGTGACCATTTGCCAACCTTTGCACTTATCCATGGCCACACGGGGGCCAATACAGAAAAAATTTTAAAATCGTTCAGATACAAATCACAAAATGCAATCAGTTCTTTTAAAGAAGACTTGCTGAAGCAAGACTGGACAAAAGTCTATGTATCAGATTTAAATGAAGCCTATGACACATTTATAAACATTGTAACCACTCTTTATGAAAAACATTGTCCATTAGTAAAGAAAAAGCTTAAACATAAATTTGCCGATAAGCCATGGTTAACCAAAGGATTACAAAAGGCATGTAAAAAGAAAAATTTATTATATAAAGCTTTTCTAAAGAAAAGGACAAAAGAAGCAGAGCAGCAGTATAAAACATACAAAAATAAGTTAACATATATAATAAGATGTAGTAAAAGAGACTATTACAGTAAAGAACTGGAGAAAAACAGAGACAATATTAAAAATACATGGACAATACTTAACAATATTCTTGGAAATAAGAACAGAAATACAAGCTACCCAACCAATTTTTCAAAAAATAATAAAACGACTCAGAGTGTGAATGCAGCTTCACCTGCAGATGAATTTAATAACTTTTTTGTTAACATTGGTCCTAATTTGGCTCGAGAAATACCCATTACGGCACCCACAGGTGATACAATAAGCAAAAACACTGCTATAAAAGACTCCATTTTCATAAAGAACACAGACGAGAGAGAGGTCATTGAAATCGTTAAATCGTTTAAAAGTAAAACATCTATGGACTGCAGGAATTCAACAATTAAGTAGGCAGTTCGACCCTGCCCGTAAAGAGCTGCGCAACCTCGGGATTCGTCACGGAGTGATTCATCCGGCAAGACTGCTGGTCACATATAAGGGCAGAACCCACATCTTCAAGACCCCTCAAGAGGCGCAGGAGCTCATTAAGCAGATCCAGGAAGAGACCGGTGGGAGCTAAGCATGAACATGATAAAGGTAGAACATTTAAGCATTTGTACAGGCATCTGATTGATCTGAAACATATAACATGTCTACAAAATACAGATTGTATTATTAAAAAAAAAAAAAAAAAAAAAAACCTATGATGTACAAAGTTGCTATAAAACTTTGAAGTTATGTTGGAAAAACTACAGAAGAGAGTTAATGTCATTAAAAAAGTAGTAGAGTCAGGGTGATTGAGAGGAGAAAGAGAGAGTGGTTTGACTGATCCTCGTAGGTGTGGAACAGTCACTAGCTATAACGGGAGATGGAATTTTTTTTTGATTTTGGGGGGATTACCATGAATGTGGGGAAAGGGAATTTGTTTTTGTGTAGTTTGTAGGATGAATGTTCAACCATCCATGTTTTTGCTTCTCTGTATGAGCATGTTTATATTGCAAGGTAATCTCAAACTCCTTATTGATCATAGATCAAAGCATTAATCTTAATTTAACTTCATGGAATTGCGGAGGTCTACAAAATCTAAAAAAACTTAAACAAGTTATGAATAAAATAAAAGACATAGTGCGGTGGCATGAAATAAAGCAGCATAGTTGGAGGTTTTAAGTAGAATTTTATTATAATAACGCCGTCACGAGCTCCGCTCCCGGCGCCGTGCATGAGCGCCGGTGAGCAAGCCCATGGCTCTCAGTAAAGACACAGAGTGCGTGTCTGCAGCAGAGGTTGAAGTGAGACAGAGTTTGCGTTACAGAGTTGCAGCATATATACTCGACTACAACAATACATCAAGGGCATACCCCAGTGGTTGGTATGATCAAAGAGATAACAGAACAGGCATAAGACATTTGCATTTGAGAGACATATTGATCTCAGTCCCTAGGTCACAGTGAGGACAGGACGCATGAGTACAATGCATGAAAGGCAACAATTAACATCACAGAGGTGAGCCAGACGAAACGCGTCTGCCTGTAGACATTAATACACATTACACTGTTCTGTTACTTGCTCTAGCCGAGCGCTGTGTTTGACCAGTCTTTTTGTGGAGATTTACCTCAAAGCACATCTACATATGTAAGATGACAAGATGCATGAACACTTTAACTTCACGGTTGTAAACGCAGCATGCAGCGTAAAAACCCAGGAGTGCGAGCTGACTGTCTCAGTGTTCTGTCTGTGTGTTGTGGGGGTTTAATCAAACCGCTACACTGCTCCCCCCCCAGAGGGAAACGGTAGGGGACCGTGACCTCGATGTTGCAGTCCGGGCAGCGAGCAGGGAAAAGCTCTGAGCAGGAGGAGGGGGGGGTAGTACATGCTGACCGGGCGCGGGAAAATTGTTCCAGTCGCGCCAAGAGTGTTTGCTGCTCCGCGATGTCCCGTCTGAACATGCAGAGATCAGAAGAAGAAAAATTAGTCTCTGGCTCCTCTCGTGGCCATGAAGAAAAGCAGGAGCGGCTGTAAGAAAAAAAATAAACAAAAGCAGAGGGACTGGCGTGTTGGCTTTAGGTGCAGAAGCAACCCCAAAGCCCCCGGGAACAGCTGACGGCTGAAATCCCTTTGTGCCGTGGCTAAGACCATTAAAAAATCCAGTGGCGAGCTGCGTGCTTGCTTCAGGTGAACGAGCAGCCCTGAAGGTTCTGTGAGCAGCGGCGGAGGACGATGGCGGTCTGTGGAGCCGTTACTTGTCCCGTGCGTGGGTGGGCCGCTGGAGAGGAGAACCAGGGTGCAGAAACTTGGTGGAGATCGGCGCAGACGGCGCCGATAAAAATCCAGGTTGAGCTGTGGCTGTAGATTGGCCATGGTGCGTTGGAGCGGTGAGAGGAAATAGACGATCTTTTGTCCCTCAGGCTCGTGCAGATGCGTTGGAGCGGTGGGAGGGAATAGACGATCTTGGGCACTGCTCGGCCGTGGTGCGTTCAGGCCCGCGTGTTGCGTTCTCCGCCAGCCCTGGAGGACGCCGTCGTGGAGAAGGGACGAGGTGCCCGCGCTCTCGTGTGGAGGAACTGCGAGCGCGGCCGGTCCAGCGTGGATGAGCAGATCTCAGACGTGCAGATCTCATCCTGAAGAACGGGTCACCAGTGCAGCTGTCCAGCTCAGAAGGTTGCTTTCGCACAAAACGTGTGCGTGTTCAAGGGGTCACCAGTGCGGCGGCATGAAATAAAGCGGCGTTGTTGGAGGTTTTAAGTAGAGTTTTATTATCATACCGCCGTCACGAGCTCCGCTCCCGGCGCCATGCATGAGCGCCGGTGAGCGAGCCCACGGCTCTCAGTAAAGACACAGAGTGCGTGTCTGCAGCAGAGGTTGAAGTGAGAGAGAGTTTGCGTTACAGAGTTGCAGCATATATACTCGACTACAACAATACATCAAGGGCATACCCCAGCGGTTGGTATGATCAAAGAGATAACAGAACAGGCATAAGACATTTGCATTTGAGAGACATATTGATCTCAGTCCCTAGGTCACAGTGAGGACAGGACGCATGAGTACAATTCATGAAAGGCAACAATTAACATCACAGAGGTGAGCCAGACGAAACGCGTCTGCCTGTAGACATTAATACACATTACACTGTTCTGTTACTTGCTCTAGCCGAGCGCTGTGTTTGACCAGTCTTTTTGTGGAGATTTACCTCAAAGCACATCTACATATGTAAGATGACAAGATGCATGAACACTTTAACTTCACGGTTGTAAACGCAGCATGCAGCGTAAAAACCCAGGAGTGCGAGCTGACTGTCTCAGTGTTCTGTCTGTGTGTTGTGGGGGTTTAATCAAACCGCTACAATAGATTCAAAAATTGTGTTTTTACAAGAAACTCATCTAATAGAGGAGGATGTAAAAAGAATTAGGAGAAGATGGCAAGGAAATGTGTTCACCTCATCATTTTCATCCCGAGCCAGGGGAGTTATGACTCTCATACATAAAACAGTCCAATTTCAAATGAAAAATGTAATTGGAGACAAATTTGGAAGATATCTAATCATCCAAGGATCTTTGTTATTAGAAAATATAAATCTAGTGAACTTATACGGTCCCAATACTGATGATCAAAACTTCTTTGTTAATTTATTTCTTACTTTATCATCACTCACAGGGCAACATATAATAGCAGGGGATTTTAATTGTACATTGAATCCCAGTATAGATAGATCAACAGGACTGGACTGTACGCACAATGGATGCAGGATGACCATTAATCATTTTATGAAAGAATTGAGATTGCTAGATATCCATCCATCCATCCATCCATCTTCTACCGCTTTTCCGGAGGTCCGGGTCGCGGAGGTAGCAGTTCAAGCAGAGAAGCCCAGACTTCCCTCTCCCCAGCCACCTGCTCCAGCTCTTCAGAGGGGATACCAAGGCGTTCCCAGACCAGCTGGGAGACATAGTCTCTCCACCGAGTCCTGGGTCTGCCCCGGGGTCTCCTCCCAGTGGGACATGCCTGAAACACCTCAAGTGGGAGGCGTCCAGGAGGCATCCTAATCAGATGCCCATACCACCTCAACTGACTCCTTTCAATGTGGAGGAGCAGCGGTTCTACTCTGAGCCTCTCCCGGATGACTGAGCTCCTCACCCTATCTCTGAGGGTGAGTCCAGCAATCCTACGGAGAAAGCTCATTTCAGCCGCTTGTATCCGCGATCTCGTTCTTTCGGTCATTACCCAAAGCTCGTGACCGTAGGTGAGAGTAGGAACGTAGATTGACTGGTAAATCGACAGCTTTGCCTTAGAACTAAGCTCCCTCTTCACCACAACAGACCGGTACAACGTCCGCATCACTGCAGATGCTGCTCCAATCCGTCTGTCGATCTCTCGCTCCATTTTCCCCTCACTCGTGAACAAGACCCCAAGATACTTAAACTCCTCCACTTGGGGCAGGAGCCTGTCCCCAACCCGGAGAGGACAATCCACCTTTTTCCGGCTGAGGACCATGGACTCGGACTTGGAGGTGCTGATTCTCATCCCAGCCGCTTCACACTCAGCGGCAAACCGTCCCAGCAAGAGCTGTAGGTCATTGCTGGATGAAGCCAACAGGACAACATCATCTGCAAACAACAGAGATGAGATCCTGTGGTCACCAAGCATGACACCCTCCATTCCCTGGCTGCGCCTAGAAATCCTGTCCATAAAAATTATGAACAGGATCGGTGACAAAGGGCAGCCCTGGCGGAGCCCAACTCTCACTGGGAATGACTCCGACCGAGTGTTGGCAATACGAACTAAACTCTCACAACGGTCGTACAGAGACCGAATAGCTCGTAACAACAAGCCTGACATTCTAATGTCTTATAGGTATTAGAATAACAAGAACAGGCTTTGACTTGTGGTTTCATTTCTCTCCATATATCTAGCAATTCCACGTATCAAAAGCCAGTTTAGAAAGCTGATCCCAAGCTTTCTAAACTGGCTTTTGGTACGTGGAATTGCTAGATATATGGAGAGAAATGAAACCACAAGTCAAAGCCTATTCTTGTTATTCTAATACCTATAAGACATTCTCACGTATTGACTACTTTTTGATCGCCACAGAATTAAGGTCCAAAATTCAAAACTGTTTCTATGATAACATCGTGATCTCTGATCATACACCCTGCTGTCTAATATATGTAGATAAGAAGTTGACAAAGGATCCAGGTAGGTGGCATTTTCAGCATAAATGGCTTCAGGATGAGGAATTTGTTAAGTACATAGAAAAACAGATGAGTTCTTTGATATCAATACTACACAAACATCAGCATGTATAAAGTGGGAGGCTTTCAAAGCTTTTATAAGGGGGCATATTATTAGTTATACAGGTTCAAAATCGAAGAAGACTCGAGAGGAGAGAGTCCAATTGGAATGTAAAATAAAAATTCTTCAAGAAAAAGTGCATGCAGGAAGTAACCCACAGTTAAAGAACGAATTACTGATTCTGAGAGCTGAATATGACAAAAAAATCAGCGAATAGAGCTGCCTCGAGTCTTCTAAGATTGAAGCAAACTTTTTATGAACAAGGTGAAAAATCAGGAAAATTACTGGCATGGCAGATTAAACAATTAGAATTTAAAACACCAATTACCAGTATTATAAGTAACGGACAGGCAGTTATAGATCCTTTAGAAATTAATAGTGCCTTTAGAGATTATTATGAAAAACTATATGATACAAAAAATGAAACTGACTTAACAAAACTAAATGGGTTTTTGGATGGATTATCTATACCGTGTATTCCAAATGAAAACAGGGAGATACTGGAGTCTAAAATTAGTCAAGAAGAAGTTGGGCTAGCCATTGATAATATGAAATCAGGAAAAAGAGCAGGACCAGATGGTCTTCCAGTTGACCTCTATAAAAAATTTAAGAATAAATTAATAAAACCACTTTTGGAAATGGTTTTAGAAGCATTTCAAAATAGTAATTTACCACCATACATGAATAATGCCTTAATTATACTGTTGCCAAAACCAGGTAAACCCCTAATAAATGTAAAAACATGAGACCAATAAGCCTATTAAATGCTGACCTTAAGATAATCTGTAAAATTTTAGCAAGACGACTACAAGAAATATTACCAAATATTATTAACCGAGATCAAAATGGCTTTATAATGGGAAGACAAGGCTTCCATAATGTAAGAAGACTATTTAATATTATTTATTCCAATAAAGAAGCACCGGATACAGCTCTCCTATCATTGGACGCCGAAAAGGCCTTTGATAGGGCCATTCAACCCTATCTTTTTGAAGTCCTTCAAAGGTTTGGACTTGGAAATAATTTCATAAAATGGGTTCAGATAATATACAATAATGCTACAGCAGAAATCCTAACAAACAGCAATATCTCAAAATCAATAGAGGATGTCGACAAGGCTGTCCACTTTCACCCTTATTGTTTACTATGGCAATTGAACCTTTAGCGATGGCAGTACGTTTACATCCACAAATATATGGAATTAAAGTAGGACCAACAGAACATAAAATCTCCCTGTATGCCGATGACATAATTTTATTTATGTCGAATTTTAAAAAATCAATTTTGACCTTGTTAAATTTAATAAAGAACTTTGGGGAAATATCAGGATATAAAATAAATAAAGCTAAATCTTCAATATTAATCAAGGCAGACTAAGGGGAAATGCAGCATGAATAAGGCTTGACTGTCCGACAGAAACATGAGTTTATTAAAGTACTTTAAACGTGGAAAAAAAAAAATCAGAAGAGGTGTAAGCACTGGAGGCATTTATCATGGTTTTAACCCACTGGAAACGGGAGCAGTAACGGAAGAGTCACTTAGCTAACAGATGTGGTTAGAATTCAAATGCAGCCAGCTTCATATGAAGGGAAAGGCAAGGGGGACTGATGAATTGCTGAGTATATATTTTACCAGCCACTACAATATTAAGTTATGTTCCCAATTATGTACCTGGCAAGGTTAAGATGACCGAAATTCACGAAGTCAATGACTTTAATCCATCAGCAGCCTTCAGACAAACTAAACGTGCCAGCATTTGGATTTCAAAATAAGGGAGGTTTTTCTTGGCGGTGAGGAGATTTCTAAAAAAAAAAAAAAAAACTATAAATATATAGAAATATTATAACAGAAATAATGGCATCCTTGGTCATTTAAGTTAATTTAAATCATTAAATACAATTTTATTAATTTTTTTCTTTGTAATGAGAGTTAAATTATTGTTCTGTTCTGACCGCAAAGTTATGGTCAAAAATATAAATTGTTATAAGGAAAAAGTAAAAAAAAAAAAAATACCAGTCTGTTACAAATTTATTTAAAAAACAGAAATTTTATTTAAAAAAAACAGACAAAAATAAGCCATAAAATAATCCACAAATTTATAATAAAGTTTCAAATGTACAAGAAAAGTCAATTTTACAAGAGGAAATTACAAATTTGAGGAAAATGGTTTCAAATTTAGATAAATTTACAGAGAAAAGTAGAAAACTATAAGAAAATTGTTATAAATTTTGGAGATAAACATCAAACCTTCAAGACTGAAGTCATTACTCAAGTTTTAAGTGGGTGCTCTTTGTACCCTTAACTAGAAATTTTTGGTTGTCTCCTTTAATTTACATGGCACTTGATATTTTCTAACCTGTTTGTATACCACCATAGACAGAGAGAGAACCTGAATTAGACAGAGCTCAGAGAGAGCAAGATGAGACAGAAGAGAGGAGCCAAGGAGAGGAAAGTGTTCAGGCAGAGGGTCCAGGAGAGGTGAGAGCAGAGGAAGAAGAGAAGGATGACACCAGTAAAAAGTCCAAATACAGGACGTCTGGGTGGGACCCCAAATGGCCCAATATTCCAACATTCAATCCTTGGTTGTACAATACTTCAAATGGTAAGTTCCACATGCACAGCAGTGGCTCAGGAGGAAGAGCGGGTCGTCCAATAACCAGATGGTTGGCGGTTCGAATCCCGCTCTCCCCAGATATCCTGCCGTTGTGTCCCTGGGCAAGATACTTTACCCACCTTGCCTCCAGTGTCCATAACACTGGGTATGAATGTGTGTAACTGTTTGGTGGTGGCCGGAGAGGCCGTTGGCCCAGATTGACAGCCACATTTCCATCAGTCTGCCCCAGGGCAGCTGTGGCTACAGTAGTAGCTTGCCACTACCATTGTCTGTCTGGGGTGAATGAATAATGTATCTGTAAAAAGCATCTTTGAGTGTCTATGATAAAGCACTATTTAAATCTGATGCATTATTATATGCAAAGTTACTGTGCAAAATAAAAAAAAGAAATAAATAGTATAAAATTAACATATTCATACACACGTGTTTTCTGCCCCCCCAAAAAAATATCAGAGGAAACACTGACTCCCATTCCCCAGAGTGCAAGATACAACACCTATCAGTAGGGGTGGGTTCAAAAGATCGATACAACGATATGGATCGATCCACATTTGACTGAGCCGATATCGATCCACAAAATCCGCGGATTGATCTTTTAATATAACATTTTTACGTCTGTGAACGTCTGCTGAGTCTGATCGGGTCGAAACCGGGTCAGTGAGCCAGGAACCACGGCCAAGAACCATAAACAGCTGACACGCTAACGGAGCTAACAGCTAACAAGCTAACGGATATGCTAGTTCTTCTTCTGTGGTGTCAAGACGGTTCTCATCCGGCAAGAGTTCCCTGCAGCACGTGCACACATCTTTACTTCCGTGTTTACATGAGCGGAGTTATTAACGTGCGTGTCTCTTAATTTATCAACAAAAGTCACCGTAAAGACTGTCCTCAACAGCTTCCGAACATTTTTCATAAAGCGGGGATAAACAGATTTTTACTACATGCAGCTCTGTGTTGGAACATAAAGTTGACGATTGATAAACTGAAATGCATGGAGACTGGCTGAAATCCGTGAACAGAGGGGGAGACTTGGAGCTGCTGAGATTGTAAGTATAATAATATCATTTGTTTGTTTTAACATTTGTGTCGTAAATTAATAATTTATTCGACATGATGGTGGTTTCTTTTACAAACTATGGATGCAGTAGTTAATTGTTGGTTAAGCGCTGTGAATAAATGCAGAATAAAGGTATATTTTATGAGATTATAGACTTCTAGCACTTAAGTGAGAGATTTAAAGATAATAAATTGCAATAAAATTAAGATGGTAGAATTAATAAAGGCTGCAGTACGAGCAATTTTTACTCAATAGAACTGAACTGAAATGAACAAATCTTCCAGGAAATGAATTGAAACCCTTTTCAAAAATTGAAAGTTAATTTGTAGTTAAAATATAAACAACAAAAATGAAAAGAAACTAAATCGTTAAACCCTACTGTGGTGTGGAGATCTAAAAACATGATTATTAATTTTACCGTGAAATCTATTCTTTTCATCTCACTTTAGATGTGTGAAGACTGGGTTTCCACTCCAAGCTTCATCCAGCACTGAGACCTTCTGAAGGTCATAGGTCGTCAGTGGAAGACCATCCCTGCTTCATTCTGGATTTCAGCACAGAAGACCTCAACTTTTTCAGGGTCTTAGTTTTCCAATTCAAGATTCAAGAAGGTGCTGCCAGAATTTTCTCCACTCTAACATGCATTCAATGCAATTTAGTTGTTGTAATGACTAATTCTTTTATTTCTTTTTTAAATTTAAGTTCTCAGCAAGAATACAATGTTGGTCATTTTTGACAATTTTATTGAGCGTTTAATTCTAAATAAATCACTGTTTAACAGGAAATTTTTGGCAATCCTGGGCTTTTCTTGTGGCGTTACTTAGAATAGCATCACTGTAAACTATGGAAAAAGCAGCTGCTTTAAAATTTGTACTTCCTCACACAACTTTGAGTGCAAAAAACCTCTGCAAGTGCCATAACGTTTTGGAAAAGCCCCACAAATTCAGGCTTTTTGGGCCACAACAATCACAAAAACAGCTGACGAAATCCTGGAGGGACAGAAACACAATGAGAATATGCATGCATGCTTCATGTATTGAATTTGTTTACTTACTCTGGGTGGTTAACTTGACACTACACACCCTTTGCACTAAAGAAAGCACATGTGAACACTTTATGAAATCATGTTACACAACAAAAACTGCATTATTGTAACTGATTTTGGGTCAGTTCTTTATGTGATAATTTATATATGAACAAAGTTAGAGTATTCTTGGTACAATTTGCAGCATTAGGTCTCAAAGATTTTTGTTTACTGGGAAGTAAAATGGCTATTAAAATGGTAATTTCCCAGATCGAATCGGGATCGGATTGAATCGAATCGAATCGGAATTGAATCGATTCAGAATCTGAAGAATCGGAATCAAATCGATTCTGGAAATTAGGGATCCTTCCCAGCCCTCTCAGCCCCTCCAGGATTTCGCGGGATTTTTACCTCCGCCAAGGAGGTTATGTGATCATCGGCGTTGGTTTGTCTGTCTGTCTGTCTGTCTGTCTGTTTGTTAGCAAGATAACTCAAAAACTTATGGACGGATTTTCATGAAATTTTCACAGATTGTCAGAAATGGGGTATCCTACAGATGATTACATTTTGGTGGTGATCCGGATCACCGTCCAGAAGAAAACCGCCATTACGGAAAATGCCATTTTCGTGAATAACTACTGAACCACTAATCCTATCATTGTCAATCCAATTGCTAGTCATATGTTTTCATGGGCAAGGAATCTGAAAACGTACACACAAACACTGTATGGGGGGAACTGTGGCCGCCATTACGGAAAATGCCATTTTCGTGAATAACTACTGAACCACTAATCCTATCATTGTCAATCCAATTGCTAGTCATATGTTTTCATGGGCAAGGAATCTGAAAACGTACACACAAACACTGTATGGGGGGAACTGTGGCCGCCATTACGGAAAATGCCATTTTCGTGAATAACCACTGAACCACTAATCCTATCATTGTCAATCCAATTGCTAGTCATATGTTTCGTGGTCAAGGAATCTGAAAACGTACACACAAACACTGTATGGGGGGGAACTGTGGCCGCCATTACGGAAAATGCCATTTTCGTGAATAACTACTGAACCACTAATCCTATCATTGTCAATCCAATTGCTAGTCATATGTTTTCGTGGTCAAGGAATCTGAAAACGTACACACAAACACTGTATGGGGGGAACTGTGGCGCTTGGCGGAGGTCTGCGCTCTCCGAGTGCTTTTCTAGTTGTGATTGTTGCGGGCCATAAAGCCTGAATTTGCGGGAGCTTTTTTAAAAAGTTGTGATAAAAGTTGCTTTGTTTTTAGAGTGATTTCTGCACCAAAAGTTGTGGGAAGAATTCCAAATTTTAAAGCAGATGCTTTTTTCCAGTTTACTGCAGTGATATTCTATATAACAATACAATAAAAGCACAGGATTGTCAAAAATGTCCTGTTATAGTGATTTATAAACTAAGCAGAAACTTCCGCTATACAGAAAAACTCTTCTGTGCAACAGCAAATACAAACATTAACACAATATCCATTACAACAGCTAAATTGCATTGAATGCATGTTAAGGAGCATAGATTTGGAAATTATTGGCAGCACCTTCATTTGAAAACTCCATACGGTTCCCAACCACTCCATACCGAGTGAAGAGGAAAAAATAAATTATTCTGTTGCCCTGTATTGGCTATTGAAGTCTGTGTTTTTCTGAAGAAAAAAAAAAATACAGAGAATATTCTCTCTCTTTCCATGCCTACCTGTCTGTCTGCTGCATGTCGGTCTTCACACACACACATCTTTCATTTACAGCAGGATGGCCGGGATGGGGGGGGGGGGGGGGGGGGGTTGTCCATCCACACCAGAGATTCACAGTTTTAAAGCTCACTGACTAAATTGTTGTGTTGTTTATTATATTAAGCCTGCTTCATGCTACATTTCCCTCTAGTCCACTGTGGTCCATGTATGCTTTTGACGAGTCCAGAATGCACGTGGTGCTGCTCATGCTCACTTTTTTCATCTACCCAAGCCAAGCAGTTGACGCATGCGCACAACCATCATTTGTAGTTTCACTGCCGCCCGATAGGTAGCGCCAAGGTGCTGACACGCCACGATTTTCACCAACGAAGAAATGGCGGACTTCTTCACAAACTTTTGCTTCAAATAGGGGCGGCAAGGTGGCGGAGTGGTTAGCACTGCGGCAGCACAGCAACTCACCCTTGGCCGGGGGAACCTGGGTTCAATCCCAGCCCCCGACCAACAGTGATCTGTGTGGAGTTTGCATGTTCTCCCCGTGCCTGTGTGGGTTTACGCCGGGATTTCTCCAGTTTCCTCCCACATGCCAAAAACATGCAAGTTAGGTTAATTGGCATCAAACTGGGGATTCTAAATTGTCCTTAGGTATGACTGTGAGAGTGAATGGTTGTCTGTCTCTCTGTGTTGGCCCTGCGATGGACTGGAGATCTGTCCAGGGTGTACCATGCCTCTCGCCCAAAGATGCTGGGATAGGCTCCAGCCCCCGCCCCCCCCGCGACCCGAAAAGGATTAAGCGGAAGAAGATGAATGAATGAATATAGAGTCCATTTCTGCTGTTTGACTTCCCAGTTTTCACTCCTTTTCCACGGAGATGCTGCTGCCGCTGTGAAAGAAAGTATGTATGCATGATTCATGTATGTTTTTATTCTAGTTTTCCGCCTCCTCATTGTCTTCTTCATCTGCTGATGTATTTTGTGTCAATATCGCCACCTCGTGAATGGGACGTTCAGTCTTGCGCATACGCTTTTCAACGCGTTCAGGTCATGGGCAGGCGGCGCGGTCACAAAATTTGGGCTGCACGCAGTCATCCGCGGTCAAGCACTGCGGACACTAGCAGAGTGGAAACGATGATGTAAATTTTGTCACACGAGGTTTCCGGTTACGTGTTTGCGGACAGCAGAGGTGTAGCATGAAGCACGCTTTAATATGTTGTATTATTGTATGATATGGGTGGTGGCTCCGCCTTTCCGGTTCCGCCGCCACCCGGGGTATTAAGAGCCTATGCCGAAGAAGCACAGCCTCTCTGACCACCTCTCTGCCTAGCGGGAGCATCTGTTAGTAATACTGTGAGTCATATAATAAAGTCCTGTTCAGTTCACCACTCGCCTCATCATTGTGCCACGTTTTACGGCCATAACATTTGGCGACAAGGATAAAGTATGGATGCAGGCGTGTCATCTTTTCGGCCGTTTTTGGAGACTGCAGGGGAGCCTCCGGTGCCTTGGACGAGGTGGTTCGCCGCGTTTCAGAACTATCTAGTGGCACTAAACATTGGCGAACTGAAGAAGGTACGAGCAAGGGCAATTTTGATTCATAATTTGGGTATGGAAGAACAGCATATCCTTTCTACTTTGGGAGCTAGCGATAGCTTTGATGATGTGGTTGAGCGAATGGCGGGACATTTTCGCGTGCCTACAAATGTCATCGTCAGGAGGGTCCAGTTTCGGCAGCGCCTCCAGCGGGCCAGCAAGTCGGTGCAGCACTACGTTGCACACTTGCAGCAGCTGGCTGGGAACTGCCAGTTTGGGGAGTTGGAAGAAGAAATGGTCCACGACCCGCTGGTGGAGCACACGCTGTGTTCGTCAGCTCGTTCGAGATTGCTTACACACTTCAGCAAATTAACTTTAGCCACGGCTGTGGAAATAGCCCAGCAGTGTGAAGCGGCGGACATGTTATCACACGACATCGGTGAGAGAGCCATGCTACCCCGCCATGACTCACAATCGATGACACAGGCTGTGGATCTGGACAGCGAAGACAGCAAGAAAGAGGAATCCGCTGCAGCTGTAAAGATGAGGTCCGCCCTGGGATCACTCAGATGTTCGGGTTGTGGGTCCACTAAGCACCGGTACAGGGCTAGAGAGTGTCCGACAAGAGGTAAACACTGTGGCAAGTGTGGACTCCTGCATCACTTTGCCAGGGCCTGTAAGACGTTCGAGAGAGGGGAACAGCGACACAAACCGGACACCCCTGCTCCAACTTCCACGGTTATCCACACCGTTTCCCCGGACACCGACGGCCGTATGTATTGTATGGTTGAACTGGATGGTGTGGAGGTACCATTACTGGCTGACACGGGCGCAGTGAGGTCAGTGTTGAGTTGGCCCACCGTGAAGAGTTTTTTCCCATACTACCAACTGAGAGGTCATTTAAAGCCATTATGCAGCTATCGAGGAAGGAGGCTGCCCATCGTGGGTTCGGTAGAGCTGATGGCTCATTACAAGTCATCGATGGTATTGACGAAAATGTGATGGGGTGCGATCTTCTCTATGGACTGGGGTTTTCCATCAGCAGCAGCGTTAGCAAAGAGTGGTCAGGCTGCTGTTTATGGGAACGACCGATGCCGGCAGTGGTGGATGATGCAGTATGGAACGAACCTTGGCCTAGTAATCTGGAAAGTGAGCAGGACCAACCCCATCCAGGGCTGTTGCGGGACAGTTCCTGCGCCAGAGCCCAAGTCACCCTAGCTGAGGGAACTGGGTGGCGCTGTGGGACGCCCGTGATGGTGGATGGAGCCGAGTGGCTGACTCATTCTGCTTCTGGAGTTCGGCTGGAAGGTACCGAAGAGCAGGGGGTCACAACGGCTTTGCTGGCGTCTAAAATGAAAGGTTAAACAACGGGCCACGCAGGAACACTGGAAGCTGAGCAGGGCTCCTCTGGGGGTCGCTGATTTGGTCCGACCCAGAGCAGAGGACCAGTTGAGAGAAGCCCACAGGAAGCGGAGGAGACAAGAGGACCAGGAGCAGCTACAGGTGATGGCTGTCCAGGAGGACAGTTACCTGCAGCTGACAGATGGTACGGAGAGACACCCCAACGAGCTGCGGCGTGTTTATGAGGAAGGTGAGGCACTTCAGTGCCGGCGTGGGTCATCCCCGGATGCCAAGAAGAGGCGATGCTCTGGTGGCAACCTGCATGACCTGTCTCCGCGGGGGGGGGGGGGGGGGGGGCTCTCCATGGAGTGTGACTGATGAGTTAAAGGGGGCCATGTGTTTACGGTGTGTTAGTATTGACTACCCATGTGAAAAAGGAAAACCCAAGTACTGTTTGTGTTAACATGTTTGGGGGTTTGTTTTACTGTGTGAACTGCTAAATATTAATGTGTGCATTGTTCTGGTTACATAGGCAGTATGTCAATATGGTTAATACAAAAAATTACTATGTGAGCTGTCCATGGTGCTGAGTGATTGTCTGACGTGTTCAGCACATGGGGCTGTGGTGTGGGCTGCCCAGGTTGTGGGGTTGATGTATATATTGACATTTAAATAAAAAAAAAAAAAAAAAAATCCAAGATGGCGCCGCGGATGGCAGCCACTGGCTTCTGCTCTCTGATGTTTTTGATAATTTTGTGTGTTTTTTTGGACTTCTGCTCTTCCGTCCGAATCACCTATTCAAGGGAGGAACTACTTTCACTCAGACTACCTCTCAATGCAACTTCTCCGCCAGTTGCTGCTGCTGATCTGAAGTTTTTTCAGTCAATCTTAGCTGTGGGAGCAGCGGCTATTGGCGCTGGCCGGAAACGAAGGCGGCGTGGTAAACGTGCCGGTGCGCTAGTCAGGCTGAAGAAACGAGGATTTCGCACGCCGCTCCCATCGATCCATCTGGCAAATATCCGCAGTTTGGCGAACAAAATGGATGAACTGCTGCTCCTGACTCACAAAAACCGGGATTTTAGCAGATCTGGCACCCTTTGTTTCACGGAGTCCTGGCTGAGTGAACACATCCCGGACAGCGCGGTCCGCCTGGATGGATTCCAGCTGTTTCGCGCTGATCGCAGCCAAGAATTCTCTGGAAAGACTAAAGGTGGTGGAATCTGCTTCTACATAAACGAAGGTTGGTGTACTGATGTCACAGTGTTGAAGAAGTTTTGTAGCCCTAACCTAGAGTCACTGTTCATAAACTGTAAACCCTTTTATTCACCGCGAGAGTTCTCCTCATTTATTCTGGTCGGAATTTATATCCCGCCTGCTGCTTCTACAACAGAGGCCCTGCAGCACCTCGCTGACCAGATAGCAGACGTGGAGGAAAAACATCCAGACTCTCTGCTTATCATTCTGGGTGATTTCAATAGAGCTAATCTCACAAATGAGCTTCCTAAATACAGACAGCATATTAAATGTCCCACCAGGGACACAAATACACTCGACCACTGTTACACAGTTTTAAGAAATGCCTATCATGCCGTCCCCCGTGCAGCTCTGGGTTTTTCTAACCACCGTCTGCTCCATCTTATTCCAACATACAGACAGAAACTAAAAACTTCCAAGTCTGTTGTAAGGACTGTGAAGAAATGGACTGAGGAATCAAAGCTGAAGTTACAAGCCTGCTTTGACTGCACAGATTGGAGTGTTTTTGAAGCTGCAGCCATTAACTTAAATGAACTCACTGACACTGTGACGTCATACATCTGTTTCTGCGAGGACATGTGTGTGCAGACCAAGACCTTCTGCATATACAACAACAATAAACCCTGGTTCATTCCTAAACTGAAGCAGCTACGTCAGACCAAGGAGGAGGCCTACAGGACTGGTGACTGGACTCTGTACAAGCGGGCCAGAAACATGCTGACGAAGGAGATCAGGCTTGCTAAGAGGAGCTACAGTGTGAAGTTACAAAAAAACTTCTCAGCCAACAACTCTGCTTCTGTCTGGAGAGGCCTGCAGAATATCACCAACTACAGGAGACCATCCCCCCACCCTGTGGAAAACCTCCAGCTGGCTAATGACCTAAACAGCTTTTACTGCAGGTTTGAAAAGAACCTACAGTTCTCACCTCCCACCCACACAAAAGGATTATCTGCAGCCCCAGGAACTCCATCCCTCCTCCACTCTGACCTCCCACCAGCACTAACGATCTGTGAAGAGGAGGTGCGCAGGGTCTTTCAGAGACAAAAGATCAAGAAGGCTGCAGGACCTGATGGTGTGTCTCCGTCCTGCCTGAGAGTCTGCTCCAACGAGTTGGCCCCCATCTTCACCCGGATCTTTAACAGATCACTGGAGCTGCGTGAAGTGCCTTCCTGCTTCAAACGCTCCATCATCATTCCAGTTCCCAAAAAACCCTCTGTTACAGGATTAAACGACTACAGACCTGTTGCCCTGACCTCTGTGGTCATGAAATCCTTGGAGAGATTGGTGCTGAACCACCTGAAGGTCATCACAGGCCCCCTGATGGACCCACTGCAGTTTGCCTACCGGTCAAACAGGTCAGTGGATGATGCAGTGAATATGGGACTACATTACATCCTGCAACACCTCGACTCCCCAGGGACGTACGCCAGGATCCTGTTTGTCGACTTCAGCTCAGCGTTCAACACCATCATCCCAGGCATTCTTCATCGGAAACTCCTCCAGCTCAAGGTGCCCCCCTCCACCTGCCAGTGGATCTCCAGCTTTCTGACTGACAGGTGGCAACAGGTGAAGCTAGGGAGATTTACATCCAGCTCCCGAAAAATTAGTACTGGCGCCCCCCAAGGATGTGTCCTTTCCTCACTGCTCTTCTCCCTCTACTCCAATGACTGCACCTCAGAGGACCCTTCGGTGAAGCTCCTGAAGTTTGCGGACGACACCACAGTCATCGGTTTGATCCGGGATGATGATGAGTCTGCATACAGGCGGGAGGTGGAGCAGCTGATCCTCTGGTGCAGCCAGAACCATCTTGAACTTAACCCAGCCAAAACGGTGGAGATGACTGTGGATTTCAGGCGACACCCCCCTTCATTCCCCCCACTCACCATCCTCAACAGCACAGTGTCCACTGTGGACTCCTTCACGTTTCTGGGTACCACAATCTCCCGGAACCTGAAGTGGTCCTCCCATATAGACACTGTCCGGAAAAAGGCCCAGCAGAGGTTGTTTTTTCTGCGTCAGCTCAAGAAGTTTGATTTGCCTCAGGAGCTGCTGGTTGTCTTCTACATCGCCATCATCCAATCTGTCCTCTGCTTTTCCATCACTGTCTGGTTTGGATCTGCCACTAAACAGGACAAGACCAGACTGCAGCGGATCATTAAGTCTGCGGAGAGGATCATTGGTACTGACCTACCCTCCATTGAGAACTTATATCGGTCCATAACCAGGAAACGGGCGGGAAACATCTGTGCTGACCCATCACACCCCGGCCACAAACTGTTTGAACTTCTATCTTCTGGTCGTCATTACAGATCACTGAAGGTCAAAACCACCCGTCACAGGAACAGTTTCTTTCCTCAAGCCATCACTCTGATGAACTCCTAACATTCACCTAGTCCTACCTGTTGCTGTACTCGTGACTTTTCATCCATTATTACATTGCACATAACTCTCACACTGCTTTTTACTTCATTCACATTATATCACTGAATCTGAGTTCACATTGAAATACTGTGTGACTGTATATTTTTTCATATAGTTCTGCAAAGTGTGGTTAGTCTGAGTAAATAACTGCATATATTCCTGTATATATTTGCATCCTTTTATAGAAATGTGGACAGACTGTAATTTACTGTACATACTCTGTTGTCATTGAATCCTTATTTAAATCCTCCACCTGAACAATGAGAGCAAGTTTTTAGCCAAAGTCAAATTCCTTGTATGTGTTGTGCATACTTGGCCAATAAAGCTCATTCTGATTTATCGTGATTAGGTGGTTTATAGAATTCAAGTTCAAGGGTATAACCTTTATATATATATATATATATATATATATATATACATACATACAGTATACAGTATATATACAGTATATATATATACGTATATATACACAGTATATGTTTGTGGGATTGTTCAGTGTTTCCTCTGGCTTAAAGACCTTGGCGCGGTGGCAACATATTTTTCCAGGATGGGGGCGGGGGCGGGGGGGGGGGGAACACATGACACAATTGTAACCAGCATATGTTAATTTTACACTATTTTTATTTTTAAAATTTTGCACAGTAATATTGCATAATGGAACTTACCATTTGAAGTATTATACAACCAAGGCTTGAATACTGGAATACTGGGCCAGTTGGGGTCCCACCCAGATGTCCTGTGTTTAGACTTTTGTGGCGTTATCCTTCTCTCCTCCCTCTGCTCTCACCTCTCCTGGACCCTCTGCCTGAACACTTTCTTGTCCTTGGCTCCTCTCTTCTGTCTCATCTTGCCCTCTCTGAGCTCTGTCTAATTCAGGTTCTCTCTCTGTCTATGGTGATATACAAACAGGTTAGAAAATACTGCGTCTTGTTTTGTCCTGCAGGATTTTTTTCATGGTTTACATAAATAACCAAAATGTGTTTGTTTTTTTATATTTTTATTCTAGTGTTTCTTTTTTTCCCACTGAGGAAGAATAGGAAAGGGAAGGGAAAAAAACATTCATAATAGTAATTTACTCATTCATACTTAAATTATATGATCAGAGGTGGGTATAGTAGCCAGAAATTCTACTCATGTAAAAGCAGTACTATGAAATTAATAATTAAAAGTAGACAACCAAAAAATTCTTGTTAAGGGTACAAAGAGCACTCACTTAAAAACTTAAGTAATGACTTCAGTCTTGAAGGTTTGAGGTTTTTATCCAAAATTTATAACAATTTCCTTACAGTTTTATACTTTTCTCTGTAAATTTATCTAAATTTGCAACACTTTTCCTCAAATCTGTATTTTTCTCTTGTAAAATTATGACTTTTCTTGTACATCTGAATCTATTACAAATGCGGATTATTTTATGGCTAATATCTTTTTTTAATCCAATTCAACTTTATTTATAAAGCTTTTTAAAAATGACAGTTGACACAAATGGCCCTTTTCCACTAGCCCCACTTGGCCTAACACGTTAGGCCTCGGCCCGCGTTTGTAGCCTTTTCCATTAGTCCCAGCACCGGTTAACAGGCGCTATTTTCGTGCCTGTTCTAGGCCAGGGTACAGCCGCGCTGAGTTGAGCCGAGATGTGACGTCAACAGACTGCGAGCCACTGATTGGTAAAGGTGTAACGTCACGAAAGCGTCCGTCTTCTGTGTAACCTACACGACCGCCATTTGCAATACTTCACGGACTAACTCGGTCACCGAGTAAATACGATATTAATACAGATGCCGTTGTAGGTTTTGCGGAAATCTACACCTTGGTCCAATGAAGAGGTTCGGAGTTTTCTGTGCTTGGTGGCAGATCCACAGTGAGAGGTGCGACCCGCCCCGTTCCAGATGCAGCCTAGCATAGAACCGGACTACGGACAAGCTGAAGACGAACGTGAGAGAACCATCGATGGTGAGTGATTTGTAATATTGTGCATCTGTTCGCTTATTTATCCTGTTGGTGGTAAGCTCTCTTTTTTGAGCCATACAGCGCCGTCCTGTGCTGCCTAATGAGTGTTAGCTAGTAGCTAGCTAGTAGCCAACTGCTGATTCGCACTTGTTTTGTCCTAAGTATTCGCTTGTGAGAGCAAAACGATGAAATATGTTAATCCTGGTTAAAGTCCTGGTTTGTGTACGTGCTGCACTTTGGTGCTGTGCATTAATTTGTGTAATTTCTTCCTAGAATGTGTTTCTACATGCCAGGGGTTAGCCTTCCTCAGTGTTTATATTGTGGATGCAGGTCAAGTGGACCACAGGAGCCAAAATCTCAACATATGCAGGTGCATTTTCAAACCAGTGATTTATAAATTCATTCATATAATTACCTCCACCAAGGAGGTTATGTTTTCATCGGCGTTGGTTTGTCTGTTTGTTTGTTAGCAAGATAACTCAAAAGGTTATGGACGGATTTTCATGAAATTTTCACAGATTGTCAGAAATGGGGTATCCTACAGATGATTACATTTTGGTGGTGATCTGATCCAGAACAAAACCGCCATTATGCGAAATGCGATTTTCCTGAATAACTACTGAACCACTAATCCTATCCATGTGAATCCAATTACTACTCATATGTTTTCATGGTCAAGGAATCTGAAAACGTACACACAATAAATGTAGGATTAATATTTATGATGTAAAACACTGTATGGGGGGGAACTGTGGCGCTTGGCGGAAGTCTGTGCTCTCCGAGTGCTTTTCTAGTTTTCTAAAGCGTCAGAATAGACCCACACACCTATTCTGTGGATTTTCCATAAAAGGTGCTGGAACAGTGTTGTTGTGCTGTTCCACCATAAATCCCTGGATTGATAATGTACTTGTACATGTATAGAGTGGATCCTGCGGTGCTTGTCAGGGAAACAAAGCATTTTTGTCACATCCCACCACTGACTTTTATAAGTGTATTTCCCTAACACAGGTACATCTCCAAAAATTAGAATGTCATGAAAAAATTCAACATTTTTTATCATTCATTCAGAAAGTGAAATCCGTATATTATATAGATTCATTACACAGACAGTGATATATTTCAAGCGTTTATTTATTTTAATTTGGATGATTATGGCTTACAGCCCCTGAAAACCCCAAATTCAATTTGGCAAAGAATTAGAATATTACATAAAATTAATTTTAAAAAATAGTTTTTAAATAGAAATGTTGGCCACTGAAATGTTGGTTAACATGGGCTGTAGCCATAATCATCAAAATTAAAATAAACACTTGCAATATATCACTGTCCGTGTAATGAATCTATATATGGGTTTCACTTTCTGAAATGAGTGACAAAAATATTGAACTTTTTCATGATATTCTAATTTTTGAGATATGCCTGTGTAAGTGTTGAACTTGCTTTAACTAACCATCATCCATTTCTGTTGTTCGTCTAGGCAAGAGGAAAGGAAAAGCAGCCACCCCACAATGGACCTCACCACTGTGGAAAGTACTGAAATCCTTTGCTTTTATAGGTAAAGTGTCAAAACCAAAGTAGCACAATTTCCACTTAATATAAAAGGGACTGAACTGAAATTTATTTGATTGTGTGAATATTAATTACAGAATAATTGAAAATGACTGGCACATCAACTGTAAAATAAACCGCTTGTTAATGTATTTATTTTTTTGTCAGATCACTTGTGTGATCCTTTGTGAGTTATGTTCATAACTGTATCTTTTGGGGAATGGGAGTTGTTCAGTCATCAATATAATTTAGTTTATATGTGTAGTTTATAGTCTATCATCAATAAACTCATGCAGTAACAGGACACATTACAAATATTTGAGACCCATTGTAGTGCATCCTTTTATATTTTAGCAATACACGTACAAAACACTGCCCACACTTGAAGCCAGGGCAAGAAGAGACACTTTTATAGATAAGACAAACTTTTATTCATAAAAACTCCATATTTTGACTGAGCAACTCCATACTCGGTGATGCACACCTTCAGTTAAAGTACTAGATTCCATTCAAGTGAATGTATTAATTCATTCTGATTGCTGAGGCCACAGTAAAAACAGATGATTTTAAATGTAACCCAGCCCTTGCAAAATCTACTTCACTGAAGCGCAGCTACATGAAAATTGTGGTTAAATACAACAACAAAGTACTTTATTGTCACATTCAAATTGTAATCGCTCCTGTTTTGTTTTTCTTTTGAATTCTTGGATGGAATATGGGTGGGCAATATAAGCTGCAGCTTCAGCCATCACCCATTTCGGATAACCTATGTTGAACTGTATAATCAGAGGAGTTATTGTTTAATTTGACCTTGTTAGATTTTTTTCCCCTTTGTTATATTTTTCTATTTTCCTTTAATCTTTATTTTTAATCTATCCGAAATAAAGATTCATTCATTCATTCACATTCCACCACTGGCTTTTAGCAACAAGTGTATTTCCCAAATATGTTTTAAACTTGCTTTAATTAACCACCACCCATTTCTGTCTTTTGTCTAGGCAAGAGGGAAACGATCCACCCCAAACTGGACCTTGCCTCACTATTTACAGAGATGCAGGCCTAAGATCTGCTGAACTGGGACCAGTGTGAGCTGCACATCCCAGCTGCTTCTGAGTGAGGCAGTGTGGCCGGCGTGTGTGACCCATTCTAATTTTTTTTTTTTTTACAGTTTGAATTTTGCACATTCTGAATAATCTGGAATTTGCTGCTGATTGTAATAAACAATTTAGTGACTTATGTGTTTGCATCATGATTTTCTATTTTGTCTGTTAAGACACTGGTGGGAAAAGACTCAACAGTACAAACCATTTATCGGTGACCCTGAAAATAATGGCTCATTTTTAAGAAAAAAGTAACCAAAACAATTATTTTATTAACTGAAGACTGTATTGTTGGATGTGCCACCGCAGAAGACCCTGCATACTTTAGTGATAGTACCAGTATATGGAGGAATTCTGGGCCATATTAGCATCTGTTCTTCATCATAATGGGTTTGGGCGGGGGTGTCCAATCATGTGCCATGGAGGGCCAAGACCCTGCAGGCTTTACCTCCAAACAGTGTTTTCAACAGCAGATTCCACTGAATTTCTCCCACTGACTGCAGATCAGTGAGAACACCTGCTGAAGAGACTGGGTAGAAGGGAGAACCTGCAGGGTCTTGGCCCCCCATGACACATGATTGGAAACCCTCGGGTTAGGGTTAACACAAACTGCTTTATGGTTCATAATCCTGTTGACAGACTTACACCAAACCAAAAGTGATTTCTCAAACTGCTGGATTGTTCTTAGACAGCTTTTCCAATCTGTGCTAGTATTAAATTTGTGCCACATGGTGGTAACCTTCACATATAAAAAAAGAGACATCTGCAAAAACTTCAGAGGTTTATTGTCAGTGCAATTCCCAGTGCAATACTACATGAATGCATGTATAGTGCATTGTTGATGCAGAGAATATACAGTATATTTCTACAGTACATGTATCTAGTAAATCAAGCATTTTCCATGTAACCTTGTGACTGCATTATTTTAATTGTTTTTAATCCTAGATGAAGTTTGTTTTGGCCTAAAATGCATCATAACTGTCAAATATATCTTATAATACCTAACTCAGTACTGTTTACTTTTTGAATATATATTTCGTGGCTAATATAGTTATTAACCTGGCAATCAAGTTGTGTCAGCTGATCATTTTATGCTAGGACACCACCTCAGACTCAGTGCTGCTGGAGCAGGTACGTCCCATGATGTCTCCACAGTCTCTCCATGATTTTCACGCAGATCAGAGCAATTTTTTGCACAGGAAATAAACGTTTCTACAGACATTCTTAAGCTCTATAACCACTGATCGTTTGTGAAGCTGGGGTGACATCAGTAACAGGCTGTGTTGAACGCCCAGACCGACCGTTTGAAGCGGTAATTTTCCCACAACAGAGCCATCTGAAACACACACACACAGCACACATATTTTAGTACCTAACAGCGATAACTTGCAGACATTACAGTGTAGCACGACGTACTTAAAGCAAACTAGCATTAGCAACCATTAGTTTACCGTCATATATGATCTAGTTTGTATCTTCACGTCTTCGGCTCTCCTAGAAGCTGCAGTACTATTCCAGAGTGTTTCGTCTTGCTGCCTGTACCCTTGTCTGGCGGTCCTTTTTGGCATTTATGGTGACAAAAAGCCACAGACCGAGGAGTCACCTTGTACAGCCGCCATGTTATGTTTTGCTTGGGTCGCGTGTTTTACGTCACGGGAGTGTGACACCGCCTTGCTGTAAAAAAAACTCCCGCCCACCCCAGCTTAACCCAGCTGCAATGGAAAGACAACCGAGGCCGAAACGAGTAGTGGTGAGTCGAGTCGTGTTAGGCCAATTGGGACTAGTGGAAAAAGGCCTAAAGTGCAGTACATCAACGATACATAAAATATAAAATCAATAAAATACAACTAAAGTACAAAACGGCACAAACAAAACAATCGTCATACAATAGAGACAATAAGAACAAATAAACTTAATGTTTCAAACTGGGTCAAAAGCCAGAAAATAAAAATGGGTTTTAAGAGAAGTTTTAAAACTGGACAGTGAAGAGGCCTGTCTGATGGACAAAGGCAGATTATTATAAAATTACTGTTTTTCTAATAAATTTGAAGCAGAATGTGGCAATTTTTTTTTTACCTTTTTCCTCATACAATTTAAACTTTAAACTAACCATAATTTTGTAGAACCAGAACAGAACAATAACTTTAACTCTGAATTCATCCATCCATCCATCCATCCATCTTCTACCGCTTTTCCGGAGGTCCGGGTCGCGGAGGCAGCAGTTCAAGCAGAGAAGCCCAGACTTCCCTCTCCCCAGCCACCTGCTCCAGCTCTTCAGAGGGGATACCAAAGCGTTCCCAGACCAGCTGGGAGACACAGTCTCTCCACCGAGTCCTGGGTCTGCCCCGGGGTCTCCTCCCAGTGGGACGTGCCTGAAACACCTCAAGTGGGAGGCGTCTAAACTGGCTTTTGGTACTCTGAATTCAAAGAAATATAATTATTAAAATTATATTTAAAGAAATAAATTAACTTAAATGACCAAGGATGCCGTTATTTCTCTTATAATATTTCTATGTATTTATGGTTTGGTTTTTTTTTAGAACTCTCCTCACCACCCAGACAGCAGGAAAAACCTCCCTTATTTTGAAATCCAAATGTTGGCACATTTAGTTTGTCTGAAGGCTGCTGACCGATTAACATCATTAACTTGGTGAATTTCAGCCATCTTAACCTGCCAGGTAAATAATAGGGAATATAACTTAATATTGTAGTGGCTGGTGAAATATATCTTCAACAATTCATCGCCCCCCCCCCCCTTGCCTTTCCCTTCATATGAAGCCGGCTGCAAAATGAATTCCAACCATATCTCTTAGCTAAGCGACTCTTCCATTATTGCTCCCATTTCCAGCAGGTTAAAACCATGATAAATGCCTCCAGTGCTTACATACCGCTTCTGATTTTTTTTCCGCGTTTAAAGTACTTTAATAAACTCATGTTTCTCTCAGACAGTCATGCTAGCGAGAGACTCTGCCTGACTGGAAAGCTCGCATGGGCAGGCGCTTCTAAACTCTGCGCAGATGACGGCCATGAGCGTTGTTCGTGTGCGCGCTTGCAGAAAGTCATTGCTTCATATATTTTGCTTAAATTCATATCTCCTCATTAGCGCGTCGGTAATTTTTCTGGCAAGGCAGGCCGCCACCCAGAAATGTTACCAGAGGAAACACTTATTTAATGTTTACAGCAGGAACATGGCAGTCTCTCTTTCTTTTATGGACTATAATATAACAAAGACGGCAGAATAATCCATCTGGCCATGTGGGGGTGGGACAGCAGTCCACCTGTCCCCCTCTAGTTTTAGTTGTTTGTGTGTGCATGGATAGGCCTAATTATCTCGTTTATTGTTAGTGTGAGTCGGGTACTAAATTTGGGAGGGTCTAATTGGTGTGCATGCGTTTTGGACTTTTTTTGAAGGGGGAGTGTTGTTTATTATATTAATATGTTGTATTATTGTATGATATGGGTGGTGGTTCCGCCTTTCCGGTTCCGCCACCACCCAGAGTATAAAGGACTGATTGATGCAGAAGAGGCACAGCCTCTTTGACCACCTCTCTGCCTAGCGGGAGCGTCTGTTGGTAATACTGTGAGTCATATAATAAAAGTCCTGTTCAGTTCACCATTCACCTCATTATTGTGCCACGTTTTACATACACAGTTGTAGTAATGATTTTACCTCTAAAGATGTACAAATGTTCAAACACTGGCTGTAGTGTAGTGTACTCTCCTCACGTGCGCTCCCGTGACAGGGTGCTTTTAGAACAGGCGCATGTTTTTCAACACAAACCCAGCGCTTCACACATGCGGTCAGGGCGGCAACATGGCAAGGCATCCACGGGTAGGCTGGGGGAGACAGAGGAAGGGACGGTGTTGAAAACCTCACGGGTGAGTGTTTTTTTAAAATCACACACAGTGTGATTTAAAAATTTGCAGTGTTCCGTTACTAACTGTAAACTATAAACTCACTATTCACTGTAAACACGGAAGTGAACGCGGTGCAACGATGCAGTTGATTGGTTAGACTGAGCGTTTCAGTGCCAGTTAGAGACAAATTTGATTTGTGAAATTGGCGGAGGTTGATGAGGATTGGCCAAAATTGCAGGAAAGTTGCGGTGACTGGACAAAGTTGCAAGGTCATGCAATAGCTGCACTGATTGGCTGATTTTGAGTGAATTGGTGCGATCACAACATCACGAAATCCTGGAGGGACTAACCTATGAATGTTATAAAAGATCACACAAATAAGTGATCTGACAAAAAATAAGCAAGGGTTCTGATGGGTAAAGTGATCAATATAATCATATATAACAGTTGTCTGTGTGACTCAAAATATGTGTACTCTGCTTATGCTTAGGTAATATAACCAATATACCACAATGGAAATATATTGCCAACTGTGTGGCTCATTACCTGCAAAAAGGGAGTGAAGCTCTGTCCCAGCACAGAGAATAACAACGTCTTGTGATGTATGGGAGGAAACAGAGAACCGGCTGTATTAAGGAGTGACCGAAACTCAGCCACTTTGACCTAGGATGAGGAACAGCTTTCAGTTGTTACACCCTGTGCGAGAAACGGACTGCTTACTCCTACGGCCCGCTGCAGCAGCCTTCGCTGATAATGCATGCTTGGACTCACATAAATATGACTGGGTCAGGGACAGCAGAGTCAGTCAGACTCCACGCCCTGACAACACTTGTTGCTTGTTAGGGACAGAATTGTGACCCAGAGCTCTGTAATTCTATATTCAACCTGCTTAAAATAAATACAGATCTTCCAAGATTTACGCTCTCCAAGTGCCTTTATCAACGAATCCGGGAGGAATGCTTACACACACATAGACAACGAGTAAGACGGACTGATCAGCAATCAGTGGGAAGACATTCAGTGAAATCACCTGTTGAAGGCACTGGGTGGAGGTAAAACCTGCAGGGTCTTGGCCCTCCATGGAATGAGTCTGACACCTCTGCTCTACGGGCATGCACTAGTCCAGGGGTGTCCAACCATGTGCCATGGAGAGCCAAGACCCTGCAGGTTTTACCTCCAACCAGTGTCTTCAACAGCAGATTTCAGTGAACTTCTTCCCACTGATTGCTGATAAGTGAAAACACCTGCTGAAGAGACTGGGTAGAAGAGAAAACCTGCAGGGTCTTGGCTCTCCATGGCACATGGTTGGACACCCCTGCACTAGTCAGTGTGAATCAGCAGTTCTTCCCTCCAAAACATACTGTCTTTTTAAAGCTGCTCTTTATATCATAATCCATTTAAATCCGTTCATTTTAAGTTTAAACAATGTACCTGCTGATAGGCATTCTGAACATTTACCTAATGTGGCTGAAAAAATGCTGTTACTACCGCAGATTGTCACAGCTGCCACACACCATTATAAAAGCCCTTGTTTGGAACTATTTGGAGTCTCATGAACCACGTGATCGCGCAGTGGCAAGATCACAGAGCGTTACAACTGGCGCTGCATGGCGCCTCAGCTACCTTACGATAAACCAACGGCCCCTTTTCTACAGAAAAACGCAGCCTAAATAAAACCTTTCCTGTAGCGGTCCTATTTTTTATGATTTTTAAGAGTTCATGTTATTGTTTCCAAACGCTGAACTCTTGTTACCTTCCTAAATAAAAGGGGAGAAAAACTTTGTAAACTTTTTTAAGTGTAGCACAAATAAAGCTATTATCAGGAGAACTACAGTATATTTTGTGTCATTGACATTTTCTACAAATTTAGAGACTTAATGAAAAACTCAGACTTACCGTTGTTGCTGTTCAACTACTCGGCCACGGTGTCTTTTCTTCTTTCCCTATTGAAATTTCGGCAGAATAAACGCAGCCGAGTCGCACTGCTGCCCTCAGGTCAGTTTTAGTATTTCAGGCAGTTTAAACTAGTGGCTCATACGCAAATAACAAGACCTTAAAAAAATTAACTAATAAAATCAAGTTCCAAATGAAAAAAAAGTTACCAAAAAAAAGTTAAAAAGGTTTAAAGATCTCATTTATTGCACTTTTTCAACACGTTGGCAGCAACCCCATGTTTTAAAATGTTTGCTCTATACTTTGGCTAAATTGCCTTTAATTATTTAATTGTGCAGCATCACTGTGAATCATCTTTTGCAGCATTTCTCAGAACAGCTCCTTTCAGTGCATGTTTCTTTAAATACCTAGAGTTGCATTTAACTCTGCCCTCCCTCTTACATCACTATTGCCAATTTTCTCTGGCTACCTCCCAGCTGGGATGAGGGGGGGTCCTCAAGATGGCGCCAGAGTAAGCTGCTCTTCACAAAGATCTCCATACACAAACTTAATAAGATGGTTTAACTGCAAAACTGATTTCTTAAAGCAACCCTAAAAGGTGACTTTAACTTTTATTTTACCAACAGTCCTACTGCTCCTGCCATAATGCCAAAACCTGCTCAAAAAAGAACGAGTGATGGCAACAAGATGGAAAAAGCTAGCTTAGCTGCTAATGATGACCACAACCATGACAACTTGGGGTAATGCAGTTTTCAAGCCAATGATGATGAAGAATTCCCCCCTTCTCCTATAGCACCAAGTAAGCTCCAATTGCTAAGAAACCAACTTTAACTGTTGCCCCAGTAATGCTCTAAACTCGGGCAACGCTGTCACAACCCTTGCTAACCTCATTAACTCAAGGAGTGATGCCTCAGAGAAATTGATGGAAACCGTACAATGGGAAATTGTGTGCATTAAGAAAAAATTAACAGCATTGAGAAAAGTGTTGATAATCAACGAACAAAATACCACAACTTGTATGAGTCGTGTAACGACTCATACAAGTTGTGGTATGGCGCCGGCGGCGCCACACGAGTCGGCTGCCTGTTGCAACAGCCTTTTTTTTATCTTCCTTCTTCTTTCTACACCTTTCACTCTGTATATATATCACGGACGCACGGATCGCCCGGGGGTCTCCCGGGTCGGCGGACGGAGCCACGGTTTGCAGCGGGAGACGTTACAGCGGGGAGGAGCTAGTGCTAGCTAGCACTTGGCCGCCGCCCGGTGCTAATGGGAAACTCGACATACCGGGAGCTGTAGCGAAAACGAAGCAGGTGCCGGGCTGGAGTTTAGGCGACGTGAAAGAAATATAAGACAGAATAATAAAGAGCGATGGCAAGAACCAAGCAGACCGCCCGTAAAATCTACTGGAGGAAGAAGCCCCCCCCCCCCCCCCCCAGGAGACAGCTAGCCACCAGGGCTGCTCGGAGAGGCGCTCTGGCCACCGGCAGAGTGAAGAGGCCTCCCCGTCACAGGCCCGTGCTCTGAGAGAGATCCGTCGCTACCAGAAATCCACGGCAACCTGTCTACCCAATTTGCATCCGTCAGTGAAGGAGATGGACACAACAGCAACACTTCAGTTTATTACCTCCGCCAAGGAGGCAATGCTTTTACTACTGAACCTCTAATCCTATCACTATCAGATTGACTGTCACTGATTAATTGTGTGTTTATTGCACTGTCCCTGTCAAATAAACAAATAATCATTGTGAATCCAATTGCTAGTCATATGTTTACATGCTCAAGGAATCTGAAAACGTACACACAAACACTGTATGGGGGGAATTGTGGCGCTTGGCGGAGGTCTGCGCTCTCCGAGTGCTTTTCTAGTTAGAAAATGGAAGACATACAAGACCACTGATAATCTCCCTCGATCTGGAGCTCCACGCAAGATCTCACCCTGTAGGGTCAAAATGATCACGAGAACGGTGAGCAAAAATCCCAGAACCACATGGGGGGACCTAGTGAATGACCTGCAGAGAGCTGGGACCAAAGTAACAAAGGCTACCATCAGTAACACACTACACCGCCAGGGACTCAAATCCTGCAGTGCCAGACGTGTCCCCCTGCTTAAGCCAGTACATGTCCAGGCCCGTCTGAAGTTTGCTAGAGAGCATTTGGATGATCCAGAAGAGGACTGGGAGAATGTCATATGGTCAGATGAAACCAAAATAGAACTTTTTGGTAAAAATTCAACTTGTCGTGTTTGGAGGAGAAAGAACACCATACCTTCTGTGAAGCATGGGTGTGGAAACATCATGCTTTGGGGCTGTCTTTCTGCAAAGGGACCAGGACGACTGATCCGTGTAAAGGAAAGAATGAATGGGGGCATGTATCGTGAGATTTTGAGTGAAAACCTCCTTCCATCAGCAAGGGCATTGAAGATGAAATGTGGCTGGGTCTTTCAGCATGACAATGATCCCAAACACACCGCCCGGGCAACAAAGGAGTGGCTTCGAAAGAAGCATTTCAAGGTACTGGAGTGGCCTAGCCAATCTCCAGATCTCAACCCCATAGAAAATCTTTGGAGGGAGTTGAAAGTCCGTGTTGCCCAGCGATAGCCCCAAAACATCACTGCTCTAGAGGAGATCTGCATGGAGGAATGGGCCAAAATACCAGCAACAGTGTGTGAAAACCTTGTGAAAACTTACAGAAAACGTTTGACCTCTGTCATTGCCAACAAAGGGTATATAACAAAGTATTGAGATGAACTTTTGTTATTGACCAAATACTTATTTTACCGAGGGATTTACCAATTAATTCATTAAAAATACTTCATTGTGATTTTCTGGATTTTTTTTTTCTCATTTTGTCTCTCATAGTTGAGGTATACCTATAATGAAAATTGGAGACCTCTCTCATCTTTTAAGTGGGAGAATTTGCACAGTTGGTGGCTGACTAAATACGTTTTTTGCCCCACTGTACTCTATTGTACGGTACTGAAACTTGGACTGTCTACAGAGTGCAGGTGAAGAAACTCCACTCGTACGTGATGAGACACCTTTGAGCCATTATGAACATCTCATGGAAAGACAAGATAACCAACATAGAAGTGTTGAAACAAGCCGGTCTACCATCAGTGGAGGACATGCTAATACAGATAAACCTGAGATGGCACGGACATGTTGAGAGGATGGACCACCAGCGTCTCCCTCGACAGTTACTCTACTCACGGTTATGTGAGGGCAAACACAATCAGGGTAGACCAAGGCTCAGATTTAAACACACTGTAAAAAGAAACTTGAAGAAGTTGGACATAAACAGGAGTTCCTGGCACCGGAAGGCTAAGGACAGAGCTGTGTGGAAGAATCTGATGAAACAGTCATTGTCGCCCATGACAGACTGCTATGATGATGATGACCTTGTAATGACGAGGCCAGGTGCACAGTCAAACTAAGCTTTAATGTAGGGGCTGGCAACACACAAGATACAGCCACCAGGCAGGGGCATCGGCCAAGAGGCCGAACTTCCATGCCAGCTGATATTTACAGGAGCGGTGTAGTATTGGAAACAGATGTAGGCGCCGCTACACCGCACCTCACAAATAAGTGTATTTAAACAACATTGAAATATACTGTGGGGGACACAATAGGTTATGGCACTCCAACCAGGACAGGGGGTTGGTGGGGGGAGAAGCTAGTCAGAAATGGTAATGGGAAAAAGGTGAGAAGAGCACCTAAGGGCGCCAGAGCGCTAGGGGGTAATAAGCCAGAGAAAGATGTGCCTTCTGCCCCTGCTGTGCCAGGTTCACACCTGAGGACACAGAGGTGCAAATGTATTTGACATACTGTCCGGCTCAGGAGACGCACACACACAGGCTCAGAGTAGTTCAAACTGTTTATTAACAGCAGGGGTGTATGGGTGTGTGTCAGCGGAATGTAAATGTATCGGTGGTGGCGTCTGCTTCGGGCACAGAGGCAGGAGACCGTTCAGCCGGCAACCCTATGGGAAAGAACAGACACAGGGTGACGGGCACACACCATTACAGGAGGAGAATAGGCGAGGGAGAGAAGCTTACTTGTGTTAGACTGATGGCAGGCACTTCAAGGACGGAACCCCGGGAGACAGTCACCTGCAGGACTCGGTGCAGCAGCGAGGAAGGACGAGGGACGGAGTTGTCCGCCGCCGAGGAATCCACCTGTGCACAGGGGAGCAGACTGGGAAAGGTAAGGTAAGGAATCTTCTTACCGCTTAGTGTGATGCTGAAGAGAGAGTTGATGCTTCGCATGGAAGGCGATGAAGTCTAACGGCTTCAGGCCAAAGCTCAGGGCGAGGCGGCTTTTATCCCTCGCCGCTGACGAGTAGCAGGTGTGTGAGCAGGTGGCGCCGCTGATGAATGGCGCGGCGTGACAGTATTGTATCAAGACCTGCTCTGTGACATGTTAATGTGGAGGTGGAAGTGTGTGCATGTTTCACAGCGTGTATGTTAATGTGCTTACCCTGGGTGCCAGAGAGGCGGGAATAAAGTGTATAACAGAGATCGCTCTGGCACGCAGAAGCAGTCTGTTATATTTGATGGAGGAGAAATAAAGTTGGTGTTGTCAGCTCGCTGTCTCATCTGATTCCATCCTCCACAATACAACATTATCCTCGCCGTAGAAAAGTCTAAAACACACACACACACACACACACACACACACACACACACACACACACAATTAAGGCCCTTCCCAATTTAGGACTTGAATCACGCACTAAAAAAAATTAAAACTGAAAACACTAAATGGCCTATCACATCCAAACAACAAACCAAAGCTAGGGGGGGACCGGTGGACTACCGTCCTACCCCACATGGCAAAGTGAGTTATTCTTCCACCAATAGAGTAAATAAATAAAGTCCATACATAAACTACAATTACTGCCATGTTCCTAAACTAAATAAAACATAAAATAATCCCTGAATAACATACAACCACATGAACATTAAAACTTGTTTCAGTTATTAATACTTTTCTTCAAAACACATGCAAATGTATAAGTACCACAAAATTAGAACTTGATTTTCTTTTTTTTCCCCTTGTCCTGTCAGGCAGCTAGGCAAGCAGAACAGGGATCTGTCACCCTTATTGTGCCAAAACAGATTTACTTTGCTAAGAGGAGCTTATACAGTACCTAACTGTGTATTGTATATTGTTGTAAACTCCTCCTGTAACAACTTTTAATACTTTATTTTAATTATTTTACCCACGGAAGACCTGACAAGATGGGGAAGCGGGAAAGGAAGTGTGTGAAGGGGGAAAGAAAAGGGAGGGGAACAGACAATAAAACAAACAAACCAACAACTAAAACAAACAAAAGACAAACTGCTTCTTCCACCGAAGGTGTCTCAACAGAGCGACATCGGCGGGGTCTGGAGAAACCTTAAAATCATTTCTGGGCTCCAGAATACCTCCCCCCAGGCCACGGGGGGCAGGGAGTGGGCGAACAATCTGAACCTGTTTTGTTTTTTTTCCACAATATTTTTTATTGAATTTTTTTTTTTTTTTACAAACATAACACAAACACTCAAACACTAACACTAAACTAATTAAAAAAAATGTACTAAAAACACCAACAACCACTAACAAAGGCAGGTCTTCAACAATGCTCCTCTGTTTAGTCTAGGCAATCCATTACATAAGTATACATATTATACATTCACCAGTTTGGAATTTACAAGGTCCACACACATCATTCACCTTCTTCTTCAAAAGTTATGTTTAAATTCTTTACATAATCAATGAAAGGTCTCCATATATTCTCAAACACAATTTCCTTTGATTTCAGTATGTATGTTATTCTTTCTAATGGAAGGTTTGTTAACATCTGTCTTAACCACTGAGTCACATCTGGTCTATGAGTCTTTTTCCACCATAGTGTGATACATTTTTTGGCGTTAAGCAAACTGAGGTCTATGAATGCTCTTTCACTTTTATTAAAGTTATGCTTTTCTGGATGCAGACCCAACAAAAACAGTTTAGGATTCAATATGATTTGTTTTGAAATTATTTTTTCAATTGTTACCCTCACCTCTTCCCAAAACATTCTAATTTTTCTACATTCCCATATACAATGAAATAAGGTTCCTTTACTTTCCATACATTTTGTGCACGTATCTGGTATGTTTTTGTTATATCTATTTAACTCCACCGGTGTAACATATATCCGCATTAACCATTTAAAATGTATCAATTTAAGACGTACATTTATTGATTTGGTTTGAGCTTCTGTACAAGCCAATTCCCATTGTTCCTCTGAAATTTCAGTTTGCAGGTCTTCTTTCCAATAATTCAATCTTTTCTGTGAGTTTTCACTTGAGGATAGTGTCAATGAGTTATAAAACTCTGAAATAATACCCTTTCTCTTACTATCTTTCGTCAAAATTTTTTCCAAGGAAGAATAAGTAGTTTGGGTGAGAGCATTATTTTGATTTGATCGAATAAAGTTCCTAAGCTGAAGATATTTAAAAAAGTGTGTTCTATTAAGATTAAATTTGATCCTCAGTTCTTCAAAAGACATTATGTTATCTGAACATGACTGATATAAGTCTTGAATCTTTTGAATCCCTTTTAAATTCCATACTTTAAATACAGCACCCGCTCTCCCTGGTTTAAAATATTGATTACCCCATATTGGGCTAAACTGTGACAATAAGTGTGGTTCTTTTAAATATTTTTTGGTTTCACACCATATTTTGATCATATGCTTTACAATTGGATTTTTAACTTGTTTCTGTAATTTTTTTTGCCGAGTCTGAGTATATGAATATGGGAAGAGGTAAAGGTAAATTGTATGATTCCATTTCAGTCCAGTGAGGGAGATCATTTGATGAAAAATAATATGTCATAGACCTCAGTTGTGCTGACCAGTAATACAACATAAAGTTTGGACATTTCAGACCTCCACGATCAAATGGTAAATATAGTAAGGACAGACGTAATCTAGCCTTCCTATTGTTCCATATAAATTCCACTAACTTTTTTTAAATTCTTGAGAATAGATCTGAAGGTGGTGGTAAAGGAATGTATTGAACTAAATAAAGTATCTTGGGTAAGATATTACTTTTAAGTATATTGATTCTCCCAATCATCGACATTGGTAGTGACATCCATCTCTGAAGTAACTCATTAATGTCTGTCATTAAGGCTTCATAGTTGGCACTGGCAACTACTTCTAGCTTAGGCACAATTTGAATTCCTAAATATTTAAACTGATTTACAACATTGAATTGATTTACCTCAGGAGCTGGGTGATTTCTCTGGGTCTCATTTAGCATTAATCTTGAAGATTTAGTTTTATTTATTTTATATCCTGATATTTCCCCAAAATTCTTTATTAAATTCAACAAGGTCGGAATTGATTTTTTAAGTTTCGACATAAACAAAATTATGTCATCGGCATACAGGGAAATTTTATGTTCTGTTGGTCCTACTTTAATTCCATATATTTGTGGATGTAAACGTACTGCCATCGCTAAAGGTTCAATTGCCATACTAAACAGTAAAGGTGAAAGTGGACAGCCTTGTCGACATCCTCTTTTGATATTTATTGATTTTGAAATATTGCTGTTTGTTAGGATTTCTGCTGTAGCATTATTGTATATTATCTGAACCCATTTTATGATATTATTTCCAAGTCCAAACCTTTGTAAGACTTCAAAAAGAAAGGGCCATTTGACCCTGTCAAAGGCCTTTTCGGCGTCCAATGATAGGAGAGCTGTATCCGGTGCTTCTTTATTAGAATAGATAATATTAAATAGTCTTCTTACATTATGAAAGCCTTGTCTTCCCTTTATAAAGCCATTCTGATCTCGGTTAATAATATTTGGTAATATTTCTTGTAGTCGTCTTGCTAAAATTTTACAGATTATCTTAAGGTCAGCATTTAATAGGCTTATTGGTCTCATATTTTTACATTTATTAGAGGGTTTACCTGGTTTTGGCAACAGTATAATTAAGGCATTATTCATGTATGGTGGTCAACTGGAAGACCATCTGGTCCTGCACTTTTTCCTGATTTCATATTATCAATGGCTAGCCCAACTTCTTCTTGGCTAATTTTAGACTCCAGTATCTCCCTGTTTTCATTTGGAATACATGGTATAGATAATCCGTCCAAGAACCCATTTAGTTTTGTTAAGTCAGTTTCATTTTTTGTATCATATAATTTTTCATAATAATCTCTAAAGGCACTATTAATTTCTAAAGGATCTACAACTGCCTGTCCGTTACTTATAATACTGGTAATTGGTGTTTTAAATTCTAATTGTTTAATCTGCCATGCCAATAATTTTCCTGATTTTTCGCCTTGTTCATAAAAAGTTTGCTTCAATCTTAGAAGACTCGAAGCAGCTCTATTCGCTGATTTTTTGTCATATTCAGCTCTCAGAATCAGTAATTCGTTCTCTAACTTTGGGTCACTTCCTGCATACACTTTTTCTTGAAGAATTTTTGGTTTATGTTCCAATTGGACTCTCTCCTCTCAAGTCTTCTTAGATTTTGAACCCGTATAACTAATAATATGCCCCCTAATAAAAGCTTTGAAAGCCTCCCACTTTATACATGTTGATGTTTGTGTAGTATTGATATCAAAGAACTCATCTGTTTTTCTATGTACTTAACAAATTCCTCATCCTGAAGCCATTTATGCTGAAATTGCCACCTACCTGGTTCCTTTGTCAATTTCTTATCTACATATATTAGACAGCAGGGTGCAAGATCAGAGATCACAATATTATCATAGAAGCAGTTTTGAATCTTGGACCTTAATTCTGTGGAGATCAAAAAATAGTCAATACGTGAGAATGTCTTGTAGGTATTGGAATAACAAGAGTAGGCTTTAACTTGTGGTTTCATTTCTCTCCATATATCTAGCAATCTCAGTTCTTTCATAAAATGATCAATGATCATCCTGCATCCATTGTGTGTACAGTCCAGTCCTGTTGATCTATCTATACCGGGATTCAATGTACAATTAAAATCCCCTGCTATTATATGTTGCCCTGTAAGTGATGATAAAATAAGAAATAAATTAGCAAAGAAATTTTGATCATACATATTGGGACCGTATAAGTTCCCCAGATTTATATTTTCTAATAACAAAGATCCTTGGATGATTAGACATCTTCCAAATTTGTCTCCAATTACATTTTTCACTTGAAATGGGATTGATTTATGTATGAGAGTCATAACTCCCCTGGCTCGGGATGAAAATGAAGAGGTGAATACACTTCCTTGCCATCTTCTCCTAATTCTTTTTACATCCTCCTCTATTAGATGAGTTTCTTGTAAAAACACAATTTTTGAACCTATGTCTTTTATTTTATTCATAACTTGTTTAAGTTTTTTTTAAATTTTGTAGACCTCTGCAATTCCATGAAGTTAAATTAAGATTAACGCTTTGGTCTATGATCAATAAGGAGTTTGAGATTACCTCGCAATGTAAACATGCTCATACAGAGAAGCAAAAACATGAGTGGTTGAACATTCATCCTACAAACTACACACAAACAAATTCCCCCTTCCCACATTCGTGGTAATCCCCCCCCAAATCAAAAAAAAATTCTGTCTCCTGCTATCGCCATCGACCGCTCCACACCCGCGAGGACCAGTCAAAGCCACTCCTTCTTCATCCTCCCAATCACCCTAACTCTACTGCTTTTAATGACGTAGCATTAACTCTCTTCTGTAGTTTTCCAACTTAACTCCAAAATTTTATTGCAACTTTGTACATCATAGTTTTTTTTTTAATATATTATACAATCTATATTTTGTAAACTTGCTATATGCTTCAGATCAGTCAGATGCCTGTGCAAATGCTTAAATATTCTACCTTATATTTTGTTCATGCTTCACGCTTAGCCCCCACCAGTCTCTTCTTGGATCTTCTTGATGAGCTCCTGCGCCTCCTCAGGGGTCTTGAAGGTGTGGGTTCTGCCCTTATATGTGACCAGCAGTCTTGCAGGATAAATCACTCCATGACGAATCCCGAGGTTGCGCAGCTCTTTACGGGCGGGGTCAAACTGTTTCCTTAATTGTTGGATTCCTGTGGCCAAATCTGGGTAGAACCGCACCTGTTGATCCTGGTATTTAATTTCTCCTTTGGCTCGCGCCGCGTTGGAGATCGTCATCCTGTCTCCGTAGCTGAGGAACTTCATAATCAGCGTCCTCGGTGGTGCCTTATTATCTCTCGGTGGGCCGATTCGGTGGGCGCTTTCTAAGACGACTGATGACTGCAGCTCCGCATTATTCAGCGCTTCTGGAATCCACTTTTCCAAAAAGGAACATGGATCCCAACCCTCCATTCTCTCCGGGAGGCCCACCAGCCTCAGGTTGTTCCGTCTCGACCGGGATTCTAAATCCAGGACATTATCTTCCAGACGTTTATTTTTTAATTCCAATGTGCGCACCTTTAATTATAGGCCGGTGATGTCATCCTCAGCGCTGGAAATTCGGAGCTCCACCTGCGACACTTGTTCCATACAGTCGCTTATTTCCTTTCTCATTCCTTCTATCGCTGCTATAATCCCATCAAATTTAGTGGAGAAGTCTGCTCTCATTGAGCCAATGGCAGCGAGCACCACACCTGTGCCGTCGCCGGCAGTCACCGTTCCTCCGCTAGCTTGCTCCGCCATATCTGGGGATTTTTCTGCTTCGTCACGGACGTGAAAGTCCGTTAACTTGGACTGTTTTGGCGGTTCAGTTTTTCCTCCACCTGATTTCCCAGCCTTAGGCTTTACCGGCATGTCCTCGCCCAAACGCTGGGATAGGTTTTGTTCCCATTGAGAGAGTTATTTGCCGATTTTTTTATTTTTAGGAGCAGAGTAGAGTGGAACACGTCCTCCTACATGGCGGCCATAACCGGAAGTGCTGAACCTGTTTTTTAATAGGTTTGACCAATCACCCTCCCCCCGACTGCACAACAACCACTGCTGCCTCTAAAGTCATCGAGACCTGCTGTCCACACCCCACTCCACCAACACCCCCACTCCTAGCACACAGCCCCCCAACCTGACCCTCACTAAGGCCCAGGTGAGGACGGAGCTGAGGAAGATCAAGGCGAGGAAGGCCTCGGGACCGGACGGCATCAGCGCGAAGCTTCTCAAGTCCTGTGCAGACCAGCTGTGTGGGATTGTGGAGCACATCTTCAACCTGAGCCTGAAGCTGGGGAGGGTACCATAGTTGTGGAAAACATCTTGTGTGGTACCAGTACCAAAGACTTCCCACCTCAAAGATCCGAACAACTACAGACCTGTTGCCCTGACGTCTCACATGATGAAGACCCTGGAGAGACTGCTCCTTGCTCATCTCCGCCCCCTGGTGGGACCAGCGGTGGATCCACTCCAGTTCGCCTACCAGCATGGCATTGGGGTGGAGGATGCAGTGATCTTCCTCCTAGACCGTTCTCTGTCCCACCTGGAGAAGCCCGGGAATGCGATGAGGATCATGTTCTTTGACTTCTACCAGTGCTTTCAACACCATTCAACCGATGATCCTGAAGGACAAGCTGCTGCGCGCAGGGGTAGACCAGCACCTGTCATCATGGATCCTGGACTACCTCACTAACCGGCCACAGTTTGTGAAAACCCGAGATTGTGTGTCTGACACGATCATCGGTAGCATGGGGGCCCCCCAGGGAACGGTTTTGGCTCCCTTCCTGTTCACCCTTTATACTGCGGACTTCTCACACAACATAACATACTGCCATCTACAGAAGTTCTCTGACGACTCTGTGATCGTCGGCCTCATCTCCAACGGAGATGAAGCTGAGTACAGAGGACTTATCCAGGACTTCGTGGACTGGTGCCATCGGAACTGCCTCCAGATCAACGCGAGGAAAAGTAACGAGCTGGTGGTGGACTGCCGCAGGCAAGGACAACCCCTCACAGCACCAGTAAACATACAGGGAACAGACATTGAGATGGTGACATCCTACAAGTACCTGGGTGTTCATCTGAACAATAAACTAGACTGGTCACACAATACCGACGCACTCTACAAGAAGGGACAGCGCAGGCTGTTCCTACTGAGGAGGCTCAGGTCTTTTGGTGTACAAGGGGCACTGCTGAAGACATTCTATGACAGTGGTGGCATCAGCCATCACTTTTGGAGTGGTCTGCTGGGGCAACGGCATTACAGCAGCGGATAGGAAGAGACTGAACAAACTGATCAAGAAAGCTAGATCTGTCCTGGGGCAGCGCCTTGACCCAGTGGAGGAGATAGGAGAGAGAAGGATGGTGGCTAAACTGTCATCTCTGCTGGAGTCCGAGTCCCACCCTATGCAGGACATATTGAACGCACTGAGGGGCTCATTTAGCAGTAGACTACATCATCCTAGGTGTGCAATCGAGAGGTTTCGCAGGTCCTTCATACCTATGGCTGTCAGACTGTATAACCTAAGCAGGGCTGCTCGCAGAGATAGCAAAAAAACGTGACGACCTAGTAGTATTGAATGCAAAAGACGCAACATACTTACACAAATGGTCCCCTCCAGTACTAGGACAACATCAGTCACTTCGGAGGGTGACAATATGTATGGGTACATATTCATACTATGTAGGATAACTAAGTAGATGGTTATGCTGTTTATTCCATCTTGCTACAATGCTCCGCACTTTGTATATATATTTATTTATGTGTACGTATGTATATCCACTGCTCTTATTTATATTTTTCGTATCTTCTTAATTATTGCTCTGAGTGTTGCTATCCCTGTGCTGTTGCAATCCTGGAATTTCCCCATTGTGGGACTAATAAAGGCCTATCTTATCTTATCTTATGAGTCTGGTTTCCGCACCTCTTAAAAGAGAGACACTTGTACACGTACGTTTGCATGCATATACTGTATATGAGAGCGCACGCAAAATGAGTGTGTGCATGTGAGTGGTTTGTCAGGAAACATACAAAGTGGAGGGCCGGTCGCAGCAGCTCTCCCCTCGGGAACCCCGAGCAGGCAAGGCAGCGCCACCAAACCCCACAGGGCACAAATGTCCGAGGTCAGCAAGCCCCAGGAAGGCCAGGAATCCGCCCCCAGAAAGACGATCGAGGGAGGCCAGGTCACTCAGTGGCTGGCATGGTGAGCCCACACCCCCGGACCTGCCCGATCCCTACCCCCCCAGCGGGGCCAATGCCCACCCCCGGCTCCAGGCACCAGGAGGCCAGCGACCCCACCCTCCAGTGCGAACCCCCCCCCCCCCCCCCAGGCACCCCCACAGCGGGCCTGCCCCAGCACCACCGCTGTACACACCGGGGACCCCCATGCCCAAAGAAGTCCCCCCACCCAGGGGAGCCCACAATGTCGAGAGGCAATGTGGGCACTACCCCCCTTAATCCAGCACCTCCCGACTCACAGACACACCCCTCCCCACACCTTCACACCCACATGCTCCCATGCACACCCATATGCACTAACTCCCTCTCACTCACCCAGACCAACCCATTCTCTCTCACTCCTGTACCCATTCAAACTCACCCCTCGTTCACCCTTGTTTCATAAGGCGGGTGCGAAGCAGATGCAGTGAGCCTGAACGCGCACCAGTGGCCGGCAGTGACCGGGGAGACCACCGGTGCAGGCCACAGAAGCAGACTCCCACCCCTGGCGCCCACCTGAATCACTGATCAGCGGACCACTGCAGGTGCCCTGAGATGCCACCCGACATGCAAAGCGCCACATAAAACTGACCCACCATCACCACCTCCATTCATCACCCCCTCACTCTCACTTACACTCATATTCAGTCCTCCCTCACTCCCTTGGTTGTATCTACGCATTCAGTAGCACCCAAGGATTTTTACAACATGATAGGTCCCAGGCTCCCCACCAGGCCCCCATTCCCCCAGCGGGAGAAGGGCAACAGGGGTAAGGGAAGAACCCAACCCCCCCTGCACAAAACAAGGTGGGTGTATGTCGGTTATATGATGTAATTGTGTGTAAATGTGTGGACTACCAAAGTGCAATTAAAGTTGGGGGGATAGTAATTGGAGCACCGCTAGCCACTGCGATGGGCAGCGGGACCCCCATTCCCCCAATCCCTGTGTCTAAAATGCAATTAAAATTGAGGTGAGTGCAGCCCCACTGTGCAGCAAAGGGATCCCCTTCGCCGACACTGTGCGGTACATCCCCACTCCACAGCCCTCTCCGACAACTACCGAACATTTATACACATTCATACCCAATGTCATGGACACTGGAGGCAAGGTGGGTAAAGTGTCTTGCCCATGGACACAACAGCAGGATGGCTGGGGAGAGTGGGATTCAAACCACCAACCCTCTGGTTATTGGATGACCTGCTCTACCTTCTGAGCCACTGCTGTCCACATTTCCCACCTCCGTTCCATTTTTGCTGAGCACCAAGCTGGACTGCAGGAAGTTCCATTTTTTAGTCTTTGTCATGACCCAGGCGGGACTTGAACCCCGACCTCACGGTTGTGGGCTGGATGCTGTACCTCTAAGCCACCACTCTGGGGGTGACCTGCTATGATGTATGGTTTGGAGACAGTGGGCGCTGACAAAAAGACAGGAGGTAGAGCTGGAGGTGGCAGAGTTGAAGATGCTAAGATTCTCACTGGGAGTGACAGGATTTGAAATGAGTACATCAGAGGGACACAGAACAAATAGACGCACACAGAAGAGGACCTGCAGCAGCTGCTAAATCGCTTCGCCACAGTCTGCAATGCCTTTGGCCTCACATTCAGCCTGAAGAAGACGCAGGTGATGGGACAGGATCTCAATGAGCCACCCTCTATAATATCACAGTCTGTGAGCTCCAAACAGTCCATGAGTTTGTCTATCTGGGCTCTACAATTTCCGACAACCTCTCCGTTGACACTGAACTCAACAGATGCATTGGCAAGGCAGCAACAACACTGGCAAGATCGACAAAGTGCGTTTGGGAAAACAGAAAGCTGTCAACACACTGAGGCGCAGGTCTACATGGCGATTGTTGTGAGCACGCTCCTTTATGGCAGCGAAACATGGACTCTGCGTTTTCACCAGGAGAGACGACTTAGCACCTTCCAAATGCGTTGTCTGCAGTGCATCCTAGGTATTTTGTGAAGAGAACGCATTACCAAGAGCACAGTGCTTAAGAGGGCAGGAGTTTTTGCTCCGTTTTTCCTCCTGAAACAGAGATGCTTGTGCTGGCTGGGCCATGGCACCTGCATGGAGGATGAATGCATCCCTAAGGATCTCCTTTACAGAGAACTGGCGTCTGGAAAGAGGCCATCCGGAAGACCCTAGCTGCGCTTCAAAGACACCTGGAAACGGGACCTCAAGGCACTTGCCATTGACACCAACATCTGGCAGGCAGTAGCTGCAGACAAATCTGCCTGGAGGCACCAAGTGCGGATAGGATTCCAGCAGTTCAAGAGCAAACTGACACGGCAGGCAGAAAAGAAGAGACTCAAGAGAAAGACTCAGCCACCAACGGACAGACCCGCCTCAATGATTATTTGCGTGTCCTGTGGCCGGGATTGTCGTTCCCGCATTGGACTCTACAGTCACAGTAGACGCTGTACTCAGCCTGACATACAGGGTACTACGCCACGATTCTACGGGATCAATGGATGCTTACTAGAGGAGGGATGGTGGATATACAGGACAAAAAAGTTGAAGATGGAGCTGCCAGGCAGAAGGAAATGAGAAAAATCACAGAGAAGATTCATGGATGTAGTGAAAGAGGACATGGAAAGGGTTGGCGTTTCAGAGGAAGATGCAAGGGATAGGGTGAGATGGAGGCAGACGATCCGCTGTGGCGACCCCTAAAGGGAGCAGCCGAAAGAAGAATATATAAAAAAATAAAACCATGCCAAAACTAGACTAACTATTAGCAGGAACCCAACATAGGATGACACAGTGTCTCAGTTATGAAATTTTTTCAAACAGCACAATCTAAGGGAAAAAAGGTCCACAACAGCAGTACAATGTTCACATTATGAGAAGTGAAAGACAGTTAGTGTAATTAACAATTATGAGAACACCTATGAAGTGGAGTCATACATTTGTTAAATATCCAAGTATGGTTATCAGAAATACAGTTGACAGTAGATGCTTACATACACTGTATAAAACGACAACTTTTTTCTCACTGTCTGGCATTAAATCAAACTAAACGTTTCCTGTTTTAGGTCAGTCAGGAATACCAAAATTACTTCTATTTGGAAAATAATTGTTATATTTGCAAATTTTTTAAGAGATTTTTTTAATTACTTTCTTCAAAGTCAGAGGTTTACATACACTGATTACTATGCCCTTAGACCAGGGGTGTCCAATCATGTGTTATAGAGAGCTAAGACCCTGCAGGTTTTCTCTTCTACCCAGTCTCTTCAGCAGGTGTTTTTGCTTACGGTGGTGTGAAAAAGTGTTTACCCCCTTCCTGAGTCCTCATTTTTGGTATGTTTTTCACACTTAAATGTTTCAGTTCATCAAATTTAAATAGTAGACAAAGATAACACAAGTAACACAAAATGCAGTTTTTAAATGAAGGTGTTTATTATTAAGTGGAAAAAAAATCCAAACCTAGATGGCCCTGTGTGAAAAAGTGATTGCCCCTAAACCTAATAACTGGCTGGGCCACCCTTAGCAGAATGCAGTATAGTCTCTGCAGTATGGTCCGCAGAGAGGTGGTGCCCGTCCAAGAAGGGCAGTGTGACCACCAGGATGGATGAACGATTATGAGGGATACATGCTGCCACCTGCACCACAAGAGCAGTACAGGGCCACAGAGGGATACGCCGAGATGACGCCCCCCCCGCAACACCCAGGACAGATCAGTGACCCATCTCCTGGCTATCTTTTTTCTTTTTTTTCCGGTTCCGGTTCCGCCGTACTGGCGGCGCCACACGAGTTGGCTGCCCTTTGCAGCTGCCTTTTTCTTATCTTCCTTCTTGTTTCTACACCTTTCACTCTGTATATATATCACGGACACACAGATTGCCCCAAGGGTCTCCCGAGTCGGCGGACGGAGCCACTGTTTGCAGCGGGGGACGATACAGCAGGGAAGAGTTAGCTAGCTGGTAAGCTAGCTCCAACCGCCACCCGGTGCTAACGGAGAAGCTCGACATGCCGAGGAACTGTGGCGAAAACAACGCGGGTGCCGGGCTGGAGTTTAGGCGGCGTGCAAGAAATATAAGACAGAATAATAAAGAGCGATGGCAAGAACCAAGCAGACCGCCCGTAAATCTATTGGAGGAAAAAGCCCCCCAGGAAGCAGCTAGCCACCAAGGCTGCTCGAAAAAAGCGCTCCGGCCACTGGCGGAGTGAAGAAGCCTCACCATTGCAGGCCTGGTACCGGGGCTCTGAGAGAGATCCGTCGCTACCAGAAATCCACGGAGCTGCTCATCCGTAGGCTGCCCTTCCAGCGCCTGGTGAGGGAGATCGCTCAGGACTTCAAGACCGACCTGCACTTCCAGAGCTCCGCTGTCATGGCTCTGCAGGAGGCCAGCGAGGCCTACCTGGTGGGTCTCTTCGTGGACACCAACCTGTGCGCCATCCATGTCAAGAGGGTCACCATCATGCCCAAAGACATCCAGCTGGCCCGCCGCACCCGCGGAGGGAGAGAGAGCTTAGACTTTCTGCTGCACATTCACCAACCACAATGCTCCGCACTGTCTATATATATATACAGTGGGGTAAAAAAAATATTTAGTCAGCCACCAATTGTGCAAGTTCTCCCACTTAAAAGGTGAGAGAGGTCTCCAATTTTCATCAAAGGTATACCTCTACTATGAGAGACAAAATGAGAAAAAAAATCCAGAAAATCACATTGAAGGCTTTTTAATGAATTAATTGGTAAATTCCTCAGTAAAATAAGTATTTGGTCGCCTACAAACAAGCAAGATTTTTGGCTCTCACAGACCTGTAACTTCTTCTTTAAGAGGCTCCTCTGTCCTCCACTCGTTACCTGTATTAATGGCACCTGTTTGAACTTGTTATCAGTATAAAAGACACCTGTCCACAACCTCAAACAGTCAGACTCCAAACTCCACTATGGCCAAGACCAAAGAGCTGTCAAAGGACGCCAGAAACAAAACTGTAGACCTGCACCAGGCTGGGAAGATTGAATCTGCGATAGGTAAGCAGCTTGGTGTGAAGAAATCAACTGTGGGAGCAATTAATAGAAAATGGAAGACATGCAAGACCACTGATAATCTCCCTCGATCTGGGGCTCCACACAAGATCTCACCCCTTGGGGTCAAAATGATCACGAGAACAGTGAGCAAAAGTCCCAGAACCACATGGGGGGACCTAGTGAATGACCTGCAGACAGCTGGGACCAAAGTAACAAAGGCTACATCAGAAACACACTACGCCGCCATGGACTCAAATCCTGCAGTGCCAGACGTGTCCCCCTGCTTAAGCCAGTACATGTCCAGGCCTGTCTGAAGTTTGCTAGAGAGCATTTGGATGATCCAGAAGAGGATTGGGAGAATGTCATATGGTCAGATGAAACCAAAATAGAACTTTTTGGTAAAAACTCAACTTGTCGTGTTTGGAAGAGAAAGAACACCATACCTACTGTGAAGCATTGGGGTGGAAACATCATACTTTGGGGCTGTTTTTCTGCAAAGAGACCAGGACAACTGATCCGTGTAAAGGAAAGAATGAATGGGGCCATGCATCGTGAAATTTTGAGTGAAAACCTCCTTCCACCAGCAAGGGCATTGAAGATGAAACGTGGCTGGGTCTTTCAGCATGACAATGATCCCAAACCCACTGCTTGGGCAATGAAGGAGTGGCTTCGTAAGAAGCATTTCAAGGTCCTGGAGTGGCCTAGCCAGTCTCCAGATCTCAACCCCATAGAAAATCTTTGGAGGGAGTTGAAAGTCTGTGTTGCCCAGCGACAGCCCCAAAACATCACTGCTCTAGAGGAGATCTGCATGGAGGAATGGGCCAAAATACCAGCAACAATGTGTGAAAACCTTGTGAAGACTTACAGAAAACGTTTGACCTCTGTCATTGCCAACAAAGGGTATATAACAAAGTAATGAGATGAACTTTTGTTATTGACCAAATACTTATTTTACCAAGGAATTTACCAATTAATTCATTAAAAATCCTTCAATGTGATTTTCTGGATTTTTTTTTTTCTTATTTTGTCTCTCATAGTTGAGGTATACCTATGATGAAAATTGGAGACCTCTCTCATCTTTTAAGTGGGAGAACTTGCACAATTGGTGGCTGACTAAATACTTTTTTACCCCACTGTATATATATATATATATATATATATATATATATATATATATATATATATATATATATTTATAGTAATATGTACATACGTATACTAGCTGTTCTTGTTTTTTTCTTGCCTTCTGATTGTTGCTCTGAGTGTTGCTATCCCTGTGCTGTTGCAATCCTGGAATTTCCCCATTGTGGGACTAATAAAGGCTTATCTTATCTTATCTTATCTCTTATCTTGGAACCCCCTTCACTGGACCAGTATTATCCGGTGCCCCCCATGGCTTTATGAACATGGTACAGCAGCTGCATGAGGACAACAGGCGTTTGCAGATGATGTTTTTTGTAACTTAGATTTTTATTCATTTTTCATTATATATATTGCATTCAGATCACAGTCTACATTTAAAAACAAAGGGGCTAGAGTAAGAAAGAAAAAAAAGGAAAAAAAAAAGGGGGGGACAAATGTTGGAGCATAAAGTTTTTAGTTTCCATCTCTTAATTCTTCTGGTTTTTCCAGTGTCTGGTTATTCTTTCAATTACTGTCTCGTTGTTGCACTTTGTAGTGTGTCCATTTCCGCCATTTTTTTTCATATAGTCCTTCTTGCATTCTTTGTCGGTATGTTAGTTTTTCCATCATACGTATGTCCTCAACAATGTCTGTCCATTGCTCTTGGTCAGGAAGAACTTCTGATCGCCATTTTTTTGTGATTGTTTTTTTACATGCAATCAACAAGATTTTAACTAGATATCTGTCCTCAGCCTGTATTACATTGTCTCTTTTAAGATCACATAAGTACATCAGGTTACAGTTCATTGGTATATTATATCCTAATATCCTCTGTATTGTCACATGTATAGATTTCCAGAATGATGAGATTTTGCTGCATTTCCAAAACATATGTGAGTGGTCTGCATTTTGAGCCCCACATCCCCTCCAGCATAGAGATTGGGTATTTGTATATTTTCCTTGAATCTGTGTTGTAATGAAAAAGCGAATCAGGTTTTTCCATCCAAATTCCCTCCATGTCCTTGAATTTGTTGATGTGTGTTGTGTTTTCCATATTTCCTGCCAGCTTTCTTCTGTTATGTTTAAATTGAGCTCTTTCTCCCATTTCTCTTTTATATAGTTACTTGAATGTTTGTTTGCCATAAGTTTCTGATATAGCTTTGAAATAATTCTTATTTTATTTCCTGCATATGAGCTTAAAATGAATTGTATAATCTCGGTCACATCTGTTTGGAGGTTATGCCTAATCTTCTTCATATAATAGTCTCTCATCTGCAGATATCTGAAGAATTCCGATCTTTCTAGTTTAAATTTTCTTCTGATGTTTACAAAGCTCCCAAGATCTTTTTTTCCGATATTGCCCCATGCTGTGATTCCCTTGTTCACCAGATTTTTGTATCCCCTATCTTGCTTTGCCGGTTCAAACTGACTGTCAAATGCTACCCATTTCAATAGTTTTATGTCTTCCTTTATATTATACTTTTGTACTATTTTATACCACAGTTCCAAAGTAAATTTAGTGATTGGGTCTATTTGTTTGATTTACTTATATGCATCTTTATCTCCTATTATGCTTTGTACTGGGAGTCCCTCAATTTCCTTTTCCATTTCTTTCCATTTTGCCTCATATCCTTCGTCGCACCAACATATGATATATCTTATTTGTGCTGAGTAGTAATATTCCTTTAGACTCTGTAGGCCCATGCCTCCTTTCTCTTTTGGTAACTGGAGAGTTTTATATTTCACTCTTGGCTTTTTACCTCCCCAAACAAATCTCGATATCATCCTGTCCCACTTTGAGAACTGGGCACCAGGAATCTCTGTTGGTAGAGCCTGAAAGAGGTAAAGTAATCTAGGTTGTATGCTGATTTTGACTGTCTCAATTTTTGAATTCAGATCCATATTTAAGATTGACCATCTATCAATATCTTTTTTTATTTCTTGTTCCAACCTATCATAGTTTGCTTTATAGATTTTGCTTAGATCTTTAGGTATGTTCACTCCAAGGTATTTTATTTCTTTTTGTTTCCAGTTTAGTTTGATCTTATCAGTTATCTGGTTTAGAGGGTTATAGTGGAATGTCAGTATTTGTGTTTTTGTTATGTTTATCTTGTATCCTGATAATTTTCCAAAATTTTCTATCAAGTTCATCATTTCCATTATTGATTCATCTGGTTGTTCAAGGTAAACTATAATATCGTCTGCAAATAGCCCAATCTTGTGTTCCGCTCCCTTTATTGTTACACCTTTTAATTTCTTATTTTGTCGTATCGCTTGAGCCAGTGGCTCTATGAACAGAGCAAACAAGGTGGGCGATAAGCAGCATCCCTGCCTGGTTGATCTTTGTATATTTACTTTGTCTGTTAAGCTACCGTTTATCTTGATTCTTGCCACAGGTTCTTGATACAGCGTCCTTATGCATTGTACTGATTTTTCGTTAAATCCAAAGCGTTCCAGCACACTATATAGGAATTTCCAGTTAACCCTGTCAAATGCTTTTTCTGCGTCTAAACTCATTATTACTGCGCTTTTCTTTTCTTTATGTATTTGATTAATTATATGTATTGTTCTCCTGATATTCTCATGTGTTTGGCGTCCCTCTATGAAACCAGTTTGATCATCTTCTATCAATTCCGTCAAGAATGTCTTTATTCATTTACATATAATTGTTGTATATATTTTATAATCCACATTTAATAAAGAGATTGGTCTATAGTTTCCTCATTGTTCTCTATCTTTCCCTGGCTTTAAAATAACTGAAATAATGGCTTCGTTCCATGATGGAGGTATTTTGTTGTTGTTCAACGTCCAATTAAATGACTTTAGGAGCTGTGGCCTGAGTTCTTCTATAAACAGTTTATAAAACTCAGAGGGGTACCCATCACTACCTGGTGATTTACCTTTCTTAAGTGACCTAATCACATCTCTAATCTCTTGTGTTGTTATTTCTGCTGTTAGCTTTTCATTTTGTTGATTTCCTATTGATGGCAAGTCCAATGTGCATAGAAATTTTTTAATATCCTTAGTATTTGTTTCTTCAGGTTGCGAGTATAGTTCTTGATAGAAATTATGGAATATTTCTTCGATGTTTTCTGGGTTAACTGTGGTTTTATTTGTGATGGGGTCTTTAATCTTATATACATTATTCACTGTTTGTTGTTTTCTTAACCGTTTTGCCAGCAGTTTTGTGGCTTTTGGTCCCGTTTCATAATATTTTTGCTTTAGATATATATTTTTCCTTTCAATTTCATCTATTTGCATTTCTTTTATCTTTATTTTTTCTTCTTTAATTTCTTGGTATTTTTTTAGGTCATTTGTGCTTTGATGTTTACGTTCTAATTCACTCAGTCTCTCACATCTTTGTTCATATGTTTCCAGTTTAGACTTATTTGCTTTTCCTGTTTCAACAATTAATTTACCTCTTAACACGGCTTTTAGTGCATCCCATAGTATTGTTGGGTCCACTTCAATTCAATTCAATTCAATTAAACTTTATTTATATAGCGCCATTTCACAACAACAGTCATCTCATAGCACTATCAACTGTAGGGGGGAACCCCCACAGTTGCAGAAAGACCCCAGCAATCAGGCAATCTCCTGTGAGCAAGCACTTGGCGACGGTGGAGAGGAAAAACTCCCTTTTAACAGGAAGAAACCTCCAGCAGAACCAGGCTCAGGGAGGGGCAGTCATCTGCTGCGACTGGCTGGGGGGTGAGGGGATAGAGAAGAAGAAAAGAACAGACATGTAGAGAGCAAACAGCACGATGGGGACTCAATCTATGGGAGAGAACAAACAGATGTTAATGACCAGCAAAAAAAAATATTTCATAGAGAGTGAGGAAAGGAGTGAGGCCCAGTGCATTACTGGAGGTCCTCCGGCTGACTAAACCTATTAGCAGCATAACTAAGGGAGGGTTCAGAAACACATGATCCCTCCCTAATTGTAGGCTATATCAAAAAGGTAGGTTTTAGCCCTATTCTTAAAAACAGAGATCGAGTCTGACTCCCGAATCCAGATTGGCAGCTGATTCCACAGGAGAGGAGCTTGATAACTGAAGGCTCTGCCTCCCATTGTACTTTTGGAGATTCTAGGTATTACAAGTAATCCTGCATTTTGGGAGCGTAGTGCTCTGTTAGGATAATACGGTAGTATCAGATCTTTTAAATAAAAAGGAGCCTGATTGTTTAGAGCTTTGTAAGTAAGAAGAAGGATTTTAAACTTAATTCTAAACTCTATGGGAAGCCAATGAAGGGAGGCCAGAACCGGAGAGATATGATCTCTCTTTCTAGTACCTGTTAAAACTCTTGCTGCAGCATTTTGGATCAGCTGAAGACTTTTTAAAGATGTTTTAGGACAGCCTGATAATAAAGAATTACAATAATCTAATCTCGAGCTAACAAAAGCGTGGATCAGTTTCTCAGCATCACTCTGAGACAAGATGCTCCTAATCTTGGCAATATTACGCAAATGATAGAAGGCAGTCTTAGAAACAAATTTAATATGTGAATTGAAGGACAAATCCTGATCAAAAATAACTCCAAGGTTCCTCACAGAGCTATTAAGAGAAAGAGTAACCGCATCCAAACTGAAAGTTTGATTTGGAAAGGAATTTCTAAGGTTTTTTGGACCAACAAGAATGACTTCAGTCTTATCTGAATTTAATAGCAGGAAATTACAAGTCATCCAAGCTTTGATTTCCTTAAGACAGGCTTCTAACTTGGCTAATTGATTACTATCATCTGGCTTCATTGACAGGTATAATTGTGTGTCATCTGCATAACAATGAAAATGTATACAGTGCTTTCTAATAATGTTGCCTAACGGAAGCATATATAAACTAAAAAGAGTAGGGCCTAGCACAGATCCCTGTGGAACTCCATGACTAAGCTTTGAGTTGAAAGAAAACTCATTATTTACATGAACAAACTGGAACCTATCAGATAAATAAGATCTAAACCATTGCAACGAAGTTCCATTAAGTCCAACATAGTGTTCTAATCTATCAAGTAGAATATTATGATCGATAGTATCAAAAGCTGCACTAAGGTCTAAAAGGACAAGTACAGAAACTAGTCCATTATCAGATGCAATGAGGAGGTCGTTAGTGACCTTCGCTAAGGCTGTTTCAGTACTATGATGGATTCTAAACCCAGATTGAAACTCTTCAAGTAAACCATTTCCCTGCAGGTGGTCAAATAATTGCGTAGCAACAACTCTTTCTAAGATTTTTGAAATGAAAGGGAGATTAGAGATTGGTCTATAGTTAGCTAAAGCTCCTGGATCTAGCGTTGGCTTTTTGAGTAAGGGTTTAATTACAGCCTTTTTAAAAGCCTGCTGTACATGGCCTAAAGTTAATGAAGAATTGATTATATGAAGAATAAAGCTACCAATAAGTGGGAAGACTTCTTTAAATAACCTGGTAGGAATAGGGTCTAAAAGACAAGTTGAAGGTTTGGATGAGGAAACTATTTTGTCTAACTCACAAAGGTCGATTGGAGTAAACTCATCAAGACAGACATCAATAGAAGGAGTTGTAGCAGTTACAGCATTTAAGTTAACTGTGGGAAGAATCTGATTGATTTTACCTCTGATGGATGAAATTTTATTATTGAAAAAGTTCATAAAGTCCTGACTAGTAAGCTCTAAGGGAATGCTAGGATTGACAGAGTCCTGACTCTTTGTCAACCTGGCTACAGTACTGAAAAGAAACCTGGGATTATTCTTGTTCTCTTCTATTAATGCAGAGTAATAACTCGTTCTAGCTTTTCTAAGAGATTTTTTATAAATTAAAAGATGATTTCTCCAAGCTAAATAGATTTCATCTAAATTAGTAGAGCGCCATTTTCTTTCTAATTGACGAGTCTTCTGTTTTAAGGTACGAGTTTCTGTGTTGAACCAAGGAGTTAGAAATCTCTGATTAGACTTTTTCTTTTTTAAGGGGGCCACCAAGTCTAGAGTCTGATGCAGAGAAGCTGAAACGCTATCCACCATGTTATCAATTACAGAAGGAGCAAGCTGTCTATAGCTTATTTCCGTTGTTTTGACACATGGCATAGAGGAAACAATCTGCATAAATTTGGAAACAGCATCATCTGAGAGGCATCTACTGTAATAATATTTTTCTTTAGGAGCCAAATAGTCAGAAATAGTAAAATCAAAGGTTAACAGACAATGGTCTGACAGTACAGGGTTATGAGGAGACACTACAAGTTTTTCTATTTCTATGCCATATGTCAAAACAAGGTCCAATGTATGGTGGAGGTAATGAGTAGAATTTCCTACTTTCTGAGAAAACCCAATCGAATCTAATATTGAATTAAATGCCACATTAAGGCAGTCACTATCTACATCCACATGTATATTAAAGTCCCCTACTATAATTATTCTATCAGATTTCAGCACTAAATCAGCTACGAAATCAGCAAATTCGGATAAAAATTCTGAGTAGGTTGATGGGGGACGATAAACTATGGCAAATAAAATTGGGTTTAACCTAAAATTGCTAAAGTGCCCAATACTGAGGACCAGGCCCTCAAAGGAATTATAACATGTTTTTTGCTTTACATTAACTAGTAATTTGGAATGGTAAATTGTTGCTACTCCTCCTCCACGACCAGAACTTCTGGGATTTTGACAGTTTAAATAACCAGAGGGAGTTGATTCATTTAAACCAACATAATCCTCTTGTCCTAACCAAGTCTCTGTAAGGGAAATTAAATCAATCTGATGATCAATTAACAAATCATGGACTAACAGAGACTTGGGAGTTAGAGACCTAATATTTAATAAACCACATTTAATTTTTAAATTATGAGGAGGAACAGAGGCCAAATCATTCAATTTAGAGGCTTTATGTTTAATTTGAGTTTTACCAATATTTTGCTTTATCACTTTGGGATGCTTATACATTATATTTTTATTCACTTTGGAGGGAGCAGACAACGATTCTCTGATGGGGAAGACAGGGGCTAAGCTGAGGGGTGGCGGATGAAGAGGAGCTGCAGAGAGGCGTGTAAGACTGCGACTCTGCTTCCTGGTCCCAACTCTGAGTAGTCATGGTTTTGGAAATTTGGATAAAAAAGATGCCAGATTGTATCCAAAGTGGGATGAATGCTGTCTCGTCTCATAAGACCAGGTTTTCCCCAAAAAGAGCTCCAATTGTCAATGTAGCCCACATCATTTGCAGGACACCACACAGACAGCCAGCGGTTCAAGGATGACGAGCGGCTAAACATGTCATCACTGGTCAGATTGGGGAGGGGCCCAGAGAATACTACAGTGGCAGACATCGTTTTTGCAAAGTCACACAACGATTCTATATTAAGTTTCGTGACTTCCGACTGCCGGAGACGGATGTCATTAATGCCGGCGTGAATAACAATTGTGGAATATTTACAGTTACTTTTAGCCAGCATTTTCAGCATTTTCACTTCTTCATTGTCATTCTCTTGGATATACTCGTTTATGTTTACTTTTATTCTTTCTTTCATTTTCTCATCATTTAACAGTCCTACATTAAGTTTCCATGTTGTTTGTCGTTTTCTATTGTTTAAATATATTTCCATGTATATAGGATTATGATCTGATATTTCTGCCCCTCCAATCCGACAATTTCTCACTCTGTGTCTGTCACCTTCATTCATAAGGAAGTAATCTATTCTAGAGTGTACTTTATGGACTGCTGAATAATGTGTATAGTCTTTTTCGAGTGGGTGCAGGTCCCTCCATATGTCTACCATACCCATTTCTGCCAGTGAGGTTCTTATGAACTTTGTTACATGATTTTTTGTCTTCTTAACACTTGTTGTGTCAACTTCATGATCCATGACAGCATTTAAGTCTCCACCACAAATTAGGACTCCTTCACTGTGTGTTGCTATGAGATCAAACAGATGTTGAAAAAAACCCTTGTCACTTTCTGGTGGGGCATAGATGTTCACTAATGTGATCTGCATACCATTTATTCTTCCCTTTATTATTACATACCTGCCTTCTTTATCCTGGATTTCTTGTTCACATTCAAATTGTATTTTATTTGAAATTAGTATCATAACCCCCCTTTTAGTTCCTCCCTTAAATGAACTGTAGTAGGAGTTCTTATAGCCAAATCTCTTTAGTTTCTCATGTTCTGTCTTGCTCAAATGTGTCTCTTGCATAAATATAATTTCGGCTTTTTCCTTCTTGAATTTTCTTATTATTCTTTCCCTTTTAACAGGTGAGTTCAGACCATTCACGTTTAGTGTCATTATCTTAAGATCCATCCATCCATCCATCTTCTACCGCTTTTCCGGAGGTCCGGGTCGCGGAGGCAGCAGTTCAAGCAGAGAAGCCCAGACTTCCCTCTCCCCAGCCACCTGCTCCAGCTCTTCAGAGAAGATACCAAGGCGTTCCCAGACCAGCTGGGAGACATAGTCTCTCCACCGAGTCCTGGGTCTGCCCCGGGGTCTCCTCCCAGTGGGACGTGCCTGAAACACCTCAAGTGGGAGGCGTCCAGGAGGCATCCTAATCAGATGCCCATACCACCTCAACTGACTCCTTTCAATGTGGAGGAACAGCGGTTCTACTCTGAGCCTCTCCCGGATGACTGAGCTCCTCACCCTATCTCTGAGGGTGAGTCCAGCAATCCTACGGAGAAAGCTCATTTCAGCCGCTTGTATCCGCGATCTCGTTCTTTCGGTCATTACCCAAAGCTCGTGACCATAGGTGAGAGTGGGAACGTAGATTGACTGGTAAATCGACAGCTTTGCCTTAGAACTAAGCTCCCTCTTCACCACAACAGACCGGTACAACGTCCGCATCACTGCAGATGCTGCTCCAATCCGTCTGTCGATCTCTCGCTCCATTTTCCCCTCACTCGTGAACAAGACCCCAAGATACTTAAACTCCTCCACTTGGGGCAGGAGCCTGTCCCCAACCCGGAGAGGACAATCCACCTTTTTCCGGCTGAGGACCATGGACTCGGACTTGGAGGTGCTGATTCTCATCCCAGCCGCTTCACACTCAGCGGCAAACCGTCCCAGCAAGAGCTGTAGGTCATTGCTGGATGAAGCCAACAGGACAACATCATCTGCAAACAACAGAGATGAGATCCTGTGGTCACCAAGCATGACACCCTCCATTCCCTGGCTGCACCTAGAAATCCTGTCCATAAAAATTATGAACAGGATCGGTGACAAAGGGCAGCCCTGGCGGAGTCCAACTCTCACTGGGAATGACTCCGACCGAGTGTTGGCAATACGAACCAAACTCTCACAACGGTTGTACAGAGACCGAATAGCTCGTAACAACAAGCCCGATACCCCATACTCCCGAAGCACCCCCCACAAAGATCCTCGAGGGACGCGGTCAAATGCCTTCTCCAAGTCCACAAAACACATGTAAACTGGTTGGGCAAACTCCCACGAACCCTCAAGAATTCTCGAGAGGGTAAAGAGCTTGTCCGATGTGCCACGGCCAGGACGAAAACCACATTGCTCCTCCTGAATCCGAGGTTCGACCAACCTCATGGATCATGGATCGTCACCTTATCGTGGTGGGGGGGTTTGCGTGCCCCAGTGATCCCAGGAGCTATGTTGTCCGGGGCAATTTGCCTCTGATAGGGTCTCCCAAGACAAATTGGTCCTGGGTGAAGGGCCAGACTAAGAACGATCCAACAGACTCTCATGATAAATTGTATATCAAGGATTCAGTGTACCCCGCCCGGTATGGGGTTACCGGGGCCCCACCCTGGAGCCAGGCCTGGGGGAGGGGCTCGAAGGCTTGCGTCTGGTGGCCGGGTTTCCACCCATGGGACCCGGCCGGGCTCAGCCTGAAGGAGTTACATGGGTCCGCCCTCCAGTGGGTTCACCACCTGCAGGAGGGATCATGGGGGTCCGGTGCTATGTGGATTAGGTGGCGGTCAAAGGCGGAGACCTTGGCGGACTGATCCCAAGCTTTCTAAACTGGCTTTTGGTACGTGGAATTATCTTAAGATTTTTACCCATATTCATGTTTTTCCATTTTTTTAACTTGTGCTCCTAGCCCCTTTAACAACAAAAATAACACATATTTATATAAAAACACATTAACAAATCTCGACCTCCGTACTTTGGGCCTTTCTTCTGCCCACTGTTTCCTGTTGGTGGGTGGAGGGAATGTCCTCACCGAGTGACGGGCCCTCCCTAGACCTGTATTTACTATCCAAGTAATAGTCATTAGTCTAGAAATGTCCAACAAAAATCACTTAAACCTCTCCTAGCCGTTTGTTTCTCTTTTACCTTGTCTTCTTGGCCTTCATTTCTTCTGTGCCTTTCTTAATCTTTGTTATAATCTAGGCTTTCAGTTGAAAGCCTTGCAGTTTTTCCTGGGCCCGCTGCTCCACGTCTCTCCCCCTTCTTCTGCCGCTCACTCGTCTCCACTCTGGCTGTCGTGATGCGTTCAGTGCCGCCGCTGCTCCAGCCGCTTCCTCCGGTACGCTCACCATAAAGCCCCGCTCCATCATGTCCCACGCTGCCTCTCTGGCCGTGTTGTAGGTTTTTACGCCGTCCTCCCAATGAATCCTCATCTTCGTTAGCGGCGTTTGGAATCTAATTTTTTTCTCTTTCAGCGTTTTTTTAATGTTGGCATATTTCTTTCGCTGCTGCACAATTTCTGTCGGGTAGTCATGATCAAAGAATATCTGTTTGTCGCCGATTCGTATCTTTTTTTTCCACGCTTGTGTCAGGATTCTTTCCTTTACATCATATTTCAGAAAGTTTACCACAACTGACCTGGGTGGAGAGTTTGGTTTCGGGTTCTGTGCCGAGGCTCTGTGCGCTCGTTGAATCTGCAGATCCGCTTCACCGGGCAGCTCCAGCTCTTTTTTTAAGAACTGATCCATGAATTTCGTCATCGAGTTGCCTTCAATGCCCTCCGGGATCCCGAAGATGCGTATATTGCTCCGTCTGCACCTGCTCTCCAGGTCGGTTATTTTTTCCTGCATCCTCTGTGTTTGCGTTGTCAGGGTCTGCAGCTGCTCGCTTGCCTCGCTCTTCCAGTCTTCCAACTCCAATATTCGGGCCTGTGCTTCTGTCATACACGCCCGTTGAGAGCGCAGCTCCTCCATGTTTTCTGCTAGCTTGCGCTCCATTTCTCTTCGGAGGCCCATAATTTCCTCCTTCATCTCTTTTTTCAGCTCTTCCTTAAGAGCCACTAAATCCTGTTGGAGTTGCCGCTTGAAGTCTTTTAACTCTTTACCTAAAGTGGCGATGCCAGTGTTCATGGTATCGAGTTTGGCGTCCTCCATTTTCCCTGCTGCAGTCACCTTGTTTTTTTGGGCCTCGTGTTCAGCGATTTCTCCTGCGTTGTTGAAGAGGAATTCTTTAATTTTACCCTGCTTTTGTCCGTGTGCCCGGCTCCTTCGTGTTTTCATCCCTTGGTTTATTGATCCGTTTATGTCGAGTTGGCCATTTACCAATGATTTTTAATCCGCCTAGGGAGAGCTCTCTGTTTAAGCGTTATGTCTCTCTGCCATCTTCCCGGAAGTCACTCGCAGATGATGTTTACAGATCTGAGAAGACAGATAGACCGTGGTACTACTACACTGGCTGCTACAAGTCTGCAACCTGTGGAACCAGGAAGCACTAACATCTCGGCTAATGGTTCGTGGCTGTACACAGATACACCCACCCAAGCCTATCTGCATCAAGATGCCTTACCTGCAGCAATAGGAGGTGCACAAGAGGAAGAGGAGTGGCCCCAACCTCCACCACCAGTTTATTTCCCTAGGGATCATCCTGATCTTCCACATGTGCAATTTGCTCTACCCCAGCAACCACCAGGCATTGTCCAAGAGCTTAGCCAGCATCTACTAGAGTTACGAGTGCAGCAAGATGCGGCGGCAGTAACTACAAATACAGACACTCAGACCCATATGCAGCAGTCTGCCCTGGCATCTCAAACTCTTGGCCCTTTGGAGGGCAACATTCTGTCTCCAGAGCGAGTGTCTACTCCCACTCAGTCTCTCATTCCGAAGGAGAAGATCTACAGAGGCCCAAAGCCCTCAATCCCAGAATTCACCCAGGCTGATCCTTGGCAGTTCACTCGGCTAAGACTGGCTTTGGACAACATCCTCCCAACTGATGCAACAGAGATTTAAGTATCAAGTGCTCTGTGATCACCTTAAATTTGAGGATGCTCTTCTTCTTGCGGACTCATACAGTAACTCTCTTTGTCCATACACAGACACAATGGCTTCTCTCATTAAGCACTATGGTCAGCCATATCACCTGTCCCTACAAAGAATAGCAGAGCTGATGGATGAGCCCAATATTCGTCCCAGTGACACGGCAGGCTTCAGAAGGTTTGTTCTTAGAGTTCGAGCATTAGTTGGGATGCTTGAGCAGCTTGGAGAAGATGGACGAGTAGAGCTACAGTGTGGGTCTCATGTGGCGAGACTCACAAGGAAGCTACCTCAAGACCTCCGAGCTGCCTTCTGCCGCTACCTCTACCCACAAAATAGTGGAGTGCCATCATTAAGAGACTTTGCAGAGTGGCTGGAATATGAGCTGATCATCCAAGAGGGCGGTGATGAAGCGGACAGAGATAACAAGAGAGACAGCGGTAGTTCAAAGAGAGATAAAAGAGCTGCTAAGAGAGCTACAACGGGCCTCCTCGGCGCAACGCAAGATAGTGAATCAAAAGAGTCTCCAGCTCAAACTCATCACACCTCAGATGCACAGGACAAGCCCAAAGCATACTGCCCCTACTGCAGTAATATCCTACATTTTCTGGATCAGTGTGCTAACTTCAAGCAACTGACAAAGGATCAGAAGGTTAACTGGATTAAGTCTAACAACTGCTGCTGGCGTTGTGGTCGGCGCCACCAAGTGGCCCAATGCTGACTAAAAGTGCAATGTAAAATATGCAAAGGGAAGCATCTGGAAGCCCTGCATGAAGTGAATCTGCGTGCAGGTGCATCTAAACCAATTAACCCAGCAACCTCAGAGCCAGAGAATAAATCATCCGCAGATGTTTTCTACCTAGATCATCGAGAAGGGTGCAACCAGGTCCTTCTAAAGATCAGTAAAGTTCTGCTGCGAAATGGTGAGCATACGCTGGAGACATTCGCTATACTTGATGACGGATCTGAGAGGACTATCCTGCTACCAGAGGCTACCCAGAAGCTGAATTTAAAGGGGACCCCAGAGAGTCTCTCCCTGCGGACTGTGAGACAAGGACTGAGAACACTGCATGGGGCATCAGTGACGGTTAAAGTTTCGCCTGTGAGCCACCCATCGAAGACCTTCACCATCAATAAGGCCTTCACCACAGATGATTTAGGGCTGGCTGAACATTCATACCCTGTGAAATCACTTCAGCAGAAGTACAGACACTTGAAGAAGCTACCATTGGAGTCGTTCACAAATGCCCAGCCATTGCTGCTGATTGGCTCTGACTGTCCCCATCTGGTTACTCCCATCCAACCTGTACTTTTAGGTCCACCTGGAGGCCCTGCTGCAGTTAAGACCAGGTTGGGTTGGACACTACAAGGACCTGTCAACTCTTCTTGCCAGAACTATCAGCCCAAGCAATGTCTGTTCTTGTCCACAGCCTCCCTTTCAGCAGAGCTCTTCAGTCATGTAGAGAAGCTATGGCAACTTGATGTTCTGCCATACAGGAATGAAAGGCTGGTTACACGGTCTCTGAGAGAGCAACAGGCTATGGACCTTCTGGAAGCAAAGACAATCAGGGTGAGGGTGGAAGGCACTCAGAGATATGCAACCCCTCTTTTGCGTGTCAATAACGTGCCTACTGTCTCCATGCCACCTGAAGTAGTCCTCCCCAGCCTGCGAGGCACTGAAAAACGCTTGAGTCGAGACCCTGAGAAGGCTAAAGCCTATGAAACGGAAATCACAAAGTTGGTGACAGCAGAATATATCAAAGAAGTGAGTGATGAGCAAGTAAGGTCTTCATCAGAATCATGGTTCATCCCTCACCATATGGTAACACACAACAATAAGAATCGTGTTGTGTTTAATTGCTCCTTCACTTACAAAGACCAGAACCTGAACGAGCTGCTGTTACCTTGTCCAAACCTTGGCGCCTCCCTACTTGGTGTCCTGATACGGTTTAGAGAGCACTTCATTGCCCTTAGCAGTGACATCAGGGGGATGGTCCACCAGGTGAGGCTGCTACCGGAAGATCGTCCACTATTACGCTTCCTCTGGCGTGATCTGCAGAGAGATGCTCCTCCCAAGGTGTATGAATGGCAGGTTCTCCCATTTGGAACCACATGTTCACCATGCTGCGCAATCTACGTTCTCCAAAGACACGTTCATGACCACAGTCACCAAGGAGATGACCTGCGTGACTCCATCGAGAAGCACTTCTTTGTGGACAATTGGTTGCAGAGCTTCTCCTCCCTGGACACAGCCAACAATGTTATGGATAGGTTGAGCACACTGCTAAAGGAAGGTGGATTTGAGCTTCGACAGTGGGCCAGCAGCGAGCCTGACCTCCTCAGTCACCTTCCAGCGGAGCTGAGGTCAGAGAGCAGTGAACAATGGCTGAATCACACTGAGATGAACCCTCAAGAGCCTGCTTTAGGCTTGCGTTGGTCATGCCATTCTGACACTCTTCACTACAAGTCTAAACAGCTTGAGAGTAGTCCTCTCACAATGAGGAACATTTATAGAGTATTGGCGAGTCAATACGACCCATTAGGGTTCCTCATCCCATTCACCACAAGGGCTAAAGTGCTTGTCCAGCAACTATGGAGCAAGAAACGTGAGTGGGATGACCCTCTACTCCCTAGTGATCTACTTACTGCGTGGAAAGAATGGGAAGCGGAACTGCCACAACTGGACAACATCTGCCTGCCTCGTTGCTACGTCAGCCCAGCCCTTGACAGGCCTGAATGCAGCAGAGAGTTACACATCTTCTGCGATGCCTCTCTACATGCATATGGCAGTGTGGCATATCTTCGCACAGAGGACACACATGGGCAGGTGGAAGTTGCATTCCTGACCACACGATCCAGGGTGGCTCCCAAACATCAGCTTTCTATGCCATGCCTTGAGTTATGTGCAGCTCTCACAGGGGCACAGCTTGCCAGCTTACTGACTAGAGAGCTAACCCTACCATTGTCCAAAGTTGTAATGTGGATAGATTCCATGACCGTCCTGACCTGGATCAAGTCTGACTCCTGCCACTTTAAGGTATTTGTGGGCACCCGGATCGCAGAGATCCAGGAGTTAACGGACAACCAGACTTGGCATTATGTGGCATCAATGGACAACCCCGCAGATGACCTCACCAGAGGTAGAAGATTACAAGAGCTCACAAGTCAGTCCCGCTGGGCATGTGGACCTCCCTTCTTGTTGTTCCCCCCACAGCATTGGCCAGAGCATCCACTTCCCCCTTGTGAGGACTTCACAGAGGAGCAGCGCAAAGCCATGACATGTCTGGCTACATCCGTGAGCACCGACTCTATACCCGATGCAACAAATTATGACAGCTTCAATGACCTACTAAAGGAAACTGCAACCCGCCTTCATGGGGCGGCTAGTACATCAGGAGGGAGCCCATCGGCAGATGATTTCAAGGAGGCTGAGCTCCGCATTCTAAGATCTGATCAAAGAGACAGTTTTCCTGACAAAGTCCGGTGTCTTTCAGCAGCAAAACCAATACCTACTTCAAGCCACCTCTACACACTCGCCCCTGAATTTGATCAGTCACTTAAGCTCATCAGGGTAGGCGGGAGGCTCAGATGCTGCCCTAATCTGGAAGCTGATGTTAAACATCCTGTTGTCCTGGAACCCAAGCATCCTGTAACCAGGTTACTCATCCGGCAGACTGACCGTGAGCTGAAGCATCCAGGGACTGAGAGGTTGTTTGTGGAACTGAGGAGGAAAGTTTGGATTCTGCGAGGCCGTGAAGCCATAAAGAGTGAGCAGCGTTCCTGTCCAGAGTGCCAAAGGTGGAGAGCCCAACCAGTGAATCCAAAGATGTCTGACCTTCCTGTGTCTCGTCTCAGGTTACAGCAGCCAGTCTTCTTCTCCACTGGCATTGACTGCTTCGGCCCCATGCTAGTAAAAGTAGGTCGCCGTAACGAAAAACGCTGGGGCCTGCTCTTTAAATGCTTGACAACTAGAGCTGTTCACATTGAAATATTGTCCAGCATCAGCACCGACTCCTTCCTGATGGCACTATGTAGGTTTATTTCTCGCCGTGGGAAACCTGCTGAAAATATTTTGTGACCAAGGCACTAATTTCCGAGGTGGAAATCGTGAACTTCAAGAAGCCTTCAATGCCCTGCATCCTTCCCTGCAGGCTCAACTTGCAGAGTACCAGCTCAAGTTTCGCTTTAACCCTCCCAGCGCTCCTCATTTTGGCGGGTCTTGGGAGCGAGAGATTAGATCCATTAAGGCTGCTTTAACATCCACTCTGGGCTTTCAAGCTGTAAGCGCTGAAGTACTCCAAACGGTGCTGATCGAGATAGAAGGAATCCTCAACTCAAAACCATTGGGGTACGTCTCGTCAGACCTGGCCGATCCAGACCCCGTCACCCCAAACATGTTGCTGATGGGGCGGCTGGATCCCTCACTTCCCCAAGTGTTGTACCATGATTCTGAGCTTATTGGACGCCGTCACTGGAGAACTTGTCAAGTATTGAGTGACCGTTTTTGGACGCAGTTTTTACGCCACTGCCTGCCAACTCTCCAGACCAGGTCCAAATGGCAAAGGGACACCTCCCCCATTCAAGTTGGCACAGTTGTACTGATAGTGGACCCCCAACTTCCAAGAGTATCCTGGCCAGTTGGTGAGATCAGTAAAGTTTTTCCAGGACCTGATGGCTTAATCCGATCGGCTGAAGTCAAGGTTAAGGACCGCACCTATGTGAGACCTGTGAGTCGCCTCATTCGCCTCCCAGCTGTACCAGACCAAGATGGACAGTGAACAGTCTTCAAACTTGCCGGAGCAAGTTTGGGGGCGGCTGTGTTATGAAGGCAGGACTGTGATTAAAAATATTACAGGTTTAGTTGCAGTTTTCAGACTGACCACTGGGGGCGCTGCCATTTTTGTGAGGAAGGAACTTATTACACTGTTCACTAGTTTGCCCTGAGTATTGGTGATGGTAGCATATGTCCCTTTAGTTGTCCTTTTCATTAGAGTGTGCGTCCATGAGACAGAACCACACACCCACACCCACACATGTTGGAACAAGTGTTGAAACAAGTCTGAATAAAAATCACAGAAAATTCATCCAGCCCAGTTCATGGCATTCTAACCAATGTCCACTCCGCGATCACAACTATACAGAACCAGATAGATAATTCTCCATAACAGGTGGTTCTTGGGCTAGAGGAACCCTCAACATTTTGGTGATGATCCGAGAATGCATACCTCCGGCAAGGCTTTGACACCGAGGCAGGAGCACCTTGGTGCTTTCATTATGACCAGAATTCCACATTAGAGTGAGTTACTGTACAGTGAAATAGCATGTGGCAGGAAAGATTTCCTGTACCTGACCATTCGACAACGAAGCAGTAGCAATGTGCTGGAGAAAGTGCTCTGCTGTCTGTCCAGTGTGTGGTGGAGGGGGTGATCAGGATTGTCCATGATGGATCACAGTTTGTTCAGTGTCGTCCTCTCCACCACAGTCTCAGAGGTCTCTGACCTGAGACCAATTACAGAGCCAGCCTTCTTGATAATCTTGTCAAGTCTGTTGGTGTTGCTGGCTCTGACACTGCTACCCCAACAAACAATATTGGATGTCACATTCATTTTCAGTAATTCTGTAATTAATATTCAGACAATCAAATAAATCTTAGTGTTCAATCCCTTTCATATTTGTCAAAGTCTAACTTATGTGATTGCCCACATACAGTCATGTGAAAAATTAGGACACCCTGTATAAGCTGTGCTTCCTCTTTTTTTTTTTATATATATATTTAGACATATGGATATTTAATATCAATGTTAAAAATACTGGGAGAGTCATGTAATACAACTAAACAATTAAAAATTATTATTATTATTATTATTTTTTAATTTTGTATACTTTATTGATCCCCAGAGGGGAAATTGAGGGCATCCACCTGGATGGATGAAGCAGCCACGGTACGGCGCTATCCCTTAACCATTCACACACATTCACACCTAGGACCTCTTTAGAGTCTCCAATTAACCTAACCTGCATGTTTTTGGCCTGTGGGAGGAAACTGGAGAAATCCCGGAGTAAACCCATGCAGACACGGGGAGAAACATGCAAACTCCACACAGATCACTGTTGGTCAGGGGCTGGGATCGAACCAGGGATCCCATGGCCAAGGGTGAGTTGCTGTGCTGGCGCAGTGCTAACCACTGCTCCACCGCACCGCCCAATCTGTAAAATGCAATTTTAAACAAATAGTGAGGAACAAATTAGGACCCCCCCCCATCTTTTTAAGGACACCCCCACATTCATTCCCACTTAAAATGGCTAAAATAAATGTTAAAAAATGCAAATAAAAACAAAAACAAAGTTAGACATAGATATGTGAACATTTTTTAATAAAGAACTGAATATTTAACCTCTTGCACTCCGTTGTACCGCGGGCGGGCAAGTCTCTGCGTCCCAGAGCGCACGAGGGCACTCTTGTGCGCCCTCGTGTGCTCCAGGACGCACGATGGAGCTGCAAGCGCGCACTGAAAATAAAAGCTGCATTTCCGTTCTTTCACTGCAGACACAGCCGCGAACAGATTGGATATGATTGACCTCTCATTCGACTAATAAGAGCCTTGAATTGGGTTTCTGAAACCTTGAAGAACCAATGACTGAAAACCTAGCAAGAAGGACCCGCCTACCAACACTGTGAATGCAGCAAGCCAATTGAAGCACAGAAGTTCGCGAGCTTTTTTGTGTAAGGCTGGGTGAAGAGAGACTGACTGCTGTAGCAGATGAAAAAAAGGACCTGCAGGAAGAACCCCACAGACCCAGCAGCACAGAGACCACCCACAAGTGCAACCTGTGTGACAGCCACTGCCATTCGCGCATCGGCATGTTCGGCTAGGCGGTGCTTTTTTGTTTTTGTCCCAGCAGAGTAGACGTTAGGATTGTCTTCCGACGAAGGCTGAGTGACACACACGCGTTCGCCAGTCTATTTTTAATTACTACTGTTATTTGTTTTGAAAAATCGTTTGCCAAAAACCGCAATCGTGGAGCGCAAAACCACAATAATGGAATTATGTTTTGATCAGGTCATGAGACCAGCGTCGCGTTCGTCTGACAATGAGGAAGAAGTTCGCTAGTTCCGCTTCTGCTGTGAAGAGGTCAGGTGTTCTAAGCTAAATTATTCTTTATCCCTGAAAATTGTAATCAAAAAATGACTTTTGACCGATCGGTAAACTACAACTGTGTGGCGCACGAAGTCTGAAGTGCGTGCGCCGCAGTACATGGTTTGTTCGCCGTGTCCGGACCGTGAAAGCCCCCGCCCCCGCTACTCTTCTGTAGCGGTGGGGGGGGGGGGAAGCTGCGGTGACTGCGCTGCGGTCGCCACATGAGTCTAATCCGTCATGTAGCAATGGTCGATGTCCGTCCTCTGTAGCGAGGGGGGGGGAACCCCCCCACACACACGCACACACACACAGCCCTGAGTGTGACCTTTCATTAGAGCCCAAGATGAAGCTTCTATATTGAATCATTCAAAAGTTACAGACGTTTTTCCAAACTGTGCCATTTGGCACAATTTGGCACAATTCAAAAACGCCTGGGAACTACCTGAGGAAAAAGCTGTGTAATATATTCATTTTTTTGTGGTATTGTTACCAAATTTTGACCTCAGCTGGATAACACTTGGTTCTACATTTCTGTTGCATTTTCCAGCCCGGATCTGAAGCTGTGTGTTATTTGCAAGCATTTGTATCCGAAAAAACACCCAGTCCAAATTTATTTTCTTCAAGTTTAATGTAGCATACCCCCCCGAATGAAGGATGACACTTTACTGATGATTTTTTAGGTTTAATGGCAGTAAACCCTCAAATTCACCGTAAGAGCTGGGAACCACACAGAAAAACAACGTATAAGCTAAAATCCATACTCTTACAACTGTTAGCTAAAAATAACCTTAACTCTTGACAATAAATACTACAAAATATACATACATGTTAACACAAAGATTCAACTTGTCATATTTACATATTAAACATACCTTGTGCCTCTATCAAGGGGGCTGCTAATAACAAATACGTTTTATATTTTGTCACAACCTTTTCTTCCCCGTCTTTTGCCGCCGTTAGTTTGCTCACGCTAACGGTTATAACTGGAAGTTCCTTCAAAATAAAAGCACCGAATATCAAACAGGAAGCTAACCGTAACTGATAGTACATAAAAGTAATAAGCTCCAAAATAAAATATAAGCAAATGAAGAAATATACATAGGGTTATTTACACTCCCACCAAAATTATGAGTATTTGGGTTCCATAAGAACATCAACAAATAATTTTCTCAAGCACAAGAACTCATATAAAGAGGTCGCCTTAAGAACTTTTTAACAACAAGACCAGTTTTTGTACTGGACACTCTACAACTGATAGCTCACTAGAGCGTTGACCTTTGTTATTTAGTCTCTTTTCTCCAAGAGAAATCTTTGCTCTTTGCACAAGTCCATCTTTTCCACTAACAGTCTCTACAACTCTTGCAAGTCTCCATTCACCTCTGGGCGCTAGTTCATCCATGTCTAACACAACATCACCTACTTTCAGATTCCCTTTTGGTGAATGCCATTTTTGCCTTGAAATGATGTTGTGAACATATTCCCGTCTCCAGCGACTCCAGAACTGCTCTGCAAGGAACTGCACACGGCGCCATCTCTTTTTGCCATATAGGTCCTCCTTTGGAAACGTGCCAGGTGGGGGCAACGGTGCGTTGGATTTCATGTGGAGCAGGTGATTGGGCGTAAGTGGTTCTAAGCTGTCAGGGTTGTTCAAGTTATCTATAGTTAGGGGTCTGCTGTTGACTATAGTCATGGCTTCATAGAATAGAGTCCTTAATGAAGCATCATTGAGTCTACCATGAGCAAGTGACAGAGTGGTATTCAGTACACTTCTGACAGTCTTTATCTGACGCTCCCACACTCCCCCTGCATGACTGGAGTGGGGTGCATTCATCACAAAGTCACATCGTCTTTCGGATAAGTAAGTACTTAGCTTCTGAGTGTCTAGTTCATTTAAGGCTGCTTTAAACTCATTTTGAGCGCCAACAAAATTTGTTCCCTGGTCACATTGGATTTGTTTGACTGCACCTCTGATTGAAATGAAACACCTTAATGCGTTAATGAATGCATCAGTAGACAAGTCCTCTAATAGCTCGATGTGGATGGCACGAGAGCAAAAGCAAGTAAATAAGAGTCCATGCCGTTTGTGTTGTTTCCTTCCTTCTGTTGTCACAAACGGACCAAAACAGTCCATGCCGCAGTGTGTGAAGGGAGGAGAGGGCTCTAAGCGCTGTGGAGGTAGGTCACTCATCCTCTGACCCTCTGGAGCTTTGCGGAGTCTGTGGCACGTCACACACTGACCGATGTATGAAGCAACTGTTTTACTCATTCCTGGAATCCAGTAGCCACTAGATCTGATTTCGTTTATGGTAAATCCCTTTCCTTGGTGTTTTACCTTGTTATGACAGTGAGATATTATGAGCTTAGCTGCACAGTGATCCTTTGGGATCACGATTGGATGTTTGAAGGTGTCACTTGTTGGTGAATGTCGAAGTCTCCCTCCCACCTTGAGGAGACCATCTGTGTCCATGAAAATGTCCAGTTTGAACAGTTTGTTGTGACGTGGGAGCTGTTTTCCTTTGTTCAACAGTTTTATTTCCTGTTCGTATGCTTGATGCTGCACATCACAAATGATCACAAGTTCAGCATTTTCCTGTTCACTCACTGTAGCTGGTGCATTTGATTTGATATGTTTAGCCCTTCTTATAAGATGTGCTACAGCTTTGATTGCTCTGGACCATGACGAGAACTTACTTAGACGTTCAGCAAGACTCGCAGTGTCTGTGACTTTAGTTAACATTGTCTGTACTTTTCTGACTTCTGGATCTCCTATGGATAGATCCGGCTCAACAGTTTGTAGTGTGGGCAGTTCATTTTTCCACAAAAAGGTGGGGCCAGTGAACCAGCTACACTTAATTAACTCATTGACAGTTAGACCCCTAGAAGCACTGTCGGCTGGGTTCACTTCTGATGGCACGTAAAACCATTGCTGAGGGCTTGTACTTTGTCTAATCTTTTGGACCCTGTTAGCTACAAAAGTGTGGAAACGACGTGCATCATTATTTATGTAGCCCAGTACCACCTTTGAGTCAGTCCAGAAATATTCTTTCACATCATAACACAGTTCTTCCCGTAACATGTTACTGACTAAGACTGAAACTACAGCTGCTGTGAGTTCAAGTCTGGGGATCGTGGTGAGTTTAGTAGGAGAAACTCGCGCTTTTGCTATTACCAGAGAGCAGTGAATCTCATCTTTAGCGTTTTTAGCTCTCAGATAGCTACATTGTCCATATCCACTTGAGCTCGCATCTGAAAAGTGGTGCAACTCTATTTCTTTAGGCTCACCAAAACTAGCAGGTAGATAACAACGAGGTATGTTTAATTTTTCTAGATTTACAAAGTCACTTTGCCAACTCTCCCACCTTGGATTGAGTGTGTTCAGTAGGGGGTCGTCCCATCCGATACTGTGTTGGCACATTTCTTGCAAGATTCTCTTTCCGTTCAGTACATATGGCGCTAAGAATCCAAGCGGGTCATATATTGACGCAACAGTGGACAGAATGCCTCTGCGTGTGGCTGGCTGTACTTTTAGTGTGTTGTCAAACTTGAAACAGTCCTTTTCAATGTTCCATTGGATGCCTAGTGCTCTTTCTTGTGGCATGTCTTTGAATGTTAAGTCCCTTATGTTTGTGTTTACAGCACATTCAGATGGAGGGATACTTCGCAAAACAGTGAGATCATTAGAAATGAACTTGTGAAGACGGAGGTTACCTTTGCTGCAGATTTCTCTGGCCTCTTGTGCCAACTGTATTGCTCCTTCCACTGTGTTTGTGCTTGTAACTCCATCATCGACATAAAAGTCTTTCTCCATGAACTGTGAACCTGCTGGGTACAAGACACAGTGCTCTTTGGCCAAATATTTCAGTCCGTAATTTGCACAGCCTGGAGACGATGCCACACCGAAAAGGTGTACCTTCATTCTGTAGGTTTGAGGTTGTGTGCTTGTATCACCATTTTTCCACCAGAGGAAACGCAGATAGTCCCTGTCCCCTTCATCGACGTGAAACTGATGGAACATTTTTTCTATATCGCACATTAAAGCAATAGAATGCTGCCTAAACCTCAAGAGAATGCCAGTCAAATTGTTTATTAAGTCAGGCCCTTGGAGGAGATGATCATTGAGACTTGTTCCGTTGTGTTTAGCTGAACAGTCGAATACGACACGCAGTTTTGTGGGCTTTTTGGGATGGTAAATCCCGTGGTGCGGGATGTACCATTGTTCACCTTGTATTCCTTCGTTATGTACTTCTTCGATGTCTCCTCTTTCAATTATGTCATTCATGTATGCAACATAGTCCCTTTTATATTTCTCATCCTTGTTGAACTTTCGTTTTAAGTGTTCGAGTCTAATTTCTGCAAGCCTTTTGTTGTCTGATAAGTGTGGCCTTTGTTTGAATGGAAGAGGCATCTCACAGTATCCTTGTGCATTTTTCTTTATTCCTTCCTTGAGTTTGTCTAGAAAAATGAGATCCTCTTGTGAGACTATTTTGTCGCTTGCCTTTGCATCCTTAAAATCAGACTCAAGAACTTTGATAACATCCATAGGTGTTACAGGAGGTAGTTCTTTTACCATGACTCTGTGGCACAGACTTGTTTCAGTTTCATTTGACTCTGATGTGGAGCCACCAACAATGCTCCACCCTAGCTCTGTCTGGATTGCAAATGGCTCATTGTCCTTTCCAAGCAGAACCTGTTTTGGAGCTAGAATTCTGGAACAGTTAAACCCAATGAGTAGTCCAACATCACAGCTCAGAAGAGGAGGTATCTTATCAACAATCTCTGACAGATGGGGCCATTGCTTTGCAGTTTCGTTCGTGGGTATGTTGTCATAGTTAAACGGAATATAGTCCTTTGTGTAAGAGGGCGGAAGGTCAATACAAACATCTGAGTTGTAACCTCTCACACGTAACCCTGGTACTCTCTGACTTTTGACTGTCATGTGAACTCCCAGCATTGTGGTTAGTTTTAGATTAACTGGATGAGAGTCTGCTTGTAACTGGTTAGTTACCTCTTCACTAACAAATGTATTGTCACTTTGTGTGTCTAATAAAGCATACACTAACTGCTCTTTAGAAGGACTCTGGGTAGTGGAAACCCACACAGGAACAATCATGGAGGTACTACCTGACTGACCCACCTTTGTGACGTTCAGAGCTGTGGCTGCCATAGTATCATTTTCTGTGGTTGGTGTAACGTTTGTGGAGCTCTGAGGTCTTTCATTTGCCTTGTGATTCTCATTGTGCAAACAAGTGGGGTGTCGTCTTTTGCAAGTGTCACATGTGTGGCGATGACGACAGTCTTTGGCATTGTGGCCCACCTTTAAGCACCCGTAGCACAGTTTATTGTCCTTTACAAATGTCCGTTTGTCGTCTAGTGACTTTTCTGAGAAGCTTGGGCACTTTGACAACTGATGCCTTTCATCTTTGCAGAACATGCAGGGTACCTTTAACTTTGTGTCATTTAACTTTGCTTTATCCGCATGTGCTGTAGCTTGTGTTGTAAAGACTTGGGTTGCAAATCTGTTTGGTTTAATCTCTTTTGCATGTCCTTTTTCCAGAGATGAGCTGCATGAATGGAGTGCATAGGAAGAAGTCACCGGATTACATGCAATTTCCGCCTCGAGTGCTACAAACTCTGCAAAATCCTTGAAAGAGGGGAAATCTTTACCTTCCAGGAGAGCAACTGTGGCCTGACGATTCCAACGTGTTGCGAGCCATTCTGGAACCTTTTGCAATAACTTTTGGTTTTCCTCACAGTCACTCAGTATCTCTAAGCCCTTTACATGTGGTGTTGCTTGGAGACAGGTTGTGAGAAAATCAGAAAATGTCCGTAACCCTTCTGCATCCTTTGAGTGGATTTTAGGCCACTTCGACAGTTTGTCTCTGAATGCCTTTTGAACAACAAAAGGCTGACCATAACGTTGGTCAAGCCTTTTCCAGGCATCTTTGTATGCCTCTTCGTCGCTACGATAAAATGTGCCCTCAAGGCATTTAAGTGCTGGGCCAGTAATATACCTTTTTAACAAGTGCAGTTTATCAGCAGGAGATACACCTTTGTAGTCTATCAGTGAGCTGAAGGAAGCCTTCCATTCGATATAGGTGATGGGATCTCCGCTGAACACGATAGGCACTGGCACTGGGATTCTGTTTACAGCTATGCTGTCTTGGATAGCTTTAGCCAGCTGGGAAATGTCTGTGGGAGGCGATGGAGAAACAACTTGAGAGTGTGGTTGTTGCACAGAATAGTTGACAGGAAGGGATGCATATTGTTGCATGAGCGGGTGGTATGAACCTGTGGAGAGCAATGGGGCTGGTTGTGCAAAGCTTTGGTTGACAGGAGAAGTCCCATTGTTCTGTAACATACATTGACTGTCCGTATCAACTTTCAATTCCTTGTCATAAATCTCTAATTTTGCACGTGCAGCTTGCCTTTCCTTTTCTGCTTGTAAGCGCTCTAGTTCAAACCTTTGTGCATCCAATTCTCTCCTGTGTTTCTCTTCCATTTCTCTTAATTTTTCCCTTTGTTTGATTTCCTCTTGTGTGATTTTATACTGAGCTTCCTTAGCAGCTAATTCTGCAGCTGCATCAATTCTTTTGGCAGCGATGCTCGCTTCAGAGTGATAACTGGACTGTGATGAAGTGCCAAAAATGGACTTAGCATGGTCATAAGTTAAGAGTTGATGGAGGCGCTGCTTTTCTCTATCTGCATCATATTCATCTATGGCTGCCAAACGCTCTGAAAGGATTTTCATAATGTCTTTTGTCACAGATTCACAGGAGTCCATTTTACGCCTTATGACATGGGATGGTGCATTATGCTCTCTTAGTTCACTGTATGCTTTTGTCATGTCATTTACTGTCCTTTCAATATCATCAGCCATTTCTGCTAACTGTGAATCTGACAGATCACTTTTGAGGTCTGCTCTGTAAATTCTGACCTGACCTTTCCAATGTTCATAGATAGTTAACAGCCTTTTCTCTCTTTTAGTCTGTTCATCCTTCTGATATAACAGCATTTTCTCTGTAGGCACACTAGGCCTTTCTGATCGCCTTGGTAACGTTTCATTAACTGTTTCCTCTCGTTGTTCCTTTACATTTATCTGTACTGATTTATTATCTTCCATTTTGAGAGCAATTGCTTGTCACCGTATCCTTAGACCGTTGCTGCAGCTCGCTGCTCCGCGCCGTTTCCGTGCCGTTCCTTGAAATCGCGGGCAGCTCGTTGTAGCACGTTGGGTGAAGCGTCTCCTCTTGGCCTCGACCAGGCGACAGGCCTTCACCTCTCCCGGAGGTAAGCTCTTACTGTAGCATACCCCCCCGAATGAAGGATGACACTTTACTGATGATTTTTTAGGTTTAATGGCAGTAAACCCTCAAATTCACCGTAAGAGCTGGGAACCACACAGAAAAACAACGTATAAGCTAAAATCCATACTCTTACAACTGTTAGCTAAAAATAACCTTAACTCTTGACAATAAATACTACAAAATATACATACATGTTAACACAAAGATTCAAATTGTCATATTTACATATTAAACATACCTTGTGCCTCTATCAAGGGGGCTGCTAATAACAAATACGTTTTATATTTTGTCACAACCTTTTCTTCCCCATCTTTTGCCGCCGTTAGTTTGCTCATGCTAACGGTTATAACCGGAAGTTCCTTCAAAATAAAAGCACCGAATATCAAACAGGAAGCTAACCGTAAGTGATAGTACATAAAAGTAATAAGCTCCAAAATAAAATATAAGCAAATGAAGAAATGTACATAGGGTTATTTACATTTAATATGTTTAGATGACTGTAACTCAGTGGCCGGAGCACTTAGAGAGTTATGAGTGTTTTGCCAAAAAATTCAAAGTGTTTTCTTTTAAATGAGACCAACCCCATGAAGATGCTGCAAAGGGTTGAAGAACGGCTTTGGATGTTAATTTGGGCACGTTATTTTTTGGCGTTTTTAGGGAAGTTGACCGGAGTGCAAGGGGTTAAAGGGGGGTCCTAATTTTTTCACATGACCGTATAGGCTACACCTCTTTGTATTCCACTTTCAAGCACAGCTATTACATTTGGGCCTGTAAAGCCTAATTGGGCTACCTGTTTTTAGACAAGAATACTTGCTTTCTACAGGTATGCACTAGTTTAGCAAATAGAAGTAATTTTTGTAATCCTAGCTGATATAAAACAGGAAAAGTTTAGTCTGATTTAATGTCAGACAGTGAGGAAAAACAGGTTGTCTTTTTAGACAGCATATTGTAGAAGACCCTTGACCTTGTACCCCAAGTTTGAGGTCAGGTTCACCAGCTGCAGTCCCTGGAAGAGGTTCTTCACAGGGAATTCTGACACACTCTTCTTCTTCCGGCTTTCAGAGAGAGCAGACGCATTTCTTCTCCTCTCCCTTCTCCTCCTCCCTTCACTGATCCCAGCTTGCTGTGTCCTGTCTGTGTCTCGCTCTTCTTCTGCTGCATCTCGACCCAAACGGAAAATTATGGAATTGAGCTGGGCTTTAAATGCAATTGACACCCCTTTAAAAGAAGATCGGGCCAGGGGGAGCCCATGTGGGGAGACTCATGGGACAATTGGAAACTCATGTGTCTGTGTGATTCGATTGAAGATGTGGAAGACATCTATCTGTTTGGCTTATGATCACAGGATTTCTACTGTTTGGCTCTGGAGTTTCCTGGTGTATCGGAAATTAAAGAAGTTGGAAGAGCTGGTCAAAATGCGGACCCGGCGAAGCTCCTTCAACAATTCGACCAGCTGGAGTGCACTGATAGCGGCAAATGGTGAACTGAATGGCGAACTGAATCAGAAGGTGGGAAACATCTTGGAGTCGCTGGGTGCTCTCCAGGGAATGATTTTTAAAGCCTGCGAATGTGTGATGCACAGAATCGCATGAGAGAGGAAATTTTTATGCTCTAAGTGATCTGTGCTCATCAGGCCTTGATTCGGCGTCCTTGGGAGACTCATTCCTCCATGAGAAGAGATAAAGCAGAAGGGAGTTTTGGCTTCTCTCTAACCCAAACAACTGCTGATGTACAATAATCTGAACTCTCCAAGGACAGCGTTATCATGTGACTAACATGGAATTTTACCATCTGGCATGAAGAGAGATGAACTCTGTGGACATGTTTATCTATGTTTAGAATACATGGACATAACATCTAGCCGTTGCCTAGGAGACGATTTTTGTTGTGCACCAGTAACTGATACATTCACACTGCACTCATACTGATATCATATGACTGACATACACACACTGGTCTCTCTCGCTTTGTTAATGTGTGGATTTGTATTTTGTCTGCTAATTGTGTATTGGAGGTTTTTTTTCTATGTGATCACAATCTTGCTCACTCGAGCACTATTTTGAAAACTTTGTTTTTTTCTCTCTGCCTAATGTGTCACCCCCTCCCCCTCTTTACCCCCCACTGTATGAGGCGCCTTGTATGGCTGCCGCGTCATTAGGGAGCGCTTAGAAATGAGCGCACCTTAGTGATAAGTAAAATTCCTTGTATGTTGTTAAGCATACTTGGCAATAAAGTTGATTCTGATTCTGATTCTGATTCAGTGTGTGGCTGGTGAGCGAAGGACTAACCCAGCTTCACTGCCTCCATCTACCAGACAACCTCCTCTTACCTGTACCCAGAGCTCTGACTGAGTGACCTGTCCAGCCAGTAGCCCAAGGTGCACCCTGGTATTAAACGGCAGTTCCTTCTTGGTCTTGTTGCTCTTGTTAAATCTGGGTAGCTGTTTAAGAGCAGGAAAAATTGATCTATAGGAAGCTTGTTTTAACTTACCTTCACAGAGTAACCCTTAAAAGCTCATAGAGTTGTACACCTCTTGTGAAAAGCACCCACTTGAAAAACCAGAAAAGATGGACTCTGAATCAGTGACCACAATCTCCTTTCACTGTCTTTTAATATGGCGCAAAATTTATTAAAGGTTTGCAAAGCATAGCAAAATTGTCATATATTGTTTGAAAATCAATCGATTTAATCAAAACCAGGAAAACTCAATTAAAGAATTAGAAATTATAGAAAATTCCATTACCCAAAAATTCAGAAACTACCTCAAAAATGATTGAATAATTTGAATCATAAAAATGAGTAAATGTCACTTGATCAGTTTGTGGGTAAATATCTAAAAATCCTGTGGGAGAGAGAGAGAAGGTGGTTAGTTGCCGGCCAGCCCCTCCAGGTTTCCCCTCAAGGAATGAGGGCGAGGGAGAGAGGTTCCCAGAAGAATGCCTCAGAGCCCCAGCCCGTAGGGTGAGAATTCCTCAGTGCCGCTCCCCTGCCCTCTTCAGCAAAGCTCGCTGTGTGACGCAGAAGCGGAGGTCCAGCCACCAGCTGTCACGCCTCGCCGCTCATCTGCGGTGCCAGCTGCACGCACACCTGCACCTCATCAGCGGCGAGGGATTTAAGCCGCCTCGCCCTGGGCTTCGGCCTGAAGCCGTCAGTCTTCACTCGTTATGATTGCTGTAAGGAATCTCTACCGCTCAGCAAACATTCTGGTAAGAAGCTCTTACCTCATTCTTCTCCCAGTCTGCTCCCCTGTGCACAGGTGGATTTCCCGGCGGCGGACCACTCCTCTCCTCCTCCATTCCCTCGCTGCTGCACCGGGCGTTCCAGGTCGCTGTCTACCGGACCTCATCCTTGCTGTGCCAGCCACCTGCTAATCCCAAGTAAGCCAGTCACCATTTGCATATCTCCTGTGTTGGTGTGGTGCCCGTCACCCTTCTCCCTTTGCTTCTCCCATAGGGTTGTCCGGCTGTACAGCCTCCTGCCTCCGTGCCCGACGCAGACGCCACCACCAATACATTCACATCCCGCAGACACACATTCATACACACTTGTTGTTAATAAAGCTATTAGATCTACCCTGAGCCTGCGTGTGTGTCTCCTGAGCCGTGCATTATGTCAGTACGGCTTCAGCAGAGCGGCTCGGCAGACGGCGGGCTCACACGCCGACTTTCCACCCTCGAGGCTCGAGTGGACCTAATAGCCCACCAGCAACAGGTGATTCTTAATCAATTAACCATCATTACTAACCGATTGGACCACTTGGACCCCCAACAGCCGTTCCTCCCGGCTCGTCAGGGCGGCACGGCTCCTGCTGCTCCAGCGGCCGTCCAGCCAGCTCCGGTAGCACCGGTTCGGCTCACACCCATTCCGACCCCCGCCCGCTTTAGCGGTAAGCTCGGCGGAGCACGGGGGTTTATAATGCAGTGTGAGTCCGTGTTCCACCGTGTGCCCAGAGATTTTCCCTCAGACCATAGCCGAATTGGCTACATAGGGAATCTCCTGGAGGGGCGAGCGCTAACTTGGGCTTATGCCGTAATGGCGAGGCCCAGTTACGCCACCCTCACCTATGGCCAATTCGTGAGACAATTCCTGGAAGTCTTTGATCATTCTCGTACTGAGAGCGTTCAGGTCGATTGGCTTCTCAGCCTCCAGCAGGGAAGCCGGTCGGCAGCTGACTACGCGATCGACTTCCGGGTAGTGGTGGAGGAGTTAGGCTGGGATGAACATTCATTCTGCGGCCTCTTCCTCCGCAGTCTCAATGATGGTCTGAGGGACGAACTGGCTGGGCGGGACATCCCGGAGACTTTAGCGGAGCTAACGTCCCTAGCCATCAGCCTGGATAACAGGTTGCGTGAGCGCACCTCGGAGTGGAAGTCATCTTCTTCTTGCTCTCGTGGTGCCTCGTCGCGCCTGTCCCAAGCTCGCCCCCTGGCGTCGCCGCCACCATCGCGCCCCGAGGAGTCGGAGCCGATGGTGACGGGCTGGACAAAGCTCCCTCCTGCGGAGAGACAACGTCACCGTGAGTTGGGTCTCTGCATGTATTGCGGAGACAGCCAACACATGGTGGAGCTTTGCCCACAGAAGCCAAACGGCGGGGTCCGCGAGTCACTGTAGGGGGCCTCGCGGACATCAATCGGTTAAATCCCCTCTCCCAATTGAAGCTGCCTGTCCGATTTTGTCACAACTCCACTGGGCACCTCACTCACGCACTGGTGGATTCGGGCGCGGAGGGCAGCTTTATTTCACAAAGCCTGGCAACCCGATTGGGCATCCGTTGCCAAGCCCTCAAATCTCCTCTCGCCCTGGTCAATCTCTCCTATGTCTCCCTGGGGAGAGTTACTCATCAGACCGTCCCTGTTCCTGTGATCATCTCTGGGAACCACCGGGAGGAAATCACCTTCTACGTCCTCCCCAACTCTGCGTCGCCCGTCATCCTGGGGTACCCCTGGCTTCGCCTCCATAACCCCGTCCTGGATTGGAAGTCCGCCAGGGTATCGGCATGGAGCACCTTCTGCATGAGCACCTGCCTGCAGTCCGCTGCCTGCTCTCCGTCCTCTTCGCCAACTCCTATGAACGCTGCGCCCCCAGATCTCTCCCTGGTGCCATCAGAATTTCATGACCTGGGTATGGTTTTCAGCAAGTCCAAGGCGATGTCTCTTCCTCCACACAGGCCCTACGACTGTGCGATAAACATCCGCCAGGGGGCACCCTTACCCTCTGGGCGACTATACAGCCTGTCGGCGCCGGAGAAGGAGACCATGAATTCCTACCTCAAGGAATCGCTGAGTGCTGGAATCATCCGTCCCTCTTCATCACCATTAGGCGCAGGATTCTTCTTCGTGGGCAAGAAGGACGGTTCCCTCCGTCCTTGTATCGACTACCGCGCCCTGAATGATATCATGGAGAAGGATCGCTACACCCTGCCACTTATTGACACCGCCTTCCACTCCCTCCAGGGGGCGACTTGGTTCACCAAGCTGGATCTACGCAGCGCATACCACCTCGTCCGGATCCGGGAGGGAGATGAGTGGAAGACAGCCTTCCGTACCCCGAACGGCCACTTCGAGTACCTGGTGATGCTGTTCGGGTTGACCAATGCTCCAGCCATCTTTCAGCGCCTAATAAATGACGTCCTTTGGGATTTCATCGGCCTATTTGTGTTCGTCTACCTGGATGACATCCTCATCTTCTCCAAATCCAGGGACGAGCACCGGGTCCATGTGAGACGGGTTCCAAAGGCTGCTGGAGAACCGGTTGTATGTGAAGGCAGAAAAATGCGAATTCTACGCTAAGACAACGTCCTTCCTTGGGTTCGTCATCTCCCACGACCAGGTGCTTCCGGACCCAGTGAAGGTGAAGGCGGTGGTGGAATGGCCTACACCTACATCGAGAAAACAGGTGCAACAATTCATTGGATTTGCAAACTTCTACCGCCGCTTCGTCCCGAATTTTGGCACCATCGTCGGCCCACTGACCCGCCTCATGTTCTCTAAGGTCCCATTCCAGTGGACTGAAGAGGCTGCGGCTGCTTTCCAGGCGCTGAAGGCGGAGTTCTCCTCCTCCCGGGTCCTTAGCCAAGTCGACCCGTCGCTGCAATGCATCGTGGAAGTGGATGCTTCGGACACGGGAGTGGGGGCGGTTCTATCTCAGCGGTCGCCAGATGACGGAGTCAAACGGCCCTGCGCTTTCTTCTCTCGGCGCTTGTCCCCGGCGGAACGGAACTACGACGTGGGGGACAGAGAGCTCCTCGCCATCAAGCTCGCGCTGCAGGAGTGGCGTCACTGGCTAGCGGGGGCGGACCTGCCGTTCGTGGTCCTGACTGACCACAAGAACTTGGAATACTTGAGATCTGCCAAGCGTCTGAACGCCCGCCAGGCGCGTTGGTCCTTGTTCTTTGCCAGGTTCCGTTTTAACATCACCTTCAGGCCTGGCTCCAAGAACGGCCTGCCCGATGCCCTCTCTCGGCAATTTGCCCCTGAGGAGTCTGAGGACACGGTCCACACCATCCTGCCCCGGCCGTGCATCGTGGGAGCCGTCACTTGGGACATAGAAAGCAAGATCCGGAAGGCGCAGGAAGTGGAACCTGACCCTGGCGGCGGACCGGAGGGGAGGCTTTTCGTGCCATCCACGGTTCGGGGGGAGGTCATCCACTGGCTACATACATCTAAGCTCACCTGCCACCCTGGTTCCTCCCGGATGATCGACCTTCTTCAATGGTCCTTCTGGTGGCCGGGCCTGCGGAAGGACGCTGCCCGCTACGCCCGGGCCTGCCCTGTATGTGCCACCAGTAAGTCAGGAAATGCCCCTCCAGCGGGTTTGCTCCAGCCTCTGCCCGTCCCTGGCAGGCCCTGGTCGCATATCGCCCTGGATTTCGTCACCGGACTCCCAGTCTCTAACACCTTCGACACCGTCCTGACCATCGTAGACCGTTTCTCCAAGGCGGCGCACTTCATCCTGCTACGAGGTCTCCCATCTGCTCTGGAGACGGCGGACCTCCTAGTCCAACACGTGGTCAGGCTGCACGGGATTCCGGTGGACGTGGTCTCGGACCGGGGGGCCCAATTTTCCTCAGAGGTTTGGAGGTCATTTTGCAACGCCCTGGGAGCCAAGGTAAGCCTCTCCTCTGGCCATCACCCCCAAACCAACGGGCAGCGTGAGTGGACCAACCAGGAGCTGGAGGCTGCGCTCCACTGCGTCACTGCATCCAAGCCTGCGTCCTGGAGTAACCATCTCGCCTGGGTTGAGTACGCCCACAACACCACCCGCTCTTCTGCCACAGGGATGTCTCCCTTTAAGGCGTCCCTGGGCTACGACCCCCCTCTTTTCCCAGCGCAGGAGAGTGAGGTAACTGTCCCCTCAGTTCGGGCGCACCTCAGGCAGTTCCGGTCCATCTTGGCGTCGGCGCGCAATGCGCTTTTACGCACGGCGGAGCGCAACAGATCCACGGCGGACCGGCACAGAAAACCTGCCCCAGCGTACCAGGTGGGTCAGCGTGTCTATGTGTCTACCCAGGACGTCATTTTAAAGGGTGAGAGGAGGAAGCTGGCACAGCGTTTTATGGGCCCATACCCCATCACCAGGATTATCAACCCGGTGGCTGTGCGTGTAGCTATTCCCCTCTCCCTCCGCATCCATCCCACCTTCCACGTATCCAAGGTGAAGCTGGCAGTCTCCGACCCCCTTTGCCCTCCTCCTGCTGCGCAGCCCGCGCCCCGGATGATTGATGGTCATCCGGCCTGGCCTGTCTCTTCTATCCTGGACTCCCGGCGCCGGGGTCGCGGGTTGCAGTACTTGGTGGACTGGGAGGGATATGGGCCTGAACATCGGCAATGGGTACCCTCGTCATTTGTGTTGGACCCGTCCCTCATTACTGAGTTCCACCGAGCGCACCCGGAGAAACCATCGCCAGGAGGCGCTGCTAGAGGGGGGAGTACTGTCACGCCTCGCCGCTCATCTGCGGCGCCAGCTGCACACACACCTGCACCTCATCAGCGGCGAGGGATTTAAGCCGCCTCGCCCTGGGCTTCGGCCTGAAGCCGTCAGTCTTCACTCGTTACGATTGCTGTAAGGAATCTCTACCGCTCAGCAAACATTCTGGTAAGAAGCTCTTACCTCATTCTTCTCCCAGTCTGCTCCCCTGTGCACAGGTGGATTTCCCGGCGGCGGACCACTCCTCTCCGCCTCCATTCCCTCGCTGCTGCACCGGGCGTTCTAGGTCGCTGTCTACCGGACCTCATCCTTGCTGTGCCAGCCACCTGCTAATCCCAAGTAAGCCAGTCACCATTTGCATATCTCCTGTGTTGGTGTGGTGCCCGTCACCCTTCTCCCTTTGCTTCTCCCATAGGGTTGTCTGGCTGTACGGCCTCCTGCCTCCGTGCCCGACGCAGACGCCACCACCAATACATTCACATCCCGCAGACACACATTCATACACACTTGTTGTTAATAAAGCTATTAGATCTACCCTGAGCCTGCGTGTGTGTCTCCTGAGCCGTGCATTATGTCACCAGCTTATTTCCTCTTCACTTCCCCTTCCTTTTCCTCTTCTCTTGAGTGTTAGTTTTTGCAGCAGAAGAAATCAGTTCTTAAAAATTGAAGAGAGATGATGGAATAGGATCATTAGTGAAGCAGTCTTCGTTTCTTCTCTTCAGCTCTTCCGCCACAGATGATGGAACTTGAAGTCCGCCGAAAAATGATCATTTTGGGGCTCTTTGTCTTCAGTTTTATATTGTTTATCCACCCATCTGTCCAAAACTTCCTCTTTTCTGCTATAGGCCAGCTCTCTCTCCCCATGCTTTTTGGCCTCTTATGATTGGTTAGTTCAAAAACCCACTACATCATATGCTCATGTCTGCCTCATGATTTCCAGTATACGTGACCACGTGACATACAGCTAATCTATTCTTACCATCTAATTTTGCTCATGTCAACACACATTCATGCAATGATTATACATTAATTTAATGGTCGCATAAATGATATTGCATTTCATGGCATACTTTCAGCATCAAGCTTGCATTCAGTCCTCTATGTTTTACCAATATCTTTCCTTCCTCTTGTTAGAAATGTATGGTTTCTGTAGTCTTGTTGTTACTTCTGATGGCTTTGTTGCTGCCCCTTCTCCACTTTTAGGGTGGGGGGGGCGAGCTTGGTACCCCACCTTCTTGTCATAGGGGTGATAGCAGTGAGATGGTTGGTCACTCACAGGCCTTTGCCGGTTATCCAGGCCAGGTTGTGGAGTACTCATACAATATGTAAATTATCTGGTTTCAATTGTAATGTGGAACTTTTTTCTTGTAAACTTGCAATTTTATTCTCATATTTGCAACTTTTTTCTTGTAAATTTGCAACTTTCTTTCCCTCATATTTGCAACTTTTTCTTTTAAATTTGCAACTTTTTTCTTGTAAATATGCAACTTTTTTCCTCATAAAACTGCAATGTATAATTCTGCAACTTTGGCCTCAAAAATTTGTGCCCTTTTTCAAGAGGAAAAATAATACTTTTAGTGCACCCCCGAATACAGTCGGGCAAAAAAGTATTTAGTCAGCCACCAATTGTGCAAGTTCTCCCACTTAAAAGATGAGAGAGGTCTCCAATTTTCATCACAGTATTCCTCAACTATGAGAGACAAAATGAGAAAAAAAAAATCCAGAAAATCACATTGAAGGATTTTTAATGAATTAATTGGTAAATTCCTCAGTAAAATAAATATTTGGTCACCTGCAAACAAGCAAGATTTCTGGCTCTCACAGACCTGTAACTTCTTCTTTAAGAGGCTCCTCTGTCCTCCACTCGTTACCTGTATTAATGGCACCTGTTTGAACTCGTTATCAGTATAAAAGACACCTGTCCACAACCTCAAACAGTCTCCAAACTCCACTATGGCCAAGACCAAAGAGCTGTCAAAGGACACCAGAAACAAAATTGTAGACCTGCACCAGGCTGGGAAGACTGAATCTGCAATAGGTAAGAAGCTTGGTGTGAAGAAATCAACTGTGGGAGCAATTATTAGAAAATGGAAGACATACAAGATCACTGATAATCTCCCTCGATCTGGGGCTCCACGCAAGATCTCACCCCGTGGGGTCAAAATGATCACGAGAACGGTGAGCAAAAATCCCAGAACCACATGGGGGGACCTAGTGAATGACCTGCAGAGAGCTGGGACCAAAGTAACAAAGGCTACATCAGAAACACACTACGCTGCCAGGGACTCAAATCCTGCAGTGCCAGACGTGTCCCCCTGCTTAAGCCAGTACATGTCGAGGCCTGTCTGAAGTTTGCTAGAGAGCATTTGGATGATCCAGAAGAGGACTGGGAGAATGTCATATGGTCAGATGAAACCAAAATAGAACTTTTTGGTAAAAACTCAACTTGTCGTGTTTGGAGGAGAAAGAACACCATACCTACTGTGAAGCATGGGGGTGGAAACATCATACTTTGGGGCTGTTTTTCTGCAAAGGGACCAGGACGACTGATCTGTGTAAAGGAAAGAATGAATGGGGCCATGTATCGTGAGATTTTGAGTGAAAACCTCCTTCCACCAGCAAGGGCATTGAAGATGAAACGTGGCTGGGTCTTTCAGCATGACAATGAGTTGAAAGTCCGTGTTGCCCAGCGACAGCCCCAAAACATCACTGATCTAGAGGAGATCTGCATGGAGGAATGGGCCAAAATACCAGCAACAGTGTGTGAAAACCTTGTGAAGACTTACAGAAAACGTTTGACCTCTGCCATTGCCAACAAAGGGTATATAACAAAGTATTGTGATGAACTTTTGTTATTGACCAAATACTTATTTTTCACCATAATTTGCAAATAAATTCTTTAAAAATCAGACAATGTGATTTTCTGGATTTTTTTCCCCTCATTTTGTCTCTCATAGTTGAGGTATACCTATGATGAAAATTGGAGACCTCTCTCATCTTCTAAGTGGGAGAACATGCACAATTGGTGGCGGACTAAATACTTTTTTACCCCACTGTAAGTGCACAACTGTTATGTGTAGTTTCACTCCAGCCCCATGAGTAGCGCAAATGCGCTAATATAGAATGTAGATAGATAGATAAATAGATGTACGTTATTGATCCCAAACTGCAAAATTACAGTGTAACAGCAGCATGACAGTAGACAACCAAATGACAGAAACACAGGCATGACAGACAAAGGGATTACCCATGGAAAGTAAAACTAACACAACTACAAAACCTATACACATCATAGCTTAATATACGATGACCCGTATAAACACATGAATCATCCCATTGCACAATGAAAGACTATCAGGAGCAGAGTGAAATGTGAGGTACCAGTTAGACTGTAAGGTGCAGTGTGGCAGCATAGTTATGACCAGAATACAACATCATAGTGAGCTATTGTACAGTGAAATGGCATGCGGCAGGAAAGATTTCCTGTACCTGGCCATTCTACAGCGAAGCTGTAGTAGTCTACTGGAGAAAGTGCTCCGCTGTCTGTCCAGTGTGTGGTGGAGGGGGTGATCAGGATTGTCCATGTTGGATCGCAGTTTATTTAGTGTTCTCCTCTCCACCACTGTCTCAAAAGTCTCCGGTCTGAGACCAATCACAGAGCCAGCCCTCTCAACAATCTTGTCAAGTCTATTGGTGTTGCTGGCCTTGATACTGCTACCCCAACAGACCGCAGCAAAGAAGATGGTGCTGGAGACATCGGCCTGGGAGAAATGCTCCAGCATCCTATTACACACGCTGAAGGATCTCAGCTTCCTCAGGAAGTAGAGTCTGCTCATCCCCTTCTTGTGCACGGCACCGGTGTTGGATCTCCAGTCCAACCCGTTGCTGATCCTGACACCCAGATATTTGTAGTCCTCAACCACCCCCACATCCTCCCCCCTAATCTGCAATGGCTGAGAAGGTGTCTCTCTGGCCTTGCTGACATTCAACATCAGGTGATTCTGCTCTGTCCACTCCACAAATCTGTCTACCAGTGCCCTGTACTCCCCCTCCTCTCCTCCTCTTATACACCCCACAACAGTTGAGTTGTCAGAGAATTTCTGCAGGTGGCATGACTCGGTGTTGTACTGAAAGTCAGTGGTGTATACGGTAAAGAGAAAAGGAGAGAGCACAGTCCTCTGTGGAGCTCCCGTATCACTAGCCACCACTCCAGACAAGACATTGCCCAGCCGGACAAACTGTGGCCTGCCTGTCAGGTAGTCAGTAATCCAGGAGATCACAGAGCTGTTGACCCCCATCACCCACAGCTTCTCACCCAGCAGTCGTGGCTGGATGGTGTTAAAGGCACTGGAGAAACCAAAAAAAGTGACTCTCACAGTATCTCCTCTGCCATCCAGGTGCAGATGGGCTCATTGCAGCAGGTAGATGACAGCATCTTCAACTCCTAAATGGGGCTGATGTGTAAACTGCAGAGGGTCCAGCCACATCTTCACCTGTGGCCTCAGGCGGGCTAAGACCAGTCACATGAGATGTGAGGACAACTGGTCGATAGTCGTTCAGGTCCGATGGAGATGACTTCTTGGGGACAGGAACTAGGCAGGATGTCTTCCACAGCACCGGTACTCTCTCCAGACTCAGGCTCAGGTTGTACAGGTGTTTCAGTACCAGAGCGAGCTGGTTGGCACAGGTCCTCAAGATCCTGGTGGAGATGACATCAGGGCCCGCCGCCTTCCGTTGATGGAGTCTCACCAGCTGTTTCTTAACCTGGTCTGTAGTCACCGTGAAGTGAGGGAGGGTCCTGGTGTCCCCCGAGGAGAAGGAGGAGGGGGGAGATGGAGAGAGGTTCTGCACAGGAGGGTGGGTGGGGAGGGGTGTATGGGGGTCTGGCTGTGTTGTTGGGGTGACAGACTGTGAGTTGAACCTATTAAAAAATAGATTCAGTTCATCAGCTCTCTCTTGGCTCCCAGATGTCTGCTTGACTCTCCCCTTGCACCCAGTTATCTGTTTCATTCCCACCCACACATCCTTAGCGTTGTTTTGCCTGAGTTTATCTTCCAGCTTCCTCCTATAATTGTCCTTGCACCTCCTCAACATCTCTCTCAGCTCATGCTGCACTCCCCTCAGCTTATTCTTGTCTCCAGCCCTAAAAGCTCTCTTCTTTTTGTTCAGAGGTGCTTTCAGGTCGCTTGTGACCCATGGTCTGTTGTTGGAGAAGCAGTGTACAGTCTGAGCTGGCATGGTCGTGTCTTCACAGAATCTAATGTATTCTGTGATGTAGTCAGTCATATTGTCTATGTCCACCCCATGCGGTTCACAAAGTACGCCCCAGTCCGTCGTCTTGAAGCAGTCCTGTAGTGCATCAGCAGCCTCCTGTATCCACCTCCTCACAGTCTGTGTATAAGCAGGTTGCCTTTACACAAGGGGAACGTACTTGGGTGTTAACATGACCATGCAGTGATCTGATTTGCCAATGGGGGGTAGAGCTATTGCACTATATGCATCTCTGATATTGGCATACAGTAAATCCAGTGTTTTGTTCTCTCTGGTGGGGCAGTCAACAAACTGGTGAAAGTTTGGTAGTGTTTTTCCCACTGAGACATGATTACAATCATCCGTGATGGCCATAAATGTGTCTGGGTGCTTCTCCAGTGATGTGGCTGCAGTGGAGCTGATGACATCACAGGCCATCCCTGTGTTAGCTGACGGAGGGACGTAGACGATAGTAATTAAGACACACTTCATTTCTCGTGGCATATAATAAGGTCGCATACTCACAGCCAGCAGTTCAATGTCTGGGCTGCAGCACTTTTACAAGACGTTTAATGAATATTTTGTTAATATAGGAAAAAAGATTGCCAACTCCACTGTATCATCAGCAAATACAAGTGGCGCTGACAATGTCGTCAACATAAATGCTTACTCAATGTTTATGAAAGAAACAGATGAAAAAGAAATTCTTGACATTGTTAATAAATTCAAAGACAAAAAAATCAACTGATTGTAATCATTTCAGTATGTTCTTTGTTAAATGTATTATTGATTGTATTGTTAAACACATCACTTTCATATGCAACATGTCACTTACTGCTGGTAAGAAAATGAAAATAGCAAGAGTCATTCTGTCATGGTGGCCCTCACGAGCCACCATAAGACGCCACAGTCACCAATGAGTTGCAGTGATGTTTATTGACAGGTGCAGGAACAGAGGGTGACACACATAACAGTGCAGGAAGGACAATCATAGGATAACACACGATGAATGGTTAACGTCTGAGCCGGGGAGCACCCGATGCGCCAGACGAAGTAACAACAAAGGTAAAGTCTCACAGAACGTACCTTATAAGACGATAAACGGGAACGTTAACGGATGGGTTAACAGGAGATTCCCAGGTAGGTTAACAGGGATTAACAGTAGTAAACAGGGACTGCTGCATCGGGGAGCATTCAGCACCTGCTTTTAACCCTGGTAACTAATGACCCTGATGCAGCACAGCTGTTGAGTCTGACAGCAGCACAGCTGTTGACTCTGACAGCAGGGAGCTCCCCCAGGCGCTATCACAATAAGAGCCCGGGGAGCTAAAAGGAATCTACTGCTGTCAAAGCCAGGGAAAAGATGATATAAGACCCGAGTGTGGACGGAACCGACACTCGGGCTATGACACATTCCTCTGTATAAGACTGGTGACAAACACTCATTGTCAAACTACAGACCCATCTCCTTGTTACCTCAGTTCTCCAAAATACTGGAAAAAATATTTGTTAAGAGACTAAATAGATTTCATTGATAAGCACAATATACAGTACTCTGTGAACAACAGTATGGATTCAGAAAGAACCGGACCACCTCACTGGCACTCATGGACTTTGTTGAACAGATTACGGATGCAACAGATAGAAGAGAATACACAGTAGGAATATTTCTGGACTTACAAAAGGCATCTGATACAGTTGACCATAAATTACTCCTCAGTAAATTACATAAGTATGGCATCAGAGGAATTGCTTTTGACTGGTTACACAGCTATTTAGAAGACAGATATCAATATGTTCATGTGAATAATACAGACTCTGAGTTGCTGAAGATGACGTGTGGGGTACCACAGGGTTCTGTGCTTGGTCCATTGCTGTTTATTTTGTATATTAATGATTTATGTTCTGTGTTTAAATTGCTTAAGTGTATTTTATTTGCAGATGACACAACTTTTTTCTGTAGTGGAGAAAATCTTAAGCAGCTTCTGGATTCAGTAGAAAATGAACTTAAACAAATCAATCAATGGTTCACCGCCAATAAATTATCTATTCACCTTGGAAAAACAAAATGTATAATATTTGGAAACCGCAAATTATATAATCACAGAAAAATTACAATAAACAATGTTGAAATTGACACAGTTTTCAAAACCAAATTCCTAGGGGTCATTGTTGATAACAAACTAAACTGGAAATCACACATAAATTATGTCAAAACTAAAATGTCTAAATCCATTGCTGTACTGTATAAAGTTAAGGATCTCCTGTGTCAGAAATCTCTTTGCATTTTATATAATTTACTGATAGTTCCTTTTATGACATACTGTGTGGAGATCTGGGGAAATGCATATAAAACAAAGACAAACTTAATCTTTTTACTACAGAAACTAGAAAAGCACTTGGAGAGTGAAGACCTCCGCCAAGCGCCACAGTTCCCCCCATACAGTGTTTGTGTGTACGTTTTCAGATTCCTTGACCACGAAAACATATGACTAGCAATTGGATTCACAATGATAGGATTAGTGGTTCAGTAGTTATTCACGAAAATTGCATTTTCCGTAATGGCGGTTTTCGCCACAGTTCCCCCCATACAGTGTTTGTGTGTACGTTTTCAGATTCCTTGACCATGAAAACATATGACTAGCAATTGGATTCACAATGATAGGATTAGTGGTTCAGTAGTTATTCACGAAAATGGCATTTTCCGTAATGGCGGTTTTCTTCTGGACGGTGATCCGGATCACCACCAAAATCTAATCATCTGTAGGATACCCCATTTCTGACAATGTGTGAAAATTTTATGAAAATCCGTCTATAACTTTTTGAGTTATCTTGCTAACAAACAAACAAACAGACAAACAAACAGACAGACAAACAGAAAAACCAATGCCGATGATCACATAACCTCCTTGGTGGAGGTAAAAAGCCGTACGCATTGTATCAAAGAAACCTTACCGTGAACCAACAAATCCAATATTCATTCAATTACATACTCTTAAATTTAGAGATCTGGTAGATTATAATGTCCTTCAAATCATCCATCCATCCATCCATCCATCTTCTACTGCTTTTCCGGAGGTCTGGGTCGCGGAGGCAGCAGTTCAAGCAGAGAAGCCCAGACTTCCCTCTCCCCAGCCACCTGCTCCAGCTCTTCAGAGAGGATACCAAGGCGTTCCCAGACCAGCTGGGAGACATAGTCTCTCCACCGAGTCCTGGGTCTGCCCCGGGGTCTCCTCCCAGTGGGATGTGGCCGAAACACCTCAAGTGGGAGGCGTCCAGGAGGCATCCTAATCAGATGCCCATACCACCTCAACTGACTCCTTTCAATGTGGAGGAGCAGCGGTTCTACTCTGAGCCTCTCCCGGATGACTGAGCTCCTCACCCTGTTTCTGAGGGTGAGTCCAGCAATCCTATGGAGAAAGCTCATTTCAGCCATTTGTATCCGCGATCTTGTTCTTTCGGTCATTACCCAAAGTACATTCAAATCATGTACAAAGCAAATAATAACCAATTACCTGTTAATATTCAGAGACTGTTTTAAAAAAAGGGAAAGCATTATGAGCTAAGAGGTAACTCTGTTTTTAATAAGCCAAAGGCTAGAACAAATACAAAGTATCATTGCATGTCTGTCACTGGAGTTAAACTGTGGAACTGTTGTTCTGAAAACATTAAAACATGTTCAGCTCTGAAGCAATTCAAAAAATTGTACAAAGATGAGAAAATCTCCCAGTATCTCACTGTAAATGCTGGGAGATAAATTTGTAATAACTTAAAGGTTTTTTTTTTGTCTACTTGTTCTATTTGATTTTCTTTGTCGATTTTGGGTAAGACTTAAATTTTTATGTTATTGATTTTAAAATTGTAATGGGGTAGGCACTATATAAGCACTAGCTTCAGCCTACAGCCTTTTGTTTGTTCTTTTGTGTGTTCTTATTGTAATGTAGTATATGTTTATTATTATTATTATTACCGAATAAAATAAATTCAATTCAATTCAATGTGTCCAGGATGACACCACCATTCATTGACAGGAAGTGCCACCCCTCTTCCCCTCTTTTTCCTGCTGCTTATCACGTCTCTGTTCCCCTGTATAGTCTTGAAGCCAGGTATTGCTACGTTAACATCCAGGATTTGTGAATGTAACCACGTCTCTGGAAAACACATGGTACTACACTCACAATACTCCTCTTCCGTCCTGACCAGCACTGTAAGCTCATCTGTTTTATTTCCGAGCGATCGCACGTTCCCGGTGATGACGATTGGTACAGCTATGTACCTATTGGTACATAGCTATATTGCTATTGGTACATAGCTATATTGCTATTGGTACAGCTGGCTTATACTTCCTCCTCCTCACCTTAGCTCCGGCCCTTCACCCGCGGCGTCTCCTCTTTAGCTCATCCGGGATGAGGGGCTTCGCTCCGGCCAGCAGTGCTGGCCTCCTCAGCGCAATCAGCTGTTCGCATGTGTCTACAATGCTGTCATGGATGGCCCTCACGAGCCATCAAAAGACGCCACATATCACCGGTGAGTTTGCACAGTTTATTAAAGGAAAGAAAAGGGACAAAATAACGAGCCACGGGGGGCTACAACACACTATAATTATTACACAGTCTATGACAAGGAGGAACAAAATCACAATGGAATAAACTTACAATAATAGATGAAGGGATGTAAACATCTGACCCGAGGGATGCTTGATGATGTCAGACGAGGGGTTTGTCCGATGAGACTGCCGCCACTTTCGCCTCTCAGCTGCCCTCTTAAGTAGGGCTCCAGGTGGAGCAGCTGATGAGGCGATTAATGCAGCTCAGCTGTCAGTTCTGACAGCCGGAAGCCCCTCCGAGCGCTGTCATAATAAAAGCTCGGAGAGCCAAAAGGGACACTCACACGCCAGATGGGAGAAAATACTGCATGGCCCAAGTGCGGATGAGATTGGCGCTCAAACCATGACAAATGCACCCACCCCCACCTCTGTTGATCTCCATTGCCCGAGGAAGAGAAAAAAAAACTAGAGAAAGACCGGGCTAAAATAGAAAAAAAGTTGGTCCAGTCTTAATTCGAGTCTTCCTACCGAGCCCTGGTTAATAAGAGACACACTATATACAGGAATAAGCAGATAAAACCACAAAAACACGAGAGAGTTGCTGCTGATACGGCCGCCCTGCTTCTGGCACCATTAAAAAAAAAGCCACTTTGTTCACCGGCTATAAACACAAGAGCGATGCACATTTTTTTGTAGCAACAACAATCGCGTTGTTTCAAGGAAAAGGAAGAATTACCGTTTTCCAGTGCTCTTCTTTGCTCAACTGCTGCTGCTGCAAAAGGATTTATGTATGTTTATTTTTGTCTTCCGCGTCCTCATTTACTTCCTCGTCTACTTTGTCTTTTTATGCTGTGTTGGTAGTGCCACCTCATGAATGGGACGTTCAGTCTCGTGCATGCGCTGTCAATGCAGTCAGGTTGTAGGCAGACCGCACGGTCATAAAATTTGGGGTACACGCGGTCGTCCACAGAAAAGCCCTGCAGACACTAGTGAACTGGAGACAATGACGTAAATTTCGTCACACAAGGTTTCCAGTTGCACATATGCAGACAGCGGCGGTGCACCATGAATCCAGCTTAACAGCCATACCTGTCATTACCTGGTTTAGCAGTGCGCCTTACGTCACTGTGGCTCATCTCTCTGTGGTTTCATCATGATTCCGCAGTGGATCACAGGGGAGTTATCGGCATAATACTGGCCAGCAGCCTGGCCAGTATTATGGCCAGGCCAGTATTATGGCCAGTATTATGGCCCAGGGCCATAAAAGCGACTGGTGGGCCATGGCAAGCGATCCGCTGTGAAATCACGATGAAACCACTCGGCGATGGGCCGGGGTGAACTAGGTGGTAACAGGGATGGCTATTAGGGTGACTAAGATCTGAAGAAAATAACAACATAAGCCGCACTTGGTTTGAGCTTCCTGGTGTTAGCTTGGGGGCTATCTTTAGCCACCACTTCGATACATGACAGATAGCTAGGCGGGCCAATAACAGAGCAGTGGCCAGGTCTCAAGGATGGCAGTGGGTTGGCTTTTTCAAAACTTGGCATATACGATTTACCTGGAAGAGTCAAAAAACGTTTTGGGGAGTTTCTCAGAGAAAAACGGGATAAAGGCAGTGTGCTTTTTTCAGATAGCTGACTTTTTCTAAAAATTTTTGCTAATTACATGCCCAGTTGACACATCTGAGACAGTTAAAATCTACAAACACACCATTTTTCAATCAGTGACCCCTTTAAAGTTGCCATCTTTATCCTTTCCTACCTTTGAATGTAGAATCCTTAGATAAAGTTGGAGTATCAATACTTATGGTATAGATGATCATAACGCTAATGAAGTCGCTAATATTAGCTACTAGCTTTTAGTTACCTTGTCAGTACGTGGAAAAAACAAAATACAATGCGCCAATGCTTTGGTTCTGATCCATCTTCATCCCTCCTTTCTTTACTGGCAACTGAAGAGTCACAAATGCTGATTAATAAATCATTATAGTACCAGAAGAAAATAAATCAAAAGTACTGTAGCGCCCATAATGGTAACATTATGTAGCTCACATATTTCACTGCAGAGACTCAAGTATAGAAGGACTTTAAGCTTGCGGTGTGTATTGACATCACGCCTCAAATGGACAATGAGTCTGGACCACCTGCGGACTTGGAAGCAAGTCAGAGGATCTGGGGCGAGAGCCTGAAAGGGCTGTCTGACCTCCTGGGGTCAGACAGAAGAGCAAAGAGGACTTTGAAGTGATTAAGTGTAAATAGAAGGATTTGACTTGATTGTGTGATTCTGTATTTGATGTGTGAGTATAAATGTATGTGGGTTTACCGCAGCTCCTTCTCCTTTTTCCTGACTGAGAGAGAGAGAGCTGGAGACTTGAGATGAATAAACCATACTGAGAAATAATCCAGTCTTATCATTTCATGATCCCCACATTGGTGACCAAGACGTACGATGCCGGGAGAATGTTACCCTGACCCGGATTCACCGGGGACCGACCGCACGAGCACAGGCTTGATTAAGCTCCCTGAGTTCTGGCAAGACGACCTGCACTCATGGTTCCAACACGCGGAATCACGGTTCGTGCTTGGGGGAATATCAGCAGATGACACCAAGTTTCATAATGTCATCGCAAGACTCGACAGCCGCACAGCTCGATGTGTGCGGAGCCTGGTGCAGCAGCCACCCGCTGCTGGCAAGTACGACGCGCTGAAAGCCGCCCTCATCGAGAGTTTTGTGCCATCAGCCGAGGTGAGGGCCAGGCAGCTTCTGGACCTGCGCGACAGAGGAGGACGCAGAGCGACCGACCTCATGGAGGACATGCTGCAGCTGATCGGGACAGACAACGATGCGTTTCTGTTCAAACACATCTTCTTGAGGACCCTCCCAGCACACATGAGAGGTACCCTGTCTGGCATGAGGTGTGTGAACCAGCAAGACTTCCGCGCGCTGGCCAAGGAAGCACAGCGGCTCCTCGACTCCTGCGATGAGCAGGAGACCTCCGTGGCAGCAGCAGACCTCGGCGCGGCGGCTGGGGGTAGTGAGGAGCCGTAGGCAGCAGGAGCAACCCCAGCGACGACGGCAGTGGAGTGGTCCCGAAGCAGAGGAGGAGACGGCCTCTGTTCCTACCATCGACGCTTTGCTGAGAAGGCGCACAGATGCATCCCGCCGTGCAGTTTCAAGAAAACAGGGAAACGCCCGGGCCAGGGATCGTTAGCAGCTTCGACTCTCGGCGAACAGAACAAGCTGCTTTATCTAACAGACGCGGGCTCCGGGCGGCAATTCCTCGTGGACACCGGAGCCCAGAGGAGTTTCATAACTGCGACCTATGTGGATCGGGTGGCGGGGCCCCGCGGAGACGGGGCAATGGCGGCGAATGGCTCATCGATCAAAACGTTGGGGGAAAGGACTCTGCGCCTGTCCTTGCACGGCCGCACCTATGAATGGACCTTCATAGTAGCGGCGGTGAGTTTCAACATGTTAGGCGCTGATTTTTTGTGCTCACATGGCTTGTTAGTGGATCTGGTTAATAGACGCCTAGTAAATGCACTGTCCTTTTGTTCTATCCCTTGTGCAGCTCGAGTGTCCCCGCCGCCAGTACAGACCAACGTCGCCACAGCAGGCGGTAAGTTTCACACTCTTCTAACCCAGTTCCCAGCACTCACAGTTCCCACGTTTTCAGCTAAGGTTGCGAAGCACGGGGTGGAGCACTTTATCACCACAAGTGGACCACCAGTTTTTGCGAAAGCTCGGCGCTTGGATGCAGCTAAGCTCTCCATTGCGCGCGAGGAGTTCGCCAACCTGAAAAGGTTGGGCATAATTCGCCGCTCGAAGAGCGCTTGGGCCTCCCCGCTGCATATGGTGCCTAAGGCTGACGGCTCGTGGAGACCTTGTGGTGATTACCGCAGGTTAAACAATGCCACAGCGCAGGACCGCTACCCAATTCCGCATATCCAGGATTTTTCAGTGCACTTAGCGAAGGCGCGCATTTTTTCTAAAATAGACCTGGTCCGCGGTTATCATCAGGTCCCGGTCCGACCAGAGGACATTCCCAAAACAGCGGTAATAACCCCGTTCGGACTTTTTGAATTTTTACGCATGCCTTTTGGCCTTAAAGGCGCCGCGCAAACCTTCCAACGAATGATGGATGCCGTGTTGCGCGACCTCCCTTTCGTTTTTGTCTACTTGGACAATATTTTAGTCGCCAGTGCCTCCGAGGAGGAACACGAAAAACACCTCACCACGGTTTTTCAGAGGTTGGGAACGCACAGGTTGATAATCAACCCGGCCAAGTGCCATTTTGGCGTAGCACAAATCGATTTTTTAGGACACCGCGTCTCCCCAGAGGGAGCAGTCCCTCTGCTGGCCAAAGCACACGCAGTGGCAGAGTTTCCCCAGCCACAAATGGTCAAAGTGTTGCAAGAGTTTTTAGAAATGGTAAATTTTTATAACCGTTTCATACCCCACGCAGCACAGCTTATGCAACCGTTATACGCCGCGCTTAAAAAGCAGAAGCCCTCCAATGTGATCGAGTGGTCCCCGGAGCGGGAGCGCGCATTCACAGAGGTTAAAAAAGCACTGGCAGACGCAGCACTGCTGGCTCACCCAGACCCATCAGCCCGCATAGCGCTAACCACCGACGCATCAGATGTGGCCATTGGGGCCGTTGTAGAGCAGCAGGTCGCCGGAGTTTGGCAGCCGCTCACTTTTTTCAGCGGGTCCTTGCGCGATGCTCAGCGGAAATACAGCGCGTTTGACAGGGAGCTGCTAGAGCTCCACCTGGCCATTCGCCATTTCCAGTTCTGGCTGGAAGGGTGGCGTTTCACCGCGTTTGTCGACCACAAACCGCTCACTTTTGCAATGTCCAAAATTTCAGAACCGTGGTCAGGACGGCAGCAGAGACAGCTGGCCGCAATTTCGGAATTTGCCACTGATATTCAGCACGTAGCCGGTAAACTCAACGTAGTAGCGGACTGTCTCTCACGCGCGGTAACAGTGCCTGTCCGCGCGGAAGCGGATTGTACTACCGCAGATGCGGGGCGGGGTAACAGCGCGGATGCGCACGCGGCTCCTGTTCACGTGGGGATAGATTATGCGGCCATGGCAGCGGAGCAGAGCGAAGACGCAGACGTGCGCGCGCTCCTGTCTGGACCAACAGGGTTAAGGCTGGAGAGCAAAAGTTTACAAACCGGTTCGCCCCCTCTAATCTGCGACGTATCCACCAGGCGACCGCGCCCGCGTGGCGCCGTCGCGTTTTTGACGCGGTGCACTCCCTAGCGCACCCGGGAGTATGCGCTTCGGTGAAAATGGTAGCGGAGAAGTGTGTTTGGCCGAGCCTGCGCAAGCACGTGAAAGAGTGGGCGAAAGCCTGCATGGCTTGCCAGCGGGCCAAAGTCCACAGGCACACGAAGGCCCCTTTAGAACCGTTCCACATTCCGGCTAAGAGATTCGATCATGTGCACGTAGACCTAGTGGGCCCCCTACCGCCGTCACAAGGGTTCACACATCTCTTGACAATGGTGGACCGAACCACACGTTGGCCAGAAGTGGTCCCGTTAACATCGACCACAGCGGCAGAGGTGGCTCGCGCTTTTTTAACAGCCTGGGTAGCACGGTTCAGGGTTCCGTCAGATATTACGTCCGATAGGGGACCTCAATTTGTGTCGGAACTGTGGTCAGCAATGGCCAGCGGCTTAGGAGTGGCAGTCCACCGCACTACCGCTTATCACCCCCAGGCCAACGGTTTATGTGAGCGTTTTCACAGGTCTTTGAAGGCAGCCCTCAGAGCGTCGCTCACGGATGCAGATTGGGTAAACAAACTACCATGGGTTTTATTGGGGTTGCGTTCGACACCCAAAGAGGACTTAGATGCCTCACCCGCGGAATTAGTTTTTGCGCAACCTCTCAGGCTGCCCGGCGAGTTCATACCAGTCCATGCGGCACCAGGGCACCCCCTGGTGCGGGGACCTCTGATTGGCACAGGAGCAGAAATGCTCCCGGGCCCCGCTCATCACACTTTTCCGCGTGTTTTTGTTCCCAAGGCTTTACAGAATGCGGAATTTGTTTTTGTCAGGCACGGCGCTCAGCGACACAACCTCCGCCCACCATACGACGGTTCATTGCGAGTGCTGGAAACTGGGGAGAAATATTTTGTGCTAGATTTGGGGGGCAGGAAAGAAACAATCAGTATCGATAGATTAAAGCCTGCCTTTGTGTTGCATGACGAATCTGTACGACCAGCGAGGACGCCTCGATGCGGCAGACCACCCAGGGAACGGCCCCTGGAGTCCCCGCAGGGGACAAATAACCTTTCTCCCCCTCATTCCACAGATTCGCCGCAGGACGGCACAACACAGACTGTGAAACTTGCGTACAGCAGGTTTGGGAGGAGGTTAAAGCCTAGACTACGGGCAGAGTGATGTGTGTTTTGAGCAAACGCAGGTGGGGGGTGACATATGCTGTATTGCCATTGGGATACGGTTATTGGGTGTGTCCATTCGTTGGCGTTTGGGGGGGAGTGATGTAGCGCCCATAATGGTAACATTATGTTACCATTATGGGCTTGCTTCTGCCCTATGGGCTTGCTTCTGCCCTTCAGAGAGAACAGACGCCTTTTTCTTTGCTCCCTCTTTTACCCTCCTTCCCTCCCTAACTGAGAATCCCAGCTTGCTGTCTTGTCTGCGTTGCTGTTCTTCTGGCTGAATCTTGATCCAAACGAAAAAATGGATTTGGTGAGCGGCTTTAATAAAATTAACAACATTTTATATAAATTCGGGCCAGGGGGAGCCCCTATGGAGAGACCCATGGATTGGAACGCATGTGTTTGCATGATTCGACTGAGGATGTGGAAACATCTACCTGGTTTGGCTAGGATCACAGGATTTTCTGCTGATTGGCTCTGGAGTTTTTCCTGGTGTATCGAAAAATTAACTGGAAGAGCTAATTAAAAGCGGTCCCGGCATAGCTGCTTCTCAACAATTCGACTAGACGGGGGAGTGCACTAACTATCGGCAATGATTAACATGGAAATTACCATCTGGCATGCACTGTAGAGGGATGGACTCTACCGGACATGTTTACCCATGTTCTAGAAGGGAAACATCTGGAGTCGTTTTTGGTGCCTCCAAGGAATGGATTTAAAGCCTATGTATGGAAATTATGAACACAGGATTGCAAGAGATGAAAAATTCTATGCTCTGAGTGATCTGTGTCTATCAGACCTTGGGGGGGCAATGGATCAGCGTTCTCGTCGCGCCCTCCGCCAGTACCCGGGCTCGCCTGGGGAAGCTAATGATCCTACCAGCAGACTAAATTCGAAGAGACGACGCCTCTGTGCCAAGTCAAAGAAGAATCCTAGTCACAGTCCTAAAGCCGAAAGCAAACAGCCCCAAGAGCACTTTGTGGTAGGATCGGCCCTTCGCATATTACAACTAAACGTTGAAGGCCTATCTGCAGCCAAGCGAAGCCTTATCGAAGTCCTCGCCTTCCAACATTCGATTGATGTAATCTGCCTCCAAGAGACTCATATTGGCACAGAGGAAGCTGGCCGCTTCACCATCAAAGGCTTTGACCTCCTGTGCTATGTTCTACATGCTAAACATGGACGTGCCACCTATGTGCGTTCTGACATAGTTGAAGCAAATCACCTGATAACAACACATTTCTCAGACACCATAATCATTGGTGGCTTCCATATTGTCAATGTGTACAAGCCCCCTAATGCCAACTGGGATCTGCAGGTCTTACCCACCCTACCCCACCCTGCCATCTATGTGGGGGACTTTAACAGCCATCACCCTGACTGGGGGTACCCAGCAGTGGACAGTGATGGGAAGGCACTTTCAGACTGGGCATCCAGAAATGACCTCGCTTTGATATACGACCCCAAACAAAGAGGAACCTTCCACTCTGCTAGGTGGAAGAAGGACTATTCTCCTGACCTGTGTTGGGTCAGCTCTTTGAATGGGGAGCCATATCCTACACAGATCCTCATTCTTGATGATTTTCCACACAGCCAACACCGGCCCCTGCTTGTACACATTGGCCTACAACTTCCAGTCATATACAGCCCAAGGAAGATGCGCTGGAACTTCCGCAAAGCCAACTGGAAGAAATTCAGTGAAACTCTGGACCGGAGCGTTGTTACCATCCCACTCCACACCATCACTGTAGATGAAGCATACAACCGCTTCTGCAGCGCAATCTTCAAGGCTGCCCATACTGCAATCCCACGAGGCTACCGACCCCTCTATGTCCCATGTTTGGACGGAGAAAGTGCTGCCCTCCTACAATCCTATCAAACATCAGGGGACCCAGAGATAGCAGACCATCTCATTGAATCGCTAAATACAGCTCGGCGAAAGAAATGGGAGGAGACAGTTGCTGACCGGAGCTTTACCCACTCTAGCAGGAAATGTTGGAGCCTCATCCGTCGCCTAGGAGCTGCACAGAAGCCCCCTAGCCAAAGCCGAGCATCCGTCACACCCAACCAAGTTGCATCCCACCTACTGACTATCGCCAAAGCACCCCAAGACAAAGACACCAAAAGAGCAGTTACAACTGAGCTAAAAAAACACCAAAAAATGCCTGTAGAGGAAACGAACCCTGAACCCTTCGAGGCTGCTGAACTGGAGAAAGTCCTACAGAGCCTGAAATGTGGAAAGGCAGCAGGATACGATAACATCTTCCCAGAATTCATGAAAAATCTTGGCCCCCGAGCCCTAACCTGGTTGACACAATTCTACACAAGGATCACACAAACAAACTCGATCCCAAAGAAATGGCGGACAGCAAAGGTCATTGCCATCCCAAAACCTGGCAAAGACCACAAATTACCAGCAAGCTACCGCCCAATCTCCCTACTCAGCGTTCCTTACAAAATCATGGAGCGCCTAGTTCTGCAACGCATTTCCCCAGAGGTAGAGGATATTCTAAGTGTGGATCAAGCAGGTTTCCGCAAGGACCGCAGTACAGGAGAACAAGTACTGGCCCTAACCACCTTCATCGAAAATGGCTTCGAGAGCAGACTGAAGACAGGGGCTGTGTTTCTCGACCTTACAGCCGCCTATGATACGGTCTGGCACAAAGGCCTCCTCCTGAAACTTATAAAGGCGATCCCTGCTTGGGCAACAGCAATTATAAAAACCCTGCTGACCAACCGAAGGTTCAGAGTCCACCTCAGTCAGAAGACAAGTGCATGGAGAATGCAGAAAAACGGACTCCCACAAGGCTCAGTTCTAGCTCCAACTCTGTTCAACCTCTACATAAACGACCTGCCTACTACAAAATCCCGCAAATTCACCTATGCAGACGACATCTGTTTGGCATTCCAAGCACCAGACTTTGAACCACTGGAACGGGTGCTCACGGAAGATCTTGCCAAACTGGACCAGTTCTGCAAAATCTGGCGCCTAAAACCAAGCCCAGCAAAAACCGTCTCCAGTGTATTCCATCTCCACAATGCAAAAGCTGCCAGAGAACTAAACATCCACCTGAGCGGACTCAAGCTTAAGCATGCCCCAAATCCAACTTATCTTGGAGTGACCCTTGATAGGACCTTATCCTTCAAGGAACATCTAAAGGGGACGGCTGCTAAGGTGAAGGTACGAAACAACCTGCTCTGCAAGCTCGCTGGTGCAAAATGGGGGGCGGCAGTCTCCACCCTGCGCACCTCAGCACTGGCCCTTTCATACTCTGTAGCAGAATATTGTGCCCCTGTCTGGTCCAGGTCATCTTACACACACCATGTAGACACCCAGCTCAACACAACCATGAGAACTATAACTGGAACAATCCGCTCAACACCACTCCCCTGGCTCTCTGTACTGTCAAACATAGCCCCTCCACACATCCGGCGAGCAGCATTAACTCAAAGGATGCTCCAAAAAGTTAAAGATTCTCCTCACTTACCAATCCATGCAGATATCTACACTCCACCCACTGCCCGACTTTCATCCAGACGGCCGATTTGGAAAAACCCTCCCCCAGCTGACTTTACCATCCAGACAGCTTGGCAAGAGGAATGGGAGACCAAGGAGGTCCCAAACAAACAGCTGGTGATAAACCCCAACCAACAGGTCCCGGGCACCAACCTCCCAAGGAGACAGTGGTCTACACTCAATCGCTTCAGGACTGGACATGGCCCCTGCTTGGCCAGCCTTTACAGATGGGGCAGTAGCCCTAGCCCACTGTGCACATGTGGAGAGGAGCAAACAATGGAACACATCATAGAGGCTTGCCCGCTCCAAAGACTGGAAGGAGGATTACACACCCTCCATACAGCAAACCAGGAGGCAACTGCTTGGCTTAAGGACTTTGCATTCGCTAAATAAATCAGACCTTGAATTCGATGCCCTGTTGTCTATTTTCCTCCTGGATTAAGACAAAACAGAAGATTGTGCTTCTCTTTCATAAACATACTGGGACTGCATCTGAACTCTCATTGACATGTGACTGGCTCCGGAAATTTCCATCTGCCTTGCCTCAAGGACATGCTTCCGAGTTTCAGACACTAAGACATAACATCTCGGCTGGGAGAGATTTTGCTGCCTCCAGTAACTGATAAACACCCACCTGCATTCAACATACACGAAAACATTGATTCATATATACTGAATTACACCCATCCATTCACTGATCCTCTCTGACTTTTGGTCTTTTGTTTTTTTGTGGTTGATTGTTGCTCTGTGCTATTGAGAGATTTTTTTTCATTGTAATCATAATCTGCTTAAATATTCATAAGCTGTATTCTGATAACGAAGTTTTTTTTCTCTCCTCCCCCCTTGTGTCGTTCCCTCCCCTCCCCTCCCTTTCTTATCTATCTCTGTTTGATGAGGCGTCTATTATGGCTGCCGTGTCGTTGTGTCGCGCGCATGCGCACCAATGTCAAGTCAAATTCCTCGTGTGTTTTTTTTACATGCTTGGCAATAAAGTTTATTCTGATTCTGATTCTGATTATGTAGCTCACATATTTCACTGCAGAGACTCAAGTATAGAAGGACTTTAAGCTTGCGGTGTGTATTGACATCACGCCTCAGATGGACAATGAGTCTGGACCACCTGCGGACTTGGAAGCAAGTCAGAGGATCTAGGGCGAGAGCCTGAAAGGGCTGTCTGACCTCCTGGGGTCAGACAGAAGAGCAAAGAGGACTTTGAAGTGATTAAGTGTAAATAGAAGGATTTGACTTGATTGTGTGATTCTGTATTTGATGTGTGAGTATAAATGTATATGGGTTTACCGCAGCTCCTTCTCCTTTTTCCTGACTGAGAGAGAGAGAGCTGAGAACTTGAGATGAATAAACCATACTGAGAAATAATCCAGTCTCATCATTTCATGATCCCCACAGTACTTTAATAACCAATTAATCATTTACTACATTTTTCTGCACTTAAAGCTTCTACAAAATCAAATCAAAATCAAATAAAATGTTTCAGTTTGCTGCTTTCTTTGGGATATCAAGAAGGAAACTAAAGTTTGTTTTAAGAAACCTGTTGATTTTTCCTGGCTTAGAGGAGTTAGGCTGTCTGTCCACCAGACACGTTTTTTTCAGCTCTGGGCGGCTATTTTCCATTCATTCTCTATGTAGTCCAGCATTTACAGCGATGAGTGCCCTCGGCGCTGAAACGCTCTGGGCAGTGGCTGTTTGTTGTTGCGGCGCTCAGGGCGCTCAGAGTTGAAGAAAATTCAACTTTTCAGAGACTGCAGCTGAGCTCGTCAATGTCAGACCTACGCAGTCAATCAGAACTGCTGCGTGGGCAGGACATAAGATGCCAGTACTAGTCTGTACTCAGACTCCTGCTTTTTGTGTCATCATATTTTACATCCAGAGCTGCTAGAAAACGTTTCTTGTCCATTGTTATTTAGAGACTGCTATTAAAAAATCTGCAGAAAGCCTGACAATAGGAAAAGCGGGAATGGTGAGCTGAGGGTGACAAGCTGTTGCTGGGATACAAGGCACAGACTTTTTTCCCCCAGAGCGCAGAGCACAAACGCTGACAAAAATGCTTGGGGCGGTCAGGCAACAAAAACCGCATTTGGTGGACATGCAGCCTAAGATGTTTCGATGAATTACAGGTTTGACCAAGTGACTCCATGTGAATTTGACAAAATAACCTAAAATAACAAATTAAGCAGCAGAATTAAAAGACAAGCTGCAAATTCAGGTGGAAAACACCTTGATTTACAATAAATCAATAGCTAAATGATTAGAAAAAAGTAAACAGAAAAAGTTACAATTTTAAGTGAAAAAAGTTGCAGATCATAATTTAAAAATTAAACGTGGTTTATTAAATATTAGGTCTCTAACTCCCAAGTCTCTGTTAGTCCATGATCTGTTAATTGATCATCAGATTGATTTAATTTCCCTTACAGAGACTTGGTTAGGGCAAGAGGATTATGCTGGTTTAAATGAATCAACTCCCTCTGGTTATTTAAACTGTCAAAATCCCAGAAGTTCTGGTCATGGAGGAGGAGTAGCAACAATTTACCATTCCAAATTACTAGTTAATGTAAAGCAAAAAACATGTTATAATTCCTTTGAGGGCCTGGTCCTCAGTATTGGGCACTTTAGCAATTTTAGGTTAAACCCAATTTTATTTGCCATAGTTTATCGTCCCCCATCAACCTACTCAGAATTTTTATCCGAATTTGCTGATTTCTTAGCTGATTTAGTGCTGAAATCTGATAGAATAATTATAGTAGGGGACTTTAATATACATGTGGATGTAGATAGTGACTGCCTTAATGTGGCATTTAATTCAATATTAGACTCGATTGGGTTTTCTCAGAAAGTAGGAAATTCTACTCATTACCTCCACCATACATTGGACCTTGTTCTGATATATGGCATAGAAATAGAAAATCTTGTAGTGTCTCCTCATAACCCTGTACTGTCAGACCATTGTCTGTTAACCTTTGATTTTACTATTTCTGACTATTTGGCTCCTAAAGAAAAATATTATTACAGTAGATGCCTCTCAGATGATGCTGTTTCCAAATTTAATAATGCCAAATTTAATGCCATAGAAAATGGCGCTCCACTAATTTAGATGAAATCTATTTAGCTTGGAGAAATCATCTTTTAATTTATAAAAAATCTCTTAGAAAAGCTAGAACGAGTTATTACTCTGCATTAATAGAAGAGAACAAGAATAATCCCAGGTTTCTTTTCAGTACTGTAGCCAGGTTGACAGAGTCAGGACTCTGTCAATCCTAGCATTCCCTTAGAGCTTACTAGTCAGGACTTTATGAACTTTTTCAATAATAAAATTTCATCCATCAGAGATAAAATCAATCAGATTCTTCCCACAGTTAACTTAAATACTGTAACTACTACAACTCCTTCTATTGATGTCTGTCTTGATGAGTTTACTCCAATCGACCTTTGTGAGTTAGACAAAATAGTTTCCTCATCCAAACCTTCAACTTGTCTTTTAGACCCTATTCCTACCAGGTTATTTAAAGAAGTCTTCCCACTTATTGGTAGCTTTATTCTTCATATAATCAATTCTTCATTAACTTTAGGCCATGTACCGCAGGCTTTTAAAACGGCTGTAATTAAACCCTTACTCAAAAAGCCAACACTAGATCTAGGAGCTTTAGCTAACTATAGACCAATCTCTAATCTCCCTTTCATAACACATGGTCATAACCACATGGTCGGCGGTTCGAATCCCGCTCTCCCCAGATATCCTGCCGTTGTGTCCCTGGGCAAGACACTTCACCCCAATTGCCCCTGGTGGGTCTGGAAGCGCCATGTTAGGCAGCATGCCACCATCAGTGTGTGAATGTGTGTGTGAATGGGTGGATAGCAGGATCTGTAAAGCGCTTTGGTCATCAAGAGATGAAAAAAAAAAGCGCTATATAAGTGAGTGCCATTTACCATTTACCATTTCATTTCAAAAATCTTAGAAAGAGTTGTTGCTACGCAATTATTTGACCACCTGCAGGGAAATGGTTTACTTGAAGAGTTTCAATCTGGGTTTAGAATCCATCATAGTACTGAAACAGCCTTAGCGAAGGTCACTAACGACCTCCTCATTGCATCTGATAATGGACTAGTTTCTGTACTTGTCCTTTTAGACCTTAGTGCAGCTTTTGATACTATCGATCATAATATTCTACTTGATAGATTAGAACACTATGTTGGACTTAATGGAACTTCGTTGCAGTGGTTTAGATCTTATTTATCTGATAGGTTCCAGTTTGTTCATGTAAATAATGAGTTTTCTTTCAACTCAAAGCTTAGTCATGGAGTTCCACAGGGATCTGTGCTAGGCCCTACTCTTTTTAGTTTATATATGCTTCCGTTAGGCAACATTATTAGAAAGCACTGCATACATTTTCATTGTTATGCAGATGACACACAATTATACCTGTCAATGAAGCCAGATGATAGTAATCAACTAGCCAAGTTAGAAGCCTGTCTTAAGGAAATCAAAGCTTGGATGGCTTGTAATTTCCTGCTATTAAATTCAGATAAGACTGAAGTCATTCTTGTTGGTCCAAAAAACCTTAGAAATACCTTTCCAAATCAAACTTTCAGTTTGGATACGGTTACTCTTTCTCTTAATAGCTTGTCAGAATCTTGAAACTTTAGAGTGATCGTATGTTGGTTCGTTACCTCAAATAAGATTCATGACACAAGTATATTCTTCATATGAGCTCTTTACTTGCAAGGAGTGCCATACTTTTAACAGAAAATGCAGCACTGGCCATCAAAAACAATCAGGAAGTATTTATACATAGTCAGTCACACAAAACATCTACTGGATACAATTCAGTCATAATATGAGTATATGAAACACTGGCCTGGACTGAAAACATGGCCTTGCAGGTGTGCCCCAGACTCCAAGTTAATCATAGTCACAGCATTTCATAGGAAAACAAGATTAATTCTCCCTCACTCCCAGACACCTTATCATATACATAGTCTGGTCTGGAGAGACACTTTGACTTCTAAGCACATCTTAATGAAGGACACTCAATGGGTCCACTTATTACAGAGAAAACAATATAGTATGCTATAAACTCATAGAAGATGCATGCAGTATACATTTTAATCATATAAGATGGTTATGCAATGATAATGATGTTAGTAATTATAAAATGATAAATGATTGAACATGCATGATAAACAATTTTCTGACATTTCCCTCCTGTTTTATCATTTTTTATCACAGTTAGATTTTCCACTGTCCATGCTCACGCATTTATGTGATATGTAGCCAGGTAACTGCCATACATTGGAAAAAGAGTACTCATTACAATTTTGAAATCACCAATCCTCTGTTTCCCAGACAGCCTACCTATTAGTTGTTGCATATCTGGGGTTGTACTTCTCTGTGCCCTGGTGTGAATTTCAGTTTGATCAGGATGATAATAATGGGAGTATGATGTCTTCATTTTATGTGTGAGATTTGAACTTATGCTAATGTGTGGGATCAAAATAGCCATGTAGCATTTGCCACACCACCCTGGAGGAAGTAATGAGTAAACATTAGACCCTAAACATCCATACCCATCATCATTTGGCCAAAAAACAGTAGGATTATTGCTACAGTTAAAAGTATAATTTTTGCTCTTTAAGGTAAAATTTCCAGTAGCAATATAGGGAAAGTGAAATGCATTTCTACAAACAGAATCATGGTATCTTACTCCACAGGTTGCCGTCTTCACATCATTACACCTTGGTGAAAAACCTAGACTGAAATTATTTTCATTACAAGCTTTATTAAAACAGATTGGTGAAGTAAACAGTGTAGGATTTACCTTCATCAAAGACTTTTTAACAGCAAGCAAAGACTTCCCAATTCCAATAGTGTTGAATATTCTTAACTTAGACCCAGTGTAATCAGTAACAGTGACATTCAATTTATTAAAATACCCTTCAGACAAATTTCTTACCAACCAATGTCTAACACCATTACTTGAATTTAGCAGATTGAGACGTGAGTTCATCGCTATTGTCTCCTCTTCGCTCAGCGGCACAGGGATCATGGGGATTGCAGTCTTGTGTGAATGGGGTAGCAATGAACACACATAGCAGGAAGTGTTGATTCCCAGTCCTCTCACCGAAACCACCATTGTTTGGTACCACAGGTTGTGCGTATAGTCCACGTATTGTCCATTGTCCCATGTCTTGCGGTCCATGTTTTGCGGGCTCCTCGTCCTGGAATCAGAAATGGTCCCCCACCCCACAGTCATGAAAAGTATGGAACACAGAGTCATCAGTACCTTTGGTGCCATGCCTCCACCTGAGAGAGTACCCATCTGGGCCCCTATCTTCACCAGGGTTGAGACGGCTCTGTCCTTAGAAGGACAAAGCCCCCTTTGTAACTGGACTTACTCAGGGAAACAAGTTAGTTCACTTACAGGCACCCGCAGTCTCTTAACGTGTGAAAGGTGAATCCAAGATGGTTGTTCAGCAATACGTATGGCAGTGGGGGTGGGAGTGTCCAGTGTTGTCGGTGGTGGTTCTTTATAAAGTTATCCGCTTTCTTTCTGTGGAGTAGAGAGAGCTCTTGACAGAATCAATGTGCTCTGAGATGTATTTGTTAGACATGATTAGTGGTGAGAGGTCAGGCAATACATAAGGATGGTATAGGGTTAATCATTAGTTTGATTGTACCATTTTCCTTTTCACAAAACCTGTACTTTGTGCGTGGTAGGCACTATGAAATTTGATCTTACTTCTTACAGCTTGATTTAAGTCTTGAACTGTTTGTGCCGTAAACTGAGTTCCATTATCTGCATAAATCAGTTCTGGAACCCCAACGGCGGGAAAAACGTGATTCATGTGCTGCATTTGCTGAGGATGTGGGGTGAATTTCTGTCCACCTTGTGAGGGTGTCAATCAACACCAAGCAATATCGTAGCTTCTCATTCCTCCTTGAGCATTATTTTATAAACAAATGATGCACTTTTGGCATGCTTTTGTTACTTCTTTCAAAATATTAGGACAGTTTTCCCAACATCCTCATCATTCCCTCCTGTTGGCACATGAATAGTTCATGTGCCACCAGGGCAGCCCATTTGTATAACATGGGTGGCAAAACAATTTTTCCATCAGGCAAGCCACATGTAACAGGAGGGAGGTCCAAATTATTTTAACAGTCTTTTAAAACATCAACATTATTAAGAAACAGACGGTTTTTAAAAAATCAATAGCAGTATAATGAGCAGCGATATCAGCCAAGGTTTACTGGTTTTCCTGTGGAAGTGACAAACCCCGCAGGTTCAAGGTAGCGGTATGCAGGGAGCATGCGTTATAAGGATAATAGAGGGCCTGATCTTGCTATTATCCCATAAATAATAAGACAGTGGTCTGTATTGCTCAGCATGTATTTGAGTTATAATTGCAGCAATGTGTTTATCCTGGGTACTACAGAAAAATAGAGAATGAAATAAAATAAAAGTCCTGTCCTAATTTAGCAAAGCTAACACACATAAGCATCAATAAGCTCTTTAAGTTCAGTCCTCAATTCTAAATTGGAGGCTGGTGTAACGTTTTTTTCCTCTCTCCTCAAAATGTCATATGCTGTAGCAATTTTTCTTCATTTTCCCTCCTCCTTAGAGAAAATGACACTTCATTTATTTAGATGAAATCTATTTAAATCTATTTAACTTGAAGAATTTCCTTATTTTATTTTTTTTTTTAGAAAAGATAAAATAAGGTCTATTAATGAAGTCTATTAATGACTTATTAATAAGTCATTAATAGAAGAAAACAAAGGTAATCTCAGTTTTTTCTTTCTTCTTTTCTCAGCACTGTAGCTAGGCTGTCAGTTCTGCAAGTATGGGGGTGCAACTATGGGAGGTGCAAGTATGGGGGTTCCCCCAATAGCTCAAAGTGCAATGAGGTGTTATGAAAATAAAGTTGAATTGAATTCATTTATTTATTCATTTATTGATAATTTTTATGCATTATCTATTTTTCTGAGGGTTACTAATTATTTGCTAATTAATTTCTTTGATACCCCCTGCTTTGATACATGAAGACGCACATGCAACAAAGTTACAGGGTATTTGCTTGATAAAAAGTGTGGGTAGCCCAATTCCTTCAAAAATAAGAGTTCAATAATCATAGCTTTTTTTTTTTTTTTGTGACTTTTCTTGAACTAATTCACAGATTCCATTTAAGAGAAACAAATAACTATCTGTGCATTTTTGATATGCTTCAGCATTGATGAATAAGATCAGTTTGTCCAGTTGAACACAGATGGGTTGAATTTGAATAAATGAATAAAAATTGTATCACACTCTTTCAGTCAACGGAAAGGTGGACCTTTTGCCTAATTAGAATTTGATTTAAATTTTTTACCAGGAATATACAAAATGATTTTTATATATTCCTTGGTAAATTATGGGGTGAATGTAGTTTACCCTGACCCAGCTTGGCCACTGCCGAATCAGGAAAAACACATTCCTCCTTACTGTCACATTTCTGAAATATGATGTTACCACACCATTTGTGGTGAGTAATATCAATATAAAATCATATAAACATTACATTTGTAAAGTCGAAGTCATTTGAATCAGTACACCTTATGTTATCTACAATGTCATACAAAGTCATACTTGGCTTCAAAAAATGTTTATCAACAAGGATCCTTTCTCCAAGATCCTTGTCTGATAATCCATAGCCCCTGGAAGATCATCTGTGTTACACGTCAGTCCTGCACTGTCATGTTTCAGTCAAAGGAAAAAAAGGTCAGTAATGCGTCAAAATTGCTTTTAAAAATATGTTAACAGTTTATCACGTACGCAACATTAATCAAGACCCCACAAAGTTAGATTGAAAAGATCAAAATCCCAAACCTTGTAAAAATACGCATATTTAGACCACTTTTTCCACACAGATCAACCACACACACACACAGAGGATTGTTTTTATTTCCACAAGGTCGACGCAGCTCCTTCCATTCTCTCCACACTCTGCCATAACACAAAACTAGTCAACTCCTTCTGCTCAAGGCCACTATTTTCAGATACCTATAATTTCAAACATTTCTCAGAAGGATAACAATTAGACAATCAATCCTTTTATACCAAAATTACAAACAGTTTAAAAACCTGCTCCCTCTGCCTTCGCAGAGAACTCAGAACTCTCATCCTTTTTCCTCACACTGGAGCCGTTTACAGAAACAAAAACAATCTAAGCTGCAGCTGCCTCTGTCTAAGGCACACACACACACAAAAATAAAATAACTGTTTCTCATTGTCCGTTTTAGCGTTATCCGGTTCCGTTGCCACTTAACCCGACCGTCTTTAGATCTTATAGTCTAGTATCAATATCTTATAACATAGAGTAAAGTTATTATTATAATTTTATTTACTTCCTCCTTCTCCCAACCTCTTGGGCTTCTTTTAATAATTTGCTGTATGGACCCTCCTTAGGATCACAGCATTGTTAAGCTGGGGGAGGATTATCTTTTTCATTTAATAATGGTTAAATGCTCTGTTGGTTTTGATATTTATCTTATTGTTTTTATCTTTATTTTAGTTGTAAGCTTTACTGTCGACACCAAGGCTGCGCATTCATCCACATCCAGTGTGGGTTTGAAAGAATAGTCTTTTTCCCATTTGCTCAGATATTTTTCAGGATCCTTTATCTGTTCTCTATCTTTTAACCGGTCATTGTAATGCGCTGTCTGCTGTTTTTATTATTTTTTAAACCCCTTGGTAATTCCACAGGAATTAAGATGCTTTACCAGGAAAAGTGTGAAACGCCGTCACACTACCATTACAGCATAACCGCGACCTGATATTCTATTTTTAGTTCCAAAACTCGGGGATCTCAACCCAAAAACTTATTTTTGTCCCTGACCGGGGATTTCAACCCAAACCTTTTACCTTGTTGCAACTACTTCCGCGCACTTTATTTACCTTTATTTACTTTTTGCGTTAGTCACTCGTAGTTGGATTTGGAGATTCTTGTAACATGTTTAACATTACTCACTCAAGGCTCGATTTTAGAGAATCTTCTAAACGCACATATAGTAAATAATAAAAAAGACGTCACTTACTTTTCTTTCTTTTAATTGAGGAGGATGGGCTTCACTAGACGACGTCTAGAGTTCCGCACAATCCAGATTTCCTCAATGGGGAGTCCAATACTGACTGTATGCAGTCAGACCATGCGCATGGATTTCCAACCTGGAGAGCGCGTCGCCTCTATCCGTCGTCCAGATATTGCCCATCCGGGTCACCGGCACCAAGTATGTCAGAATCTTGAAACTTTAGAGTGATCGTATGTTGGTTCGTTACCTCAAATAAGATTCATGACACAAGTATATTCTTCATATGAGCTCTTTACTTGCAAGGAGTGCTATACTTTTAACAGAAAATGCAGCACTGGCCATCAAAAACAATCAGGAAGTATTTATACATAGTCAGTCACACAAAACATCTACTGGATACAATTCAGTCATAATATGAGTATATGAAACACTGGCCTGGACTGAAAACATGGCCATGCAGGTGTGCCCCAGACTCCAAGTTAATCATAGTCACAGCATTTCATAGGAAAACAAGATTAATTCTCCCTCACTCCCAGACACCTTATCATATACATAGTCTGGTCTGGAGAGACACTGACTTCTAAGCACATCTTAATGAAGGACACTCAATGGGTCCACTTATTACAGAGAAAACAATATAGTATGCTATAAACTCATAGAAGATGCATGCAGTATACATTTTAATCATATAAGATGGTTATGCAATGATAATGATGTTAGTAATTATAAAATGATAAATGATTGAACATGCATGATAAACAATTTTCTGACATAGCTTTGTGAGGAACCTTGGAATTATTTTTGATCAAGATCTGTTTAATGATATGAAATATATAAATGTGACAAACATACTAAAAAATGAGAAATCAGGAAGGGCAAACACTTTTTCACAACACTGTAATCCTTGTTTTTTTTGTCTAACAAAATATTTTTTCTTGTTGGGCAGTTTTCTTTAAGAAAATTTTACTTGATATATTTTTGAATTTTTTTTTGCAGTTTAATCTCATTTTAAGTGAAAAATTTCTGCTAAAGAAGGAAGAAAATTTTACTTATCAAACTGCATTAAACAAGTAAAAATTTCCTGGCAAAAAAACAAAAAACTTGTTTAAAGCATCTGACAAGTAAAATTTTTTTCCTCCATTGGAAGAAATGCTTACTGGGTTACTTAAAACCAGAATAAATTGCTTAAAACAAGTAAAAAAATCTCATAAGTAAAATTAATATCTTGTCAGACAAAAAACAAGAATTTTATCCTTGATTTAAGATATTTTTTCTGACCAAAGGTGCGTTCAGACCACAGTGCACCGTGATGACATGTTAACTCAGTGTAAACACACAAATATATGTGGAGTCACCATCTGAGTGAGTGACAGATGGGCAGAGTTGCCTTTATAACTTCTACAGCTGCGTTTTTCCTGCTGTGGAAATACCCAAAACACCCATCATGCTTAGGTTTACATTATCCGACGGGGTCTCACCTGAAGAAATTGTCCCTGCCTCCAAAACTTCACAAGATGATAGTTTACATTGCTAGTCTGCTAGCCTTTGTTAGCTCATCTGTGGCAGGAGTCCGTGGGTAAATATCTCCGACACTCAGTTGCAGAGCTCCTGGTCCATCTGTCTGCAGGTGAGTGTCAGTCCCACTTTCAAACTAATTTACTCTCCAATTGTTGATACTTTTACTCCAGAGACGGCAGAATCTCAAGCCCAGCTCTACCTAGCACTAACCCTCGGATGTGAACTCACGTCTACTTGCCTCTTTCCATTGACTTCGTATATATTGGTACCGTGCGAAAAATTTGCTTCGCATTTGGTCTGAATGTACCTTAAGATTTCATTTTTTTTGCAGTGGAAAGGCCACAGATTTATGTCAAATCAAGTATTACAATGAAAAAGTCACAAATTTACAAGAAAAAAACTTTGGGAACTAAATTGGGAACTAAAAGCAGGTCCTTATACCTTTAATGTTTGTTCTGTTTTGTCCTGATCTCTCCTCATTTTCACCCAACACATTTTCTTTCTGGTTATCGGAGCAGTCTGGTTCTTTCTGTTGCACATCAGAAGAGACAGTGGGAACATCTGACTGGCTCACTGCTTCCACCTCTGTCTTCTGGATCTCAGGCTGGTCTTCGCCTGACTGAGCCGAGGAGTCTTTGTTGATCGATGATGAGGAATCACATGAAAGAGGAAGTGGTGGATCCTCATTTGCCTTTTCTGTCTCATCTTGTTGTTTCCCTCTGGGTGATTTTCTCACTGTGAAAGAAACAAACAAAATAAGCGTGACATTTCAGATTTCTTCCCCGTTTGTGAAGCAGATAAAACTGCTTTTTATTACCAGGAGTCAGTCTGGTTCTCTTCCTGGGTCGACCTCTTGGCGGGGATGTTATTGTTTCCTTTTCTTCTTCCATTTCTCCCACCTCAGAGTTTGCACTCTCTTCTACAACCAGAAACCAACCAAATTTTGACATGAACATCAGCACAAAAATATCAGACTTCTTTAAAGAATTCTAAGTGTCTAACTGCTTTCTTTCAGTAAGATATTGAGATCATCAAAGAAAACAGAGGTGGGGGCAGGGCTTGACATTATCACCGGACAACCAGCCAATGGCTGCTGGATTTCAGCAGTGGTCGGAAAGACAGCTACTCCCAATAGCCACTTCAGCAGGTTGTAGTTTTCTCAAACAGCATCTAAAATAATAAACCTATTGCAATGTGAGACTACAAAACTACGACTCCCATAAACACTATCTGCACACAGTGTGAGATCATTGGTGCACTCTCACCATGGACGGAATCTGGAGAAACCATGGAGAGTCTACTCCATGGGTCAGTCTCTTGTTCTACCCCTGTTCAGTTTGGTGGGAAGAAATGCTGTGGTGGGTGGCGACATCTCCTGTACCGAGTATGGAGCAAAGCCAGACTCTGCCCAGGGTGAGCTCATTTTGCAACCAGTCTGGAGAAACAGCGACGAACAGACAGCAACCAGCAGAACACACTGGCTAGTAACTTTGGAAAATCACTAGCCACAGTGGCCAGTGAGCAAAAAAGTTAATATCAAGCCCTGGGCGGGGGATACTGCACTCGCCTCACAGTGCTCTTGTTTCTTTTGAAATTGTAGCTTTTCCAATAATTTTGATATGTCTTTTACAAACTTATGACTTTCTTGCACATCCGCACAATTGCCTAGGAGGAGTAGCAGTTTTCACTAATTGTAGATGAACAGATGACAGTCACAGTGCCATGGCATCAACTCATTACACCTTCACCAAAATGAGCTAAATGATTAAAACAGCGATGAAATCCAACAGACAACACACACCTTTGTCTCCGTGTTTGTGTTTACAGACTGTTTGGGTTTCCTCAGCTTCTTCTTTGACTTCTTTATCTAAAATCTGAAAGAACAAGTTTTTGTCATCAGTAAAAAGGAACTAAATATATAAATCACACTTTTTTTTTTTAAAATCTCAACCTTACCTTGGAGTTTGAAGAATGGCTCTCCTGGTGAAGTAGGTGAGTCTCCACTGTGTCTGTCTGGACTTTGTTCTCCTCTGTGATCTGAATATTCATCTCTGGAATTTTCAACCATCCGCCCCCTTTAGTTTTGTCTGCTCCCACGCCATCATCGATATGATGCTGACTCTCCTCCTCAGAGCCCATGTGACTGGATGCTTCCACAGCTGCCGTCCATGTTAATATGTCTTGCTTTTCGGCTGGAAGCTGATCTTCAACAGCCTTATTCTCAACAGAGTCGAGAAGACTGCTTGACTCAGTTGCTTCTTCTTCGTTAGCTACTTTACTGGATGCACCATCCTTCGATTCAGTTTGTATTTTAGTTGATTTGTTGCCTTTTCTTGGTCTTCCCCTCTTTGCTTTTTCTACAGTAGCAGATTGATCGCCTATTTCTTCCATAGAGTCTAATACAGTATGGGCAGCCACCTCCTTGTTTTTGTCTGTTTCACTCTTCTTTGTTGGTGTGCACGCTTTAGAAATGGTCTTTTCTTCAGTCATTTTGGTAGTTTGTCTCCTTATTGGCATCTCGTTTTGTTTTGTCCTCTCACTGGAGGGCTCTTTATCAGTTGAGACTTCCCCTCTTCCTCTGATAGCTCTTGTGGTTGTGGTTGGTGATGGTTTGTCAGTAGTCAATGTATTTCTTTCCTCTCTGTTTACTCTGGGAGACCTTCTTCTACTAGATGTTTCCATGGTACCCTGATTTGACTCTTTATCACTAGAATCTACAGTGTCCTCAGTGCCATTTCCTGGTGTCCTTCTCTTTAATCTTGTCTCATACCTTTTAACCATCCTGACCAATGATTTCTCCTTCTCTTCACTTTTACATGCTCTGGTCAGCCGTCCACTTCTTCTAGTTAGTGTATTAGCTCTTTCAGGTGTCTCTATCTTTGAATCTGTCTCTGTAATTCGAGGCTGATCTGAACCGACTTCCTTTTGTGTTTCTTTCTCTTTAAATCTTACAGTATCTTTAGATAATGGGTCATTGCTAGTTTCAAGAATCTGACGCTCACCTTCTGTTCCAGACTCATCTTTTTATCTCCATTTCCAAAGGGCTGATCCTGATCATTTTGGATTTGAGAAGCATCCATAGATGCTTTGGTGGATTCTCCTTGTTGATGTTTCATCTTTTCTTCTCTGCTCATTGGGGTTTCTATTTCATCAATTGTGTCTTTAACTGCAGATTTACCAGAATCTTCTACTCCATCTTGTGGTGGGTGACTTGGTTCTTGAAATGTAGCTTCAAGACTTTCCGGCACCTGGACTGAAGTGAACTCCTTAAGACAAGCCCTGCCTTCATCTTCTACTTTGATGTGAATGCTTCTGTCATGATGGTCTTGCTCAACTCCAGGTGACTCACTTGTCACTGCAGCAACACCCTCTGCTGATACTTCATTGTCAAATTTTACTGAAGCACTTTTGGAAGGATTTGTCTCTTCGCTGGGTTTATTACTATCAAAGGATGAATTTTGAGATGTTTTGGCTGGAGACTTTGTCTTGCTTGACTGTGGTTTCTCACCAGGGGAAGCTGGAATTTCAGGAGGTCTTGCTGTCTTTTTAGATAAAGGTATACTATGGTTTTCTGTAGTTTTATCACTCAAAGTGAGTGTCTCAAAGGCTTCTTGTCCAGTTGAAGTATCCTTGTTGCTTTGCTTTCCAACAACCAGAAGTGAATCTAGTGTTTTGCCATATTCATTTTCAGTACCATTTGCTGAAGTTTCCTTATTTTCTTCGTCTCCAACAATGTGGTCTTTTTCAATTTTAATTAGGCCAGCATCTTTAGACTGTTTGCATGATTTGTCTGTAAGGGTTATTTCTTCTTTTATTTCCTTAATCATTTCATCTCCATTTCTACCTAGATCTAAAATCCCATTTTTATCTGCAGTATCTTCAACTGCATTCTTATCAGAACTGTCATCAATGCCAGTCATGTCGTCTTCAGAAGCACCGTTTCCCACGGAAACTTCTACCAGATGATTTTTCTCCTTGATTACTACTTGGCTTTTGGTTGAACTGCCTATCTCTTGGAGAGAAGAACCAATTTCCATTTTAGTGGACTCCACTAAAACACTCTCCAAGACCTGGCTTTGGTTTGGTCCCGGTGAATGGGTTGGCTTTAAATGCCAACATGGTGAAACAGCACTATCTGCTGATGCTTTGTGGTCGGGCTTTGTATCTTCTCTGTGCAGTTGGTCCTGAGTATATATAATAGAAGCCTGGGGAAGAAAAACTAACTTTAAAACAGTTCATCACAATTGCAGTACTGCATAAAGAAAAGCATTTGAGGTTAACAGAGGATTGCCCAAGCAAGTTGTGGGAAATATAAGGAATGTGATGTGTGATCACTGATAGAATTTTTTTGTAAAACATTTTATTTCTTTATATATTTGTCATAAAGGCTTATCTTATAATATATTTTCTTTCTCATTCTTACACATTGTTTAGATCTGAGTTGATTCGAAATGTAATTTTTCTCCTGTTTCAAGTCAGTTTGTTAACTTTGAGATAAAATCCAGTTCAATGTGGTTTCAGCTATTCTAGTCATGATGCCACATCTCTCTCTCTCTCTCTCTCTCTCTCTCTCAAAATGTGTGTATGTCACAGCCAGAGCTCTCTCTGAATAATGAATGGCTCAATCACCTTAACTGTTGTGAGACTCCTTATTTAATTCTGACAATTACATATGTTTTCAGCAAACCCCCACAAAAAAAAACATACCTTTTCAGTTTGTTGTGGTTCCATTACTCTTCCAGAAGTTGGCTTGCTTCCAGTGGGGCTCTACAGAAATAATGCAACTTATAATGCAGGCCGAATTTTGGGAATATAAAAAAAAAATAATTCAGAAATGTGAAACACTGACATTTTAAGCCAGAACTCACCTGTTGATTCTTACGTTTTATCCTGCTTTTCTCAGAAACTTTTGCCTGATGTTGTTCATAATCTTTAAGTTTTTCAAGATTTTTCTTAGACTTATCCAGACATGTAGATGAAGCAGCAGGAATGGTGTTTCCATCAGTCAGAGTTTCTGAATTTGTTGGTAAACCTTTAGCAGAGGCACTTGCTTTTCTTTTGATGGAATCTGAGGTGGTAGCTCCAGCAGAGGCTGATGACATGGCTGAGGGAGGGATACTGGCTTGTGAAGCGGGTTTTGCCTCAGTCTGATGTCCACTTTGCTTAAATGATGAGGCGGTGCCATCAGCTTTTACTGTCATGTACCATGAGCCTCTGAGACGTTCCTTTAAGCCTATCAAACTTTAACAAAAAACGAAACAATTAAAAACTGGTCTGCTCACACAAGGTGGCCACAAATAGCCCTTTCTGAAACAGTAAAATAAGCCAACAGCATCCCTAGATTTATAGTTTAGATAGTTACAGTAGTGTGAGAAAGTGTTTGCCCCCTTCCTGATTTCTCATTTTTTGTATGTTTGTCATACTTAACTGTTTCAGATCATCAAACAAATTTAAATATTAGACAAAGATAACACAAGTAAACACAAAATGCAGTTTTTAAATTAAGGTGTTTATTATTAAGGGTAAAAAAATCCAAACCTACATGAAAAAGTGACCCCCCCCCCTCGTTAAAACATAAATTAACTGTGGTTTATCACATTTTTGGAAAGCTGAGTTCAGTTTCTCTAGCCATACCCAGACTTTATTACTGCCACACATGTTCTCAATCAAGAAATCACTTAAATAGGACCTGCCTGACAAAGTGAAGTAGACCAAAAGATCCCCAAAAGCTAGACATCATGCTGTGATCCAGAGAAATTCGTGAATAAATGAGAAACAAAGTAATTGAGATCTATCAGTCTGGAAAAGGTTATAAAGTCATTTCTAAAGCTTTGGGACTCCAGCAAACCACAAAGAGAGCCATTATCCACAAATGGATAAAAATTACCCCAAAAATGACCCCAAGAGCGCAGCGACAACTCATTCAAGAGGTCACAAAAGACCACACAACAACATCCAAAAAACTGGAGGCCTCACTTGCCTCAGTTAAGATCAGTGTTCATGACTCCACCATAAGAAAGAGACTGGGCAAAAATGGCCTGCATGGCAGAGTTTCAAGATGAAAACCACTGCTGAGCAAAAAGAACATAAAGGCTCATCTCAGTTTTGCCAGAAAAAATCTTGATGATCCCCAAGATTTTTGGGAAAATACTCTGTGGACTGAAAAGTTGAACTTTTTGGAAGGTGTGTGTCCCATTACATCCAGTGTAAAAGTACCAGCATTTCAGAAAAGGAACATCATACCAACAGTAAAATACGGTGGTGGTAATGTGACGGTCTGGTGCTGATTTACTGCTTCAGGACCTGGAAGACTTGATGTAGTAAATGGAACCATGAATTCTACTGTCTACCAAAAAATCCTGAAGAAGAATGTCTGGCCATCTGTTTGTGACCTCAAACTGAAGTGCACTTGGGTTCTGTAGCAGGACAATGATCCAAAACACACCAACAAGTCCACCTTTGAATGGCTTAACCTCTTGCGCTCCGTTGTCCCACGGGTGGGCAAGTCTCTGTGTCCTAGTGCGCATGAGGGCGCTCTCGTGCGCCCTCGTGCGCTCTCGGACGCATGGTCCTGATGGTGGTGATGTAGGTGGTGTTGGCGTCCAAGCGGCACTGAAAATAAAACTGCAGACACAGCCGCGAACAGATTAGTTCATCTGATTGACCTCTCATTCGACTAATAAGAGCCTTGAATTGGGTTTCTGAAACCTTGAAGAACCAATGAATGAAAACCTAGGAAGGAGGACCCGCCTACTGTGAATGCAGGAGCCAATTGAAGCACAGAAGTTCGGGCTGGGTGAAGAGAGATTTACTGTTGCAGCAGATGAAAAAAAGGACGCTGGACGAACCTGCTACAGATCCAGCAGCATGGAGAACACCCACAAGTGCGACCTGGACTCATTCCAGCAGAATAGATGTTTAGGATTCTCTTCCGTCATCATAGACCGACGGAGGCCGACAACAAAGGTCGTAAATCATTCGCCAAAACCGCAATAATGGAATTATGTTTTGACCGGGATCCACGAGCGGACCAGCGTCGCGTTCGTCTGACAATGGGGAAGAGAAGTTCACCAGGACTCTGCTGCTGTGAAGAGGTAAGGTGTTATAAGCTAAATTATTATTTATCCCTGAAAATTGTAATCAAAAAATGACTTTTGACCGATCGGTAAATTACAACTGTACGGCGCACAAAGTACGAAGTGCATGCGCCACGATAAACCGTTCATTCGCCATGTTCGGACCGTGAACGCCCCCCCCCCGCTGCAGAAGAGGAGCGGGGGGCGTTCACGGTCCAAACGCCCCCCGGTCCGCGGGGGAAAACCATGGTGACTGCGCAGCGGTCGCCACATAGCCATATGAGTCTATTCCGTCATGTAGCGATGGCCGATGGCCGTCCTCTGTAGCGAGGGGGGGGGAAACCCCCCCCACACACAGTAGTGAGGGGGGGGGGGAGCTGCTGTGACAGCGTTGCTGTGGAAACATGCAACGAGTGTAATCCATCATGTAGCGAGGACCGATCTCTGTCCTTTGTAGCGGGGGGGGGACAACCCCCCCCCCCACACACACACACAGACACAGCCCTGAATGTGACCTTTCATTAGAGCCCAAAATGAAGATTCTACATTGAATTATTCAAAAGTTACAGACGTTTTTCCAAACTGTGCCATTTGGCACAATTTGGCACAGTTCCAAAACGCCTGGGAACAGCCTGAGAACAAAGCTGTGTAAAATATTCATTTTTTTGTGGTATTGTTACAAAATTTGGACCTCAGCTGGATAACACTTGGTTCTACATTTCTGTTGCATTTTTCAGCCCGGATCTGAAGCTGTGTGTTATTTGCAAGCATTTGTATCCAAAAAAACACCCAGGCCAAATTTATTTTCTTCAAGTTCACTATGTTTAGATGACTGTAACTCAGTGGCCGGAGCACTTAGAGAGATCATGTTTTTTTTGCCAAAAAATTCAAAGTGTTTTCTTTTAAATGAGACCAACCCCATGAAGATGCTGCAAAGGGTTGAAGAACGGCTTTCGATTTACTTTGGGCACATTATTTTTTGGCGTTTTTAGGGAAATTGACCGGAGTGCAAGGGGCTAAGAAAAACAAAATGAAGACTTTGGAGTGGCCTAGTTAAAGTCCTGACCAGAATCCGATTGAAATGCTGTGGCATGACCTTAAAAAGGCGGTTCATGCTCGAAAACCCTCCAATGTGTGGCCCACACATTGGAGGGTTAATGAGTGGGCCAAAAATGAGTGAAAATGAGTGGGCCACAGTTCCTCCACAGCGCTGTAAAAGACTCATTGGCAGTTTTCACAAACGCTTGATTGCAGTTGCTGCTGCTAAGGGTGACCCAACCAGTTTTTAGGTTTAGGGGGCAGTCACTTTTTCACACAGGGCCATCTAGGTTTGTTTTTTTTTTTTACCCTTAATAATAAACACCTTCATTTAAAAACTGCATTGTGTGTTTACTTGCATTATCTTTGTCTAATATCCATCCATCCATCCATCTTCTACCGCTTTTCCGGAGGTCCGGGTCGCGGAGGCAGCAGTTCAAGCAGAGAAGCCCAGACTTCCCTCTCCCCAGCCACCTGCTCCAGCTCTTCAGAGGGGATACCAAGGCGTTCCCAGACCAGCTGGGAGACATAGTCTCTCCACCGAGTCCTGGGTCTGCCCCGGGGTCTCCTCCCAGTGGGACGTGCCTGAAACACCTCAAGTGGGAGGCGTCCAGGAGGCATCCTAATCAGATGCCCATACCACCTCAACTGACTCCTTTCAATGTGGAGGAGCAGCGGATCTACTCTGAGCCTCTCCCGGATGACTGAGCTCCTCACCCTATCTCTGAGGGTGAGTCCAGCAATCCTACGGAGAAAGCTCATTTCAGCCGCTTGTATCCGCGATCTCGTTCTTTCGGTCATTACCCAAAGCTCGTGACCATAGGTGAGAGTAGGAACGTAGATTGACTGGTAAATCGACAGCTTTGCCCTAGAACTAAGCTCCCTCTTCACCACAACAGACCGGTACTACGTCCGCATCACTGCAGATGCTGCTCCAATCCGTCTGTCGATCTCTCGCTCCATTTTCCCCTCACTCGTGAACAAGACCCCAAGATACTTAAACTCCTCCACTTGGGGCAGGAGCCTGTCCCCAACCCGGAGAGGACAATCCACCTTTTTCCGGCTGAGGACCATGGACTCGGACTTGGAGGTGCTGATTCTCATCCCAGCCGCTTCACACTCAGCGGCAAACCGTCCCAGCAAGAGCTGTAGGTCATTGCTGGATGAAGCCAACAGGACAACATCATCTGCAAACAACAGAGATGAGATCCTGTGGTCACCAAGCATGACACCCTCCATTCCCTGGCTGCGCCTAGAAATCCTGTCCATAAAAATTATGAACAGGATCGGTGACAAAGGGCAGCCCTGGCGGAGTCCAACTCTCACTGGGAATGACTCCGACCGAGTGTTGGCAATACGAACCAAACTCTCACAACGGTCGTACAGAGACCGAATAGCTCGTAACAACAAGCCCGATACCCCATACTCCCGAAGCACCCCCCACAAAAATCCACGAGGGACGCGGTCAAATGCCTTCTCCAAGTCCACAAAACACATGTAAACTGGTTGGGCAAACTCCCACGAACCCTCAAGAATTCTCGAGAGGGTAAAGAGCTGGTCCGATGTGCCACGGCCAGGACGAAAACCACATTGCTCCTCCTGAATCCGAGGTTCGACCAATGGCCAGACTCTCCTCTCCAGTACCTTGGCATAGACCTTCCCAGGGAGGCTGAGGAGTGTGATCCCTCTAAAGTTGGAGCACACCCTCCGGTCCCCTTTTTTGAAGAGAGGAACCACCACCCCGGTTTGCCATGCCATGTCTTTGTCTAGTATTTAAATTTTTTTGATGATCTGAAACATTTAAGTGTGACAAACATACAAAAAAATGAGAAATCAGGAAGGGGACAAACACTTATTCACACCACTGTATGAATACGGCCAATAGTTATTCTTAACAAGCGCACTCTGAAGCGAGTGCAAGATCCCTGCCTCCTGTTTTCTTTGAAGATCCCAATACTTACTGACAGAGAACAGTTTTCAACTTTTCAATATAATCTCAATTTCGTTGCATTGTTTATTAACAATGGAATGACAATAAAGGCACTTTGACTTTGACTTAATTACTGTGGCAGAATTAGATTATGATAAACCCATTATCCATGAAAATATATACATCGAAGTACAGTATACCACCCATAGTTGTAGGCCAGGATCCCAAGGTGAACCTGTGTAGCAACTATGGTGACCCTAGAGAGCTTTACATGTTCTATAGTAAGAAATCATAGGGAGTGCCAACCTTGACCTTTTGACCCCAAACCTGTAGTCAGAGGTTATGGTCTCAGAGTGAACCTGTGTACCAGGTTTGGTGACCCAAGCTTTTTTGTTGTTGAGATATACTTTATAAGGCATTTTAATGTGGGGCAGGGATGGGCAACTTTGGTGATAGTCAAGGCCACAAAATTTTTTTCCTCACCTCCCGAGGGCCAGAATTAAGATAAGATAAGATAAGATAAGCCTTTATTAGTCCCACAACGGGGAAATTCCAGGATTGCAACAGCACAGGGATAGCAACACTCAGAGCAACAATCAGAAGGCAAGAAAAAACAAGCAAGCAAGAGCAGCTAATATACATATGTACATATTACTATAAAATATATATATACACACACACACACACACACACACAGACACACAGTGCAGAGCATTGTAGCTGGATGGAATAAATATATGAATATATGAACACACAGTGCAGAGCATTGTAGCTAGATGGAATAAATATGTAAATATATAAACACCCACAGTATGGAGCATTGCAGCTAGGTGGAATAAATATGCAAGTATATAAACACACACAGTGCGGAGCAATGTAGCTAGATGGAATAATATGTAGATATATAAAAACACAGTGCGGAGCATTGTAGCTAGATGGAATAAATATATAGATATATAAATATAAACACACCCAGTGCAGAGCATTGTAGCTAGATGGAATAAATATGTAAATATATAAACACACACAGTGCAGAGCATTGTTGCTAGGTGGGATGAAACAGCATAACCGTCTATTTAGTTATCCTACATGGTATGATTATGTGCCCATACATATTCTCACCCTCCATAGCGACCGGTATGTTCCTAGTTGTATGCCGGAGAGGACCATTGTGTAAGTCTATTGCATCTTTTGCATTCAAAAAAAAAAAAAAAAAAAAAAAAACTATTAGTTTGTTACGTCTTTTTGCTATCTCTGCGAGCAGCCCTGCTTAGGTTGTACAGTCTGACAGCCGTTGGTAGGAAGGACCTACGAAACCTCTCGGTTGTGCACCTGGGATGATGTAGTCTGCTGCTAAATGAGCTCCTCAGTGCATCCAGTATGTCCTGCATAGGGTGGAACTCGGACTCCAGCAGAGATGACAGTTTAGCCACCGTCCTTCTCTCTCCTATCTCCTCCATCGGATCAAGGCGTTGCCCCAGGACAGAGCTAGCTTTCTTAATCAGTTTGTTCAGTCTCTTCCTATCGGCTGCAGTAATGCCACTGCCCCAGCAGACCACTCCAAAAGTGATGGCTGATGCCACCACCGTGTCATAGAATGACTTCAGCAGCGCCCCTTGTACACCAAAAGACCTGAGTCTCCTCAGCAGGAACAGCCTGCGCTGTCCCTTCTTGTAGAGTGCGTCAGTATTGTGTGACCAGTCTAGTTTATTGTTCAGATGAATACCCAGGTACTTGTAGGATGTCACCATCTCGATGTCTGTTCCCTGTATATTTACTGGTGCTGTGAGGGGCTGCCCATGCCTGCGGCAGTCCACCACCAGCTCCTTAGTTTTCCTCGCGTTGATCTGGAGGCAGTTCCGATGGCACCAGTCCACAAAGTCCTGGATAAGCCCTCTGTACTCAGCTTCATCTCCGCTGGAGATGAGACCAACGATCGCAGAGTCATCAGAGAACTTCTGTAGATGGCAATGTGTTGTGTTGTGTGAGAAGTCCGCAGTATAAAGAGTGAACAAGAAGGGAGCCAGCACCGTTCCCTGGGGGGGCCCCCGTGCTACTGATGATCGTGTCGGAAACACAGTCCCGGGTTCTCTTTTTTACATGCAAACCTACCGTGGGGGGTATTATTTCCTGCAAATTTTGAAGTTTCACAATTAAAACTGAGAATGTAAATGAAAATAAAAGCTACTCAGCGATTTATCATATTAGAATTACTGATAAAATTATATCTGCCCTGCAATGGACTGGTGATCTGTCCAGCGTGTAGCCTGCCTCTTGCCCAAAGATGCTGGGATAAGCTCAAGCACCCCCCCCCCTCCAAAAAAAAGGATTAAGCAGTAGAAGATGGATGGATGGATAAAATTATATCATGACTTAATTTTTAAAACTCTCCATCAGAATGATGAGCAAAGAGAAATTCCGAACAATAATTAACAAAAGAAGCCAAGAAGAAAAGGAAATATGACAAGGCCTAGCTTGCTCTTGGATTCATTGTGGGTGTGGAGGGGCAGAGAAATAGCTGTGTAGGCTTGGTAATGTTTGGCTCCCCAAAATGGGGAATTAAAAAGAGCCACTGGTATAAATGAAAAAAAAAAATCAGCAGATTACAGTCTCTGAACTTTTATTGCTGACATGGGATTTTAACAGTGTGCTTCAGTCGCACTCTTTAGAAAGAAACCTCAAAGCTTTGAATATTTTTCTTCACAATTAAGGAAAGCCTCTGAGGCTTCACCTGCCAAACAAGAATAAATGCTACAGCGCCTCAGCTTTACAATTCATTCTTGTTTAAAAGCAGCCTACTTGGTACATTTAATAATGATCATAATGGATTAGATTTACAGCATATGGTGCTTCATGTCAAGTAACATCTCAAAGTGTTTTACTGCTATTTACAGCCTATGCAGTCTTAGCATGCAAAACATACCTGACAACACTCTGGTGCACACTGATGCTCCCGCTAGTGGCTCCCTCACTCTTGCTCTATACCCTTGTTCATGCTGCATTTCCCCTCTGGTCCGTGTGCACTTTGAACAAGCCTGGCACGCATGCAGTGTTGTACATGCTCACTTTTTTCCATCTACCAGACCAAGTGGTTGACACATGCGCACAACTGTTATTTGTAGTTTCGCCCCAGTCCTATGGGTAGCACAAATGAGCTAACATGCCAGTTTATTCACCGGCTATAAACACGAGAGTGATGCACATTGTTTTTGCAGCAACAACAATGGCGTTGTTTCAAAGAAAAGGAGGAATTACCATTTTCCAGTTGCTCTTCTCTGCTCAACTGCTGCTGCTGCAAAAGGATTCATGTATGTTTATTCTCGTCTTCTGCATCCTCATTGTCTTCCTCATCTACTTTGTCTTTGTATGCTGTGTTGCTAGTGCCACTTTGTGAATGGGATGTTCAGTCTTGCGCATGTGCTGTCAATGTGGTCAGGTCATGGGTAGGTCGCGCGGTCATAAAATTTGGGCTGAATGCAGTCATCCACCGAAGAGTCCTGTGGACACGAGCGGAGAGGAGACAATGACACAAATTTCATCATACAAGGTTTCCGGTTGCACATACGTGGACAGCGGAGGTGCAGCATGAATCTAGCTTATCACTTGCAGAGAGTGGCACTTAGGTTTCGATTAGAGCTCCCTCTGCTGGCGGACTCTATAAATGCATATAAGAGTGTGGTTCTAAATGTGATATGAATAAACAATTGATTTTTGGAAATGGACTAGCAGGCAGCAGTGGATGAGGGGGCAGGCTACCAGTTGCCCATCACTGATGTAGACCTTTGATCTTGCGATCCCAAAACCACAGTCACAGTTCAGGGTCAGAGGGTGAACCTGTGTACCAAGTATGGTGGCCCGAGCTTTACTCGTACAGTAATAAGGCATAAGGAATATTGACCTTGACCGTTGGACCCCAAACCCATAGTCAGAGTTCAGGATCTCAAGGTGAACCTGTATAGCAAGTTTGATAGCAAGTTTGGTGACCCTAGCTTTCTTTGTTGTTGAGATATAGTATAGTATAGCGTATATATATATATATATATATATATATACTGTATATATATACTGTATATATATATATATATATATATATATATATATATATACACTACCGTTCAAAAGTTTGGGGTCACCCAGACAATTATTTTGTGTTTTCCATGAAAAGTCACACTTATTTACCACCATGAGTTGTAAAATGAATAGAAAATATAGTCAAGACATTGACAAGGTTAGAAATAATGATTTGTATTTGAAATAATAATTTTTTCCAGATACTCAATCTGCTCAAAGGAAGGTCAGTTTTATAGCTTCTCTAACCAGCTAAACTGTTTTCAGCTGTGCTAACATGATTGCACAACGGTTTTCTAATCATCCATTAGCCTTCCGACGCAATGAGCAAACACATTGTACCATTAGAACACTGGCGTGATAGTTGCTGGAAATGGGCCTCTATACACCTATGTAGATATTGCACCAAAAACCAGAAATTTACAGCTAGAATAGTCATTTACCACATTAGCAATGTATATTAGATATTAGAGTGTATTTCTGATTACTTTAAAGTTATCTTCATTGAAAAAAACAGTGCTTTTCTTTCAAAAATAAGGAAATTTCTAAGTGATCCCAAACTTTTGAACGGTAGTGTATATATATACACTCACCGGCCACTTTATTAGGTACACCGTGCTAGTAACGGGTTGGACCCCCTTTTGCCTTCAGAACTGTCTCAATTCTTCGTGGCATAGATTCAACAAGGTGCTGGAAGCATTCCTCAGAGAGTTTGGTCCATATTGACATGATGGCATCACACAGTTGGCACAGATTTGTCGGCTGCACATCCATGATGTGAATCTCCCGTTCCACCACATCCCAAAGATGCTCTATTGGATTGAGATCTGGTGACTGTGGAGGCCATTTGAGTACAGTGAACTCATTGTCATGTTCAAGAAACCAGTCTGAGATGATTCCAGCTTTATGACATGGCGCATTATCCTGCTGAAAGTAGCCATCAGAAGTTGGGTACATTGTGGTCATAAAGGGATGGACATGGTCAGCAACAATACTCAGGTAGGCTGTAGCGTTGCAACGATGCTCAATTGGTACCAAGGGGCCCAAAGAGTGCCAAGAAAATATTCCCCACACCATTACACCACCACCACCAGCCTGAACCATTGATACAAGGCAGGATGGATCCATGCTTTCATGTTGTTGACGCCAAATTCTGACCCTACCATCCGAATGTCGCAGCAGAAATTGAGACTCATCAGACCAGGCAACGTTTTTCCAATCTTCTATTGTCCAATTTCGATGAGCTTGTGCAAATTGTAGCCTCAGTTTCCTGTTCTTAGCTGAAAGGAGTGGCACCCGGCGTGGTCTTCTGCTGCTGTAGCCCATCTGCCTCAAAGTTCGACGTACTGTGCGTTCAGAGATGCTCTTCTGCCTACCTTGGTTGTAACGGGTGGTTATTTGAGTGACTGTTGCCTTTCTATCAGCTCGAACCAGTCTGGCCATTCTCCTCTGACCTCTGGCATCAACAAGACATTTCCGCCCACAGAACTGCCGCTCACTGGATATTTTTTCTTTTTCGGACCATTCTCTGTAAACCCTAGAGATGGTTGTGCGTGAAAATCCCAGTAGATCAGCAGTTTCTGAAATACTCAGACCAGCCCTTCTGGCACCAACAACCATGCCACGTTCAAAGTCACTCAAATCACCTTTCTTCCCCATACTGATGCTCGGTTTGAACTGCAGGAGATTGTCTTGACCATGTCTACATGCCTAAATGCACTGAGTTGCCGCCATGTGATTGGCTGATTAGAAGTTAAGTGTTAACGAGCAGTTGGACAGGTGTACCTAATAAAGTGGCCGGTGAGTGTATATATATATATATATATATATATATACTTTATTGACCCCAAACTGGGAAATTACAGTGTAACAGCAGCATGACAGTTGACAACCAGACAACAGAAACACACACATGACAGACAAGAGATTACCCGTGGAAAGTAAAAACTAACATGACTATAAAACCTATATACATCATAGGTCTTTGAAGGCAGCCCTCAGAGCGTCGCTTACGGATGCAGATTGGGTAAACAAACTACCATGGGTTTTATTGGGGTTGCGTTCTGCGCCCAAAGAGGATTTAAATGCCTCCCCAGCGGAGTTAGTTTTTGCATAACCTCTCAGGCTGCCCGGTGAGTTCCTACCAGAGCATCCGGAGCTGGGGCGCCCCCCGGCTCTGGGGCCACTGATTGGCACGGGAGCAAACATGCTCCCGGGCCCCGTTCATCACACTTTTCCGTGCGTTTTTGTTCCCAAAGCTTTAAAAAATGCAGAGTTCGTTTTTGTCAGGCACGAGGCTCTAAGACCGACCCTCCGACCGCCATATGATGGTCCATATAGGGTGCTGGAAACTGGTGATAAGCATTTTGTGCTAGATTTGGGAGACAGAAAAGAGACAGTTAGTATTGACAGACTAAAGCCTGCTTTTGTGATGAACGAAGAGTCTGTACGGGTGGCGAGGGCACCTCGACGTGGCAGACCCCCCAGGGAACACGTCTCGGAGCCCCCGCAGGGATCAAATAACCACTCTCTTCCTCAGTCAGCAGATTCTTTGCAGAACGGCGCCGCAGGGATGGCGAGACCTGCTTACAGCAGATTCGGAAGACGTTTGAAGCCCAGACGGCGTACTGACTGATTTTTGATGTGATCATGTTGTATAGACTATGCTATTGATGTTATCACTGATTTTTGATGTGATCATGTTGTATAGACTATGCTATTGTGGTTATCATGTTTTGTGAACTCTGATATATTGTCCATTCTTCGACGTTTGGGGGGGGGGGGGGGTTATGTAGCTCATGTATTTTTACCTACATATGTATAAGCACATTGGGATGCTTGAGATTGCATGTGTGGATTGACCTCACGTCTTGGATGAGACAATATGTCTGGACCGCCTGGAGATAACAGCAAGAAGACGGAGGTACGGCGATAAGGAGCTGAAAGGACTTCCTGACCTCCTGGGGGCCAGGCGGAGGACTGAAGGGCTCGGGGGGAGAGTTATTGTCAATAGGGGGTTTTGACGGTGATATGTGATTCTTCCTTTGATCTTGTATGTATAAATAAGAAGGTTTTGACTCAGCTCATCCTCTTCTGTTCTTGAGAGATAGCTGGGGATGTGATTGTAACATTAAAACCTGAATTAAGAAATAATTCAGCTTCGTTATTTCACGCTCCCCACATTGGTGCATATGCATACATCATCAAGTGGTACAAGAGCTGCGAAAATCAAAAGTATCTTATTACAATAAACTGATAGATCATGCAAAGGGTAACAACAGCTCCCTATGGAGGCATTTAAATAACTTAACTAATAAAAAAAATGTTCAGAAGGGGGTAAAGGAACTTAGAATCAATGGCAAGACCATCAGTGACAAGGCTACATTGGCAAATGAATTTAATTCATATTTTGTGGGCTCTGTGGAAGACTTAACAAAAAACTTTGTGCTGTCAAATGTGCTCAACAACACAAATTCAATACTTCCAACAGATTCTTTTCACATCGATGAGGTAAATGAGGAGTTAATTGTTGGTATTGTTAAAACACTGTCAAACTCAAAAACTAATGATATCTACAATATGAGCACCTCCTTTCTCAAAATGCACAGCAAAATATTAATCAAACCACTGACTCATCTCATTAATCTCTCCATTAGGTCTAGTACATTTTCATTTGGCTGGAAAAAAGCTGTCGTCATACCAGTTCATAAATCAGGCAGTAAAGACGATATATGCAATTACCGCCCAATCTCTATTTTACCAGTCCTGTCTAAGGTTCTTGAAAAAGTTGTAGCTACACAGCTGATAGACTATTTACAAGACAGTCAACTTCTTCATCCACATCAATTTGGTTTTAGACCAGGATACTCAACAGAAACAGCAAATTGTTGCCTTATTGAAAATGTCAAACAGTCCTTGGACAGGGGTAATGTGGTAGGAGCTGTTTTTCTAGATCTCAAAAAGGCTTTCAATACTGTAAACCACAGTTTGCTTTTATCCAAAATGGTATCTTTTAACTTCTCTCCAGATACATTAGAATGGTTTGCATCTTATCTCCAGAATAGAGAACAGTGTGTAAAAGTTCACCAGGATAAATCCTCATTTTTAAACAACCGCATGGGTATCCCACAAGGGTCCATTCTTGGTCCTTTACTTTTCAGCATTTTTATTAATGACTTGCCGTTACACTGCTCAGCTGCAACATGCCAACTTTATGCAGATGATGCAGTTATTTACATAGCTGCCAAGACTCCAGCACAGGCTGCAGATGTACTGCCTACAAGTATGGTTGATGTCCAAGAGTGGCTCCTCCAGAACCATCTATTGCTGAACCTTCAGAAAACAGTTTCAATGTGCTTTTCAATCAAAAAATGTAACCTGCAACGTTTTAAAGTTAATAAACATGATCATGGCATCAGTTTAGTTACAGAATTCAAATACCTTGGCATTGTACTAGATCCTCAACTCAAATTTAATCTTCTTATAAAGAAAATTTCAAAAACAGTAAAAAAAAATCTGAACTGCTTTAAATTAATTAGATATTACATACCTTATGAAGCAGCTGTACTGTATATGTATTCTATGGTTTTTTCTCATATATCATACTGTTTGACAGTCTGGGCTCAAGCAGCCCCTTCCACAATAAGACATATAGGTTCATTATATAATCAAACCCTAAAAGTCTTGGACAAAAAGCCCATTAGGTGGCATCACTGTAATATTTTAAAAAAATACAACCTATTGAGTTTTGAGAGTTTCATTGACCTCTGTTTTCTGAAATTAACTTTCAAATGTTTCCATAAATCAGCACCCGAGCCACTTGCTGGTTTCGTCCAAAGACAGGACAGCAGCAGAGCCACCAGGAGTTCTGTTAACAATAACTGTAAAATATTCCACCGCAGAACCACATTTGGACAAACAGCTTTCTCTATAAAGGGCAGTCACATCTGGAACACAATGCCAAATGAAATTAAAATAATAACGGACTTTAAAACATTCACTAAAAAGGTTAAAAACTGGCTGAAAAATAAACAAGAATGTACCCATGTATGAAATGATTGTCTGCAGGGTGAGAGTGAATGAAGGGAAGGAATAAATGTGTTTGTTTATAGTGAGTGACGAAGGGAGAGAGGCCTGAAATAGGCAAATGTGAGTCAGGTTGTTATATTTGTGTATTTATAATATTTATAATATTTATAATTGTGTATTTATAATGTAGTTATAATCTTTTTTGCATTGATGTATGTGGTTATTGTGTATTCTGTTTTCATTTTTTTCTTTTTCTTTCCTTTTTTTCTTTTTACTTGTTTCTCCTTTCTAAAGCCCATCCAGGGACAAGAGTTGCAAATTAGCTAATAGCTATACACTCTTTGTGCAACACATCAGACTGATTGTCATTGATTAATTGTCTATGTTTATTGCACTGTCCCTGTCAAATAAACAAATAATCTAATCTAGCTTAATATTTGATGACCCGTATAAACACATGAATCCCATTGCACAAAGAAGGACCATCAGGAGCAGAGTGAAAAAGTGATGTACCAGTTACTCTGTAAGGTGCAGTGTGGCAGCATAGCTATGCCAGAATACAACATCATAGTGAGTTATTGTACAGTGAAATTGCATGTAGCAAGAAGAATTTCCTGTACCTGGCCGTTCGACAACGAAGCTGTAGTAGTCTACTGGAGAAAGTGCTTCGCTGTCTATCTAGTGTATTGTGGAGGGAGTGATCAGGATTGTCCATGATGGATCGCAGTTTATTTAGTGTTCTCCTCTCCATCACTGTCTCAAAGGTCTCCGGTCTGTGACCAATTACAGAGCCAGCCCTCTTGATAATCTTGTCAAGTCTGTTGGTATCTCTGGCCCTGATACTGCTACCCCAACAGACAGCAGCAAAGACGATGGCGCTGGCGACAACGGCCTGATAGAAAAGCTCCAGCATCCTGCTGCACACGTTGAAGGAGCTCAGCTTTCTCAGGAAGTAGAGTCTGCTTATCCCCTTCTTGTGCGTTTATAAGCCATTTTGACATTGACCTTTGACCTTGTGATCGCAAAACTATAGTCACACTTCAGGGTCACAGGGAGACCTGTGTACCAAGTTTGGTGGCCCTAGCTTTACTTGTACAGTAATAATACAGTAATGTACAGACTGTCTACAAGCACTGTTCGCCAGACATGGAGTTTTTACTGTTGAAATGCCGTCCCTATTATCTACCGAGAGAATTTACCGCTGAGTTTTTAGCTGCTGTTTACATTTGTCCGCAAAGCAAGTACACAGTAGCGCTAAACAAACTCCATGACATCATCAGCGCAGTAGAGACGAAACATTCCGATGCTGTTTTTATTGTTGCTGGCGACTTTAACCAGTGCAATTTACGGACTGTACTCCCAAAATATTACCAGCATGTGGACATTCCCACCTGTGATAAAAGCACATTGGATCATGTTTACTCCAATATACATGGTGCTTACAGAGCGGCACCCCACACCCCTCTTTGGACAGTCATATCACATCTCACTGTTTATGTACCCAGCCTACAGACAAAAGCTGAAACAAACAAACCCTGTTATTAAGCAAATTAAGCAAGGCTGAGAGCACCCAGCAAGACTGTTTTGCCTGCACAGACTGGGATGTGTTTAAAACTGCAGCCACCCAAGAGGACTCTTCTGTAAACATACAGGAATATGCTGAATATGTGACTGGGTACATCAGCACGTGCGTTGATACCATCGTACCCATCATACAGGTCAGAAAGTTCCCCAACCAGAAGCCCTGGATCAACAGTCATGTACGTCTGATGCTGCATGCTTGCTCTGTTGCATTTAAATCAGGCAGTGAGGTCGAGTGCAAAGCTGCAAAGTATGGACTGAGAAAGGCTATAACAACAGCCAAGAGGCAGTACAGAGAAAAGCTGGACAGCCTCTACGCCACTCCTGACCCGGGACGCATGTGGCAAGGCCTGCAGCACATCACAGACTACAAGGGGACCAACAGCAGCACCACTAGCTCCACAGACAGCCTGCTGGATGATCTCAACATCTTTTACACCTGCTTTGAGACCACCAGTGTAACATGACCTTGAGTTCCAATTTATTAAATTCATTCTTTGCTGAAGAAAAATTGTTTCAACTCAAAAGTCTGGCTTTTGAGACTGCTTCTCTCACCCAAGAACCAGAGCTGTAACCCTATCTATCGGCCATAAAGTGGAAGTTAATCCCTTTCTCAAGTTTTATGATCGACATAGTCCAAACATGTGGGGAAGCCAAGACTTTCCAGTATACAACCAGCCAGTTTCACAGTGCCATCTGGTGGATGAATCAGGAATATTTAACTTTTTCCTTTGCAGTGGAATTTATGCCATTTTGGACAAATTAACTAATTCATATTCTTTCTCTTAAGACAGTACCTGCTCCTGAAGAATGAGGATGGAGCTCTGGGATGGACAATGTGGTTTCAAATGCTTTTATTGATATGATTTGATATGATTTTGATATGCTCTGCTATTTTCAGGAAGAAATTAATGTTTGCATGCTTACTATAACAAGTTAATTAGTTACACTGTAGATGCATTTCATGCTTCTTTATTGAGTAGAATATCTTAGTCACTAAAGTTTAAAGAAGTTACACTTTATTCAGCACACATACTGTAAGGAGGATCTCCCTCTTTATATCAAATGTCTCTATCACTGCTCGGGGGAAGACCCCCACCTCAGGAACCTTAAGTGACTAATGGGCTCCTGACACCTATCTTCATCTCCTTTTTTAGGTCCAGTTTATTACTTTTGTTGAACAAAGCTCAAATGTAATTGGTTCAGCTCAGATTTCATGAAGTTTGGACCACCCTGCAACACCAGAGAAAACTTGATTTTATTACTCTTTGTTCAGAGTCTGTTCTGGGTGTTGGCCAAGTTGTCAGGAGCTTTCTTGGTTCCTGCAATTTTTCTCCTATCTTTTAAGAAGGACCCAGAGCCTGTCATGCTCTGTGTAAATACTGTTTCTTTTCTTTAAAATTTATTTTTCTTATTTTAATCTTCTTTTTCTTTAAATCATCATGCAAGAAGATTTTGTTTGAATTTTTTAAAGCTTAAACCAACTCATTTAATCCACCAACATTGAAGAAACCGTGGAGAAGTGTGGGAAGGACGAGGCTGAGTTTATTTCTCAAGTCCAGTTTTATTCACATTCTCCAACATTCAAAAACAGTAAGAAAATGAATCCCCCAACATCTGTCCGTTTTATACCCCCGGACATCAAAGCACACAGTCACATTGTCTTTAAATCCCAAATACAATGCATCCCCCTTCAGGCCTTCTCGCCTCCACCTCAAATCCTGGTGGTCAGGAAATCCCTCAAGGCCATCTCTTTGCATACCAAAAGGCCAGATCTCACAACCTCCTGTTACCCCTAGGAGGTTCAGTCCTTTTGTTCCTCTGAGACGTGAAGCACACAATAAGCATACAGTAATATTCATGTGAAGCATATGAAACCCACATATGTGCACCACATAACCCCCCCCCCCCAAACGTCTAAGATGGAACAACATAACCACAGATTGCATGTCATAATAAAATCACTACACATCAGTCCACATGCTGTTTGGGCCTCAGTCGTCTGCCGTATTTGCTGTAGGCAGGCTTAACCACCTCCGTGGCGCCCTCCTGCTGTGGAGCTGCTGTCTGAGGATTAGAACTGTTAGTCAATCTCTGTGGGTGTTCTGGAGAATGCCCTTTAGGGGGTCTGCCACGCCGAGGAGCCTTTGCCAACTGCACAGCTTCGTCAGCCATCACAAAAGCGGGTTTGAGCCTGTTTATGCCAATCATTTCTTTTCTGCCCCCCAAATCTAGCAAAAAATGCTTATCACCTGTTTCCAGCACTCTAAATGGTCCATCATAAGGTGGTCGCAAGGTTGGGCGATGGGCATCATGTCTGACAAAAACAAACTCCGCATTTTTTAAAGCCTTAGGCACAAAAACACGCGGAAAACTGTGGTGAACGGGGCCAGGTAGCGTGCTCGGGCCCATGCTATTCTGTAACCGCTGAGCCGGGGAGCACTCTGGTGCTGGATTGTCTGGGAGAAATTCCCCGGGCAGCCGAAGTGGCTGTGCGAACACTAGCTCAGCTGGGGAGGCTTCTAAATCCTCTTTAGGTGCAGAACGCAACCCCAATAAAACCCATGGTAGTTTGTCCACCCAATTTGCATCCGTAAGCGAAGCTCTGAGAGCCACCTTCAGCGACTTGTAAAAACGTTCGCATAACCCGTTAGCCTGCGGGTGGTACGCGGTCGTGCGGTGGATCGTTGCCCCCAGGCTGCGGGCCATCACTGACCAAAGTTTGGAAACACACTGAGGACCTCTGTTGGACGTAATATCCGACGGGACTCCAAAACGCGCTACCCATGTCGTTAAAAACGCGCGCGCCACCTCCTCGGCTGTGGTTGACGACAGCGGAACCACTTCCGGCCAGCGCGTGGTGCGGTCAACCATTGTCAGAAGATGTGTGCACCCTTGTGAGGGCAGTAGGGGGCCTACGAGGTCCATGTGGACATGATCAAACCTTTTAGGTGGGATGTGAAACGGCTCCAAGGGAGCTCTCATGTGTCTATGAACCTTGGCCCACTGACAAGCCATGCAGGCTGCCGCCCACTCTCTAACTTGTTTGCGCAGGCTCGGCCATACAAATTTCTCTCCTACCATTTTGACCGAAGCGCGCACTCCCGGGTGCGCCAGAGAATGGATTGAGTCAAAAACGCGGCGGCGCCACGCGGCCGGAACAACAGGACGCGGCCACCCAGTGGAAACATTGCAGATTAGGGGGGGCATACCGTCTTGCAGCACCCTGCTCTCCAGCCTTAACCCTGTTGGTCCAGACTGGAGCGTGCGCACGTCCGCGTCGCTACCCTGCTCTGCGGCCATGGCTGCGTAATCTATCCCTACGCGGACTGGGGCCACGCGCACTTCTGCGTCGCTAACCTGGTCTGTGGCAATGGCTGCAAAATCTACCCCTACGTGGGCTGGAGCCGCCACGGCACGCGAGAAGCAGTCTGCCACTACATTAAGTTTACCCGCCACATGCTGGATATCGGTAGTGAACTCCGAAATCGCGGCCAGCTGTCTCTGCTGCCGGCCCGACCAGGGTTCTGAAATCTTGGCCATCGCGAAAGTCAGCGGCTTGTGGTCAACGAACGCGGTGAAACGGCGTCCCTCCAGCCAGAACTGGAAGTGGCGAATGGCCAAGTGGAGAGCTAACAACTCCCTGTCGAATGCGCTGTATTTTCGCTCACTATCGCGCAAAGTCCTGCTGAAAAACGCAAGCGGTTGCCAGGCTCTGGCTACATACTGTTCCACAACCGCCCCTATGGCCACATCTGACGCGTCAGTAGTGAGCGCCATGCGGGCTGTTGGGACTGGGTGTGCCAACAATGCAGCGTTTGCCAGGGCTGTTTTGACTTCAGAGAATGCGCGCTCTCGCTCCGGAGACCATTCGATTTTGTTTGTGGGTTTTTGTTTTTTTAGTGCAGCATACAATGATTGCATGAGCTGCGCCGCGCGGGGGAGGAAACGGTTATAAAAATTCACCATTCCCAAAATCTCCTGTAACCCTTTGACCGTTTGTGGCTGGGGAAAATTTGTCACTGCGCGCACTTTGTCAGGCAGAGGAACCGCTTCTTCTGGAGAGACGCGATGCCCCAAAAAATCAATCTGCGTCACCCCGAACTGACACTTCGCTGGGTTGATTATTAGCCTGTGCTCTGCCAACCTCCGGAAAACTGCCGTGAGGTGGTTTTCGTGTTAGTCTTCGGACGCGCTGGCTACCAAAATGTCATCCAGGTAGACGAACACGAAGGGGAGATCGCGCAACACCGCGTCCATCATGCGTTGGAAAGTCTGCGCCGCGCCTTTAAGCCCAAACGGCATGCGCAAAAACTCAAATAGCCCGAACAGAGTTATTACCGCTGTTTTGGGTATGTCCTCAGCGCGCACTGGGACCTGGTGGTAACCGCGTACCAAGTCTATCTTAGAAAAAACGCACGCCCCCGCCAAATGAACTGAAAAATCTTGGATATGTGGGATTGGGTAGCGGTCGTGTGCTGTAGCATTGTTCAGCCTGCGGAAATCACCGCAAGGCCGCCACGAGCCATCAGCTTTCGGGACCATGTGAAGTGGTGAAGCCCATGGGCTTTTTGAACGTCTGATGATGCCCAAAACTCCTCGCACGCTATGGTCAGTTTAGCTGAATCCAAGCGCCGAGCTTTTGCAAAAACAGGCGGACCGGTGGTAGTAATAAAATGCTCCACCCCGTGTTTAGCCACGGTCGCCGAAAACGTTGGAACCGTGAGAGCTGGAAACTGAGTGAGGAGTGTGTGGAACTTACCACCTGCAGCTGTGACATTGGCTTGTGCTGTTGGCGGGGCCACTCGCGCTGTACAGGGAATAGAATAAAAAGAGAGTGCATTAACCAGGCGTCTGTTAGCAAAATCGACCAACAAACCATGCGAGCACAAAAAATCAGCGCCTAACATGTTGAAATTGACTGCCGCTATGACGAAAGTCCACTCAAATGTACAGCCGTGTAAAGATAGAGACAGAGTCCTCTCACCGAAGGTCTTAATCGCCGAGCCGTTCGCTGCTGACACCCCGGGGCCACTGGAAGGCGCCAGCCGGTCAGCGTAGGAAGGTGTGATGAAACTCAGCTGGGAGCCTGTGTCCACAAGGAAGTCCCTCCCCGAGCGCGCATCCCTCAAGTAGAGCAGCTTGTTCTCCTCTCCGAGAGCCGCAGCTGCTACCGACTCCCGGTCTTGGCGTTTCCCGAGCGCTTGAAATGGCACGGTGGAATGCACTTGCATGCCCACTCTGCGAAGCAGCGATGGTAAAAGCAAAGGACGTCGTCTGCTCCGTGTCTCCTGGCCCCTGCTGCCGCCGTTGTTGGTGAGTCTGGTGCTGCAGCCTCTGGCCCCCTGCCATCTCCGGACGTTGCACCCAGTTCTGCTGCTGCGGCCGTGGCCGCGCGCCGTTTATTGGCGTCGACGAGTCGCTGCGCCTCCTGGCCCAGCTCGTGGTAGTCTTGTCGGGCCAGCAGCGGTGAAATGGCCGGGGTCACTCTCACCGCTGACGGTAGGGTCCTGAGGAAAAGGTGGGTGAAAATGAAGCTATCATCTTCGGAGTCTCTCAAACTCAACATCTTCCCCATCAGGTCTGCAGGTCTGTCGCCTTCAAATTCAGTCAGCGCCACGAGCCTCTCTGCTCACTCCTCCACCGAGGGGGTGAAATAACGGATGAGTGCAGCCTTCAACATGCTGTACTTGTCGTTGTCTGGCGGGTGGTTGATCAGGCTCTCCACTCGCTGGGCTGTGTGGTTGTCCAGCTTTGCAACCACATGATAGAACTTTGTGGCGTCTATCGAAATCCTCCGAAGGTGGAACTGTGCCTCGACTGCGTTAAACCAGGAGCGTGGATTGTTCTGCCAGAAGTCCGGTAGCTGAACTGTGGCTGCATTAGTTTGGTTGGCTCCGGATGAGTCTGGCCCGGGAGAATCGTCTCCACTCATGATACGTCTTAGGGTCACCAGTGTGGAGAAGTGTGGGAAGGACGAGGCTGAGTTTATTTCTCAAGTCCAATTTTATTCACATTCACATTCTCCAACATTCAAAAACAGTAAGAGAATGAATCCCCCAACATCTGTCCGTTTTATACCCCCGGACATCAAAGCACACAGTCACATTGTCTTTAAATCCCAAATACAATGCATCCCCCTTCAGGCCTTCTCGCCTCCACCTCAAATCCTGGTGGTCAGGAAATCCCTCAAGGCCATCTCTTTGCATACCAAAAGGCCAGATCTCACAACCTCCTGTTACCCCTAGGAGGTTCAGTCCCTTTGTTCCTCTGAGATGTGAAGCACACAATAAGCATACAGTAATATTCATGTGAAGCATATGAAACCCACATATGTGCACCACAAAACAAACTTGTAACATGTTTTGCCTCCATTTTGGTTTTCTGATTGGACTTTGCACAATAAACTAATTCCTTCTTAAGTGCCTCAGAGAAGACCTCACCCAGCTTGCTGGAGACAAGCCATAAGTGGTAAGAAGCCTGTCTGCCAGCCTCCCCACAGACCCCATGCTGGTCCAGTGAAACAGAATCCAGTGGACCCACCTGCTACCCACTGGGATGCAATGATTCTGCTTGGCTGACAGTCTGTTGTTAATTTATCTTAATTCTTCAGAATATTCCTAGTATAAGCTCTTTTAACCTAATTTCATGCAAACCCTCATCAGAATCTCAAAATGCATGCTGTCTTTCATTAATCTAAGTTCCTTTTCAGAGTACAACAAATTTTCTAAATTTTTATAAAGTTAATTATTATTTTCTTCATAAAATTGCATCCACTTTTCTTAACCCATGCTATTTTATGGTTTTCCAATTTCCAGCATACTGACAAATTAAACTATGCTTCATTTGGTTCCACAACTGTTTGATTCATAAGTAACTCAGTAACAGTCTATGATGCCCATGATACATGTGAATTCTCTGTTTTAAAGTTATGCAAATATATTAACCTATTCTGACATTTCCTATTAAACCATTGAAAGACATATGGAAGTTATTGCTTGATTTCAGGTCCGTCTTCTTGATCATCCGAGACAAGAACTCACAAAGGGTTTATTCTGAGACTGATTCATAATTGGTACCAATAAAAAATTGTTAATAAATTTGTCCCTTTGGACTGCCCTAACGAGGAATTGAGTGTAATGAAAATAAATCTTCATTCCTACTCACATTCATACTTACATTAATACTTGTACTGTGGCACACATATTTGAGTTGCAGTGTGGAGAGCGTGAAAAGATGAGGCTGAATTTATTTCTCAATTCAGGTTTATTAACATTCACATATCTCCAACATCCTCTCAAACAGAAAAAGAGACCCATCCTCCCACATCTGTCCCTTTTATACCTGGGACATCAAAGTACAGAGTCACATTGTCTTTAATCCCAAGACACAATACATAAACCCCCAGGTCTTCTCCTCTCCCCCAAAACCCTGGTGGTCAGGAAGTCTCTCAAGGCCATCTCAAAAGATCACATTTCGCATCCTCCTGTTATCCCCAGGAGACCCAGACTTATTGTTCATTCTGAGATGTGGGCAACAGTAATATACATATGCAGCCTAAGCAACTCAAATATGTGTGCCACATGACCCCCCCCCCCCCCCCCCAAATGTCCAAAATGAAACAATACAACACAGTCTGCACATTATGGTAAAATCACAAACATCAGTCCAAGTGCTGTTTGGGCTTCAATTGTCTTCCGAACTTGCTGTAAGCGGGCTTTACTACTCCTGCGGCGCCATCCTGCTGTGAATCTGCTGTCTGAGGATGAGAACTGTTAGTTAATCCCTGTGGGAGCTCTGAGGCCTGCTCCCTGGGAGGTCTGCCGCGTCGAGGAGCTCTCGCCAACGGCACAGCTTCGTCAGCCATCACAAAAGCAGGTTTGAGTCTGTCTATGCCAATTGTTTCCTCCCTGCCCCCTAAATCCAGCAAAAAGTGCTTATCCCCTGTTTCCAGCACTCTATATGGTCCATCATAAGGCGGTTGCAAGGTCGGGTGGTGGGCATCATGTCTAACAAAAACAAACTCCGCATTTTTTAAGGCCTTAGGCACAAAAACGCGTGGAAAAGTGTGATGAACGGGGCCAGGAAGCATGCTCGCTCCCGTGTCACTCAGAGCTATCTGGCGCAGGATTGTCTGGGAGAAACTCCCCGGGCAGCCGGAGTGGCTGAGCAAAAACTAACTCGGCCGGGGAGGCTTTTAATTCAATTGAATGGTCCCCGGAGCGGGAACGCGCATTCTCGGAGGTTAAAGCAGCCCTGGCAAACGCTGTGTTGTTGGCACATCAAAACCCAACGACCTGCCTAGCGCTCACTACTGATGCATCAGACGTGGCCATAGGGGCGGCTGTAGAGCAGCATGTTGCCGGAGCTTGGCAGCCGCTTGCCTTTTTCAGCAGGACTTTGTGCGATGCCGAGCGAAAATACAGCGCGTTCGACAGGGAGTTGTTAGCACTCCACTTAGCCATTCGCCACTTCCAGTTCTGGTTGGAAGGTCGGCGTTTCACCGCGTTTGTCGACCACAAGCCGCTGACTTTCGCGATGGCCAAGGTTTCGTAGCCGTGGTCGGGCCGGCAGCAGAGGCAGTTGGCTGCAATTTCAGAGTTTACTATCGATATTCAACACGTAAACTTAATGTAGTGGCAGACTGTCTCTCGCGCGCAATAACTGCCCCAGTCCGCGTGGGGATAGATTATGCAGCCATAGCCGCGGATCAGGTTAGCGATGCGGACGTGTGTGCACTCCAGTCTGGACCAACAGGGTTAAGGCTGGAGAGCAGGGTGCTGCAGGATGGTATGCCCCCCCTAATCTGCGATGTTTCCACCGCACGCAGTCGTCCGGTGGTGCCGACCGCGTGGCGCCACCGTGTTTTTGACTCGATTCATTCTCTGGCGCACCCAGGGGTGCGCGCGTCGGTCAAAATGGTGGGAGAGAAGTTTGTTTGGCCAAGCCTGCGCAAGCACATTAAGGAGCAGGCACAGGCCTGCATGGCTTGCCAGCGAGCTAAAATACACAAGAACACTAAAGTTCCCTTAGAGCCGTTTCACATTCTGGCCAAGAGGTTCGATCATGTGCATGTCGACCTCGTAGGCCCCCTCCCGCCGTCACAGGGGTGCACACATCTTTTGACAATGGTGGACCGCACCACGCATTGGCCTGAAGTGGTCCCACTGGCATCAACCACAGCCGAGGAAGTGGCGTGGGCATTTTTAATGGCTTGGGTAG